>CM037851.1:276886660-277235760 GCA_021234595.1 Delia radicum | reverse complement strand
TTTATCGATCGTATCGCTGCGATTTTATCAGGGTCGGTTTTCAGGCATTCCTCCGCCTATAATGAAAACCTAGGTATTTTAATTGCTTGAAACAAAAACTGGGATTTTTTTAAACCAATAGTTAAGTTGCGTTCTTTAAACATTGTGCTACCTCTTTAAAGCTGTAAATGTCTTTCAAAATTATCTGAAATAACTAAAAGATCATCCAGATATATAAAAACGTTCCTTTTAGTTTCTGTGGGATAACCTTATCCATAAGTCTACAGAGTCTTTGAGCTGCGTACAGAGACCAAAAGGCATTACGCGAAATTGGTAGAGTGGCCGACCTGCAATAGTAAAACGCCGTACATTGTTTACTTTCCTCATCCAGTTCTATTTGCCAGAATGCGAATTTTAAATCAACGCTACTTATATAATAAGTCTCGTCGATCCGGCTCTCAAAATGCCGTCAATATTCTGTAACGGATATGCATCCTTAATAGTAATTTTATTTAATTTCTAGCATCTAGACAAAATCTATTTTTTTCAGGTTTCCTAACTACAGTCGTCCTGTTACTCCACGGGCTTTCGTTCCTCTATAACATTAAGCTCTAACATATTATCAATCTCTTTATAGACAATTTCCTGAACTGCGGGGTGAGATGGGATAATATCGATCTTTAATGGTTTCCGCACCTTCTATCAATTTTATACTGTGTTTTTCAACGATGTACATCCTAAACCTGATTTTTCAAAAGATGGGAACAATTCTATCACCTCATCTAGCTGTTGTCGTTGTTCTGCTGTTTAAAACATGTGGATTCGATTTGTGGTCTTCGACTTTGTTATTCTTCCTGTATTTTTATGAATATTAATTCTGAAACACCGAATATATCAGGAGCCAGTTCAAAAATTTTCCAGAAATCTACACCAAGATATGCTGGTTGTTCTAAATCCGGACACAGGTAATAAATACAATATTTCTCAATTTATCTTTAAATTTTACTTCCAAACAATTTTCCTAATATCTGTGCTCTTGTCCACCAGCAGTCGATACTATGGAGAAAATTGGAACAATTGGAATACCTAATTTATCAACGAACTCTCTCTACATCCTTACCTAATAACTAACCGAAGCGCCTGTATCAAGAAGACCTCTAATTTTAAATTCGCTGATTTCTATATCCGCAAAAGGTCTAGGATCTTTAGTTTTCCTATCAGCTGATCTTATGGCTTCTATAACCAGTATCCTGACACGTTTTTTATCAGCAAATTTTTGTCTAACTTTTTTAATTCTGTTTGAAATTGGTTTCATTTGTACTGACTGCTTCGTTAAATATCCGGTTCCGTACGTGTTCATAATTCGATTTTCTCTGTTCATATGTATATTGATGTTTCAATGCTGGGTTAATTTTATTAAATTGTTTGGTTTTTTCTAAAATGTTAATGATGATTTTTGTTTTCTCTATTGCAGGTTTGTTTGCGGGTTCTGGTTGGAACGATGGTTGCCCGCGTTTCCCTCGCTCCGCTGCAAGTTTTTCGCTTGGCAATTGGGCATGTTGGGCAAACACATCAGGCTTTCCACAGCGATAGCAAAAATAGATTTTTGAGTGCTTGGGACAGTCCATAAAAGTATGACCGTTATTTTACAATTCCAGCAAATTAGTGGGTTTCTTTGTGGCTGGTTATTGTGATTCTCATGGCCGCTACTTCTTCATAATTTACTTCCGGGTACTGATACTGCTCATCATAATCATCTACTATTTCATTAACATGCTTGAAAATCTCTGTCACGGCATTTGTGGTTGTGGTCTTACATCTTTACGCAGGAAAGTCTTCTCAGCTTCTATACACTCAATTCTGAGCTGTTCAACGCGATGAAATTGCATTGGGTAAATAATTTGGGCTATACTTTCTTTTAAATTTCTTTTTATTAATTTAATCATTTCGTACTCAGGCATGGGCATACCAAGACGAGATCTAAGGGTTATCATTGTATGGAAAAATGCATCTATGGATTCTCCTGGAAGCTGTTTTCTTTCTACCATATCCCTCATTAACTCGTAACTGGATCTGGTAGATTGATACCGTTTCATCAAAGCCATCCTTAATATGGGCCATTTATCCTCACTGGTTACATCAGTTGATTGGGCTAAAGCCAGTACCACTTTTTCCTTCGCCTGTCACTAATAAGTGAAAATACACGGAGTACTTCGATCCAGGAAGTTGTTTTGTACTGTCTTTCGTAGTGTTTGAGACGAAAAATAAAATCTTCCACGGCTAAATGATTGGTGTTACCATCAAATTGTAAGCCCCATTTGTCAATGCGGATTTTATTATTGTCCATGACGTTATTAGCCATGTTACCATTTAGTGATGATGCTCTCGATGATGTATTTGACTGAGGTAAAATTCCGGATATATTCATCGGTAAAACAGGAGTGGAAAAAATTCGATGCGGGTGGTAAGTTTGCATTAGCTAATCTCTGTTTTCCCTCTGAGTTCTTCTCACTGCCATATTCAATCTACCTACTGCAGCTGTTAATTCTAATATCGAACTTCTCATATCTAGAAACTGAGGTCCTACTCCCTGTTCAATCATTCTCATAACCGAGCTTTCTAAACCTGCTAAATTTACGGGTGGTGGTATATGAGATTCGGGCATTCTATTACTTGGAATTCCAGGTGGTTGTATATGTATGCCCTGCACTGTGTTCACCGGAAGTACAGGTGGCTGTCCACTACCTGACTGTTCCATAATATCATTTGGTACGCTTTCGTTCACTGGCGGATTCTGTGGTCCCTGTTTATAATTGAGGCAGATTTATCTTGGATTGCGGGGCTTCTGCTCCCTTTGTGGATTTTCAAATTTTTGTTAGATTTTGGCCTTCCGGGTCCTTTGTTTGAGTCTTGTGCCTGCGGTTTGTTTGGGTGTTTTAAAATCTTTTCTGCGATCTGAGAGTTGAACGATTTAGGTCAAAATGTACCTGACGATTTCTTTTCCTTTGTCTAGTACTTTTCCTTATCATATCCTACAGAGTTTTGCCTTTCAATATTAAAATGCTTACTAACAAGCTCAAAAAAAAAACTCTCAAAAGTAACAAAAATCAGAATTTCTAAATCCAAACTCAAATTAAAAAATTTTCTAACAATAAATAGCGATTCGCAATAGATGTTCAATTAAAATCAAATTTCAAAAATAATTAAAACAAATGTAATTATAATATCAAAGCAAACAACGAATAGGCTCAAATTTTGCAAGTGACACTAAAACTTTTCTAAACTAGATTTTAAAATATTTAAATACTTAGTTGCATAAAATTTTTCTATAATATACCTAAAAACATAAAGATTATAAAATTTTCTACAATACGAATACTCTTTACTACTCCAAACCAAAATATTAAAATAAAAAAAATCAAATAAAGTTGAAATAAATAAATTTTTAATAAACTAAATACTTAGTAAATTTTCATAAACATATACCTATAAAAATATCTAAAACCAATACTTAATTATAAAACTTTAGCGGTAAGAAAAATTTAATTGATTTGGTATATAAAATTATAAAATGATTTTCATAAAAAAAATGATTTACTAATTTTATTAGGCCAAACAAAATTTTCCTTATCATAAATTGTTATCCCTTCTAAACTTTAATTACTAATATTTACTGATACTTTATTTTTATTTTGTTATATCTAATAATGTTTTTCTTTTTCTTTTCCGATATATATGATTTTATATGCTGGGTGTTGGCAATGATGGTCGTGGTGGAGATCAAAGCGGATAAATTTAAAAATAACTAAAAATGGGTATTCAGACAACTTTACTTTAATCTTGGAACATTCGTGGTGTGTCCGAGTCGTACATCACGTCACTCTTACTCATCAAGTACGCGAGCTTACGATCGGCAGAATAAAATTTCTGATACATCTAACCTCGTGATTCACCTAATTTCACGAGAGGCTATCATAAATTCTCATAATTTGCACACAACTATTTTCCTTTAAAACTGCATCTAAAAATTAAACTTTTAACTACAAACTTGGATACTATTCACAATACAATAAAAAAAAACATATTCAACGAATTTCTAAGCTATTGCTCATACTATCCCTAGAACTCTGGCCGATTCATCGCTTAACTGACATCTAAGATTCTACTTCATACACTACACTAGAACGATCTATGCTCCAAGCGGCTGTAAAAACTAAAATCCAACGATTCAGAATAGCAACTACTCGTCTACTAAACTATTTCCAAAACTATCGGGCTATTATTACATGTATCGCTGACACTACATGTTACGTCACCATAGCTTGAACAACTTTTCCACAAATGGTAAAGTATTCCAAGTTATACCATTCTTTTGGGCGCCATTATGTCACAAACCGTCTGGCTGATGAGGTTTCCGGCAAGCTCTATAGCAACTCTCTCAGGAGGTCCCAACCCTCTCATCAGTTTCGAGTCCGAACATAAACAAAAAGGTAAGTCAAAACACTAAATATTCACTTTTCATCTAAACACCATAAAACATACCACATGTAAAGTAAGAGACAGATGGAAGTCTCTGATGGCCCTCCCTTCCTTGACCGTAAATAGTATTCCACAAAACGATTAATTTTACGATCCCGAACACCACTCGACCATTCCTCCCTCAAACTTACCATCATTGCCTTTTACCCTGCTTCAATTTAAGCCAACATATCTTTTGAATTCTTTTCAAATCATATATAAATTATTCTTTATTACAATAAAATTAACCATTAATAATATAAAGTAATAAATTCCGTACATAATAAACAATAATATAATCATTATAAATTATAAAAATTTTAAAAGATTTAAACAAAAAAAAACGTTGTAGTACATAAAAAAACTAACCTTAGTAAATATTATTATTATTAAAATATTTTAAAGACAATCTACTAAAAATTTTAAACTTGCTTTATGACTGCTATTTAATTTTTATCTCAAACGATATTTTACTACTTTTTCATTATTTTAATTTAATCTTTCTAATCTTGTACTAAATTGGTACCCAATTTTTTCCTAAAATATTTATCTCTCTTATTTTTCCCTTCTAGGGGTCACTCATTACTTTTTCCCAACAAGGCTACCAGTTTTTATTAACGTTCCTGAAGGAGCTCCCTAAGGCTGTTGTTATAAAAGCTATCAATACCGAATTAAATTAAGTAAAACATAAATTCTGACGAGATGAACCCTACGCCTGATTTTAAAGAGATATATATATTTTATTTTAATTTAAAAATTTCCTATTAAATTTACTCATATATTTTTTTTTTATATTTTCTTTTATCTTTCTTTTTTTTTTTTAGATTCCCTGCATTTGAGATTAAATTTTTACCGGACGGGCTTTAATTCAGTAACTAAAGGGATTTAAGTGCAACAAAAAAATAATAAAAATGAAATTTAAAAAATAATGCATGTTTTTTAAAAAAAAAAAAAAAAGAATTAAATTTACACTAAAAATTTTACTAAGTTAATTATACATTAAAATACACTAAAAATAAAAACTAACACAAAACGCAATAAATATAATTTTCCTCACAATTTTCACAATATATTTGTTTAAATGTTTAATTTTAAATAATTGAATTTGATTTTCCCGTAAGTATTGGTTCTCTTTTTTTTAAGAATTTAATAAATACAAACAAAAAAATAAACTTTTCTAGCTGATTTTTCTTTTTTTTTAAATTAATTTTAGTTAGCTATATATGTAACCTTTATATACTGGTTTCTGCCAAAAACTTCTTCTTAACTGATCCTGTTCTTTTTTTTTACACCGTGTATATTATAATAAAAAATAAAAAACTGTTACCTGGCCTCACCCGCTTTGCCTGGAGGAATATCGGCAGCTTTGCTTTTGTCGACGGCACTATCCTCCTCCACAGGACTTATTTAGATCCTTGGTGATGTGGCCAGCTATGACAACAAATTAAAAATTACCAATTGCACTCACTCTCTAACACTATCAAATTTACTCACGTTCAAATCACAGCTTTTTCCGTTAAAATTATAAGTGATTTTCCTCCTCCAAAACTTTTGGATATTTAAAATAGATTGACTATTTTAATAGGTTGTCTTTAGCTTTAGCTTTATTTTTCTTTTTAACTTTTATATATAGTTAAAATATTTCTCACTTCACAGTTTCAAATTAAGTACACACTAACATTTAATTTTGCCGTTTCTATTTGGCTCGACCGAACACTTTCAGTTTGCGCTAACTAATGATCATTTTCTACTTGAAAACCTACAACTTTATTTTGTTACGGAGTCTTTCCAATAAATAAATATATTTTGCAGTATTTATGTATACAGCCATTATGTATTTATTTAAAATTCCCTCCAAAACCTCCATCTTTTTTGGTAAAAAATTGTTTATTTCTTTTCTAGAAAACTTGTTTATGTTTTCTAGAACAAAATTGTTTGTTTTTTTCTAGAAATTATTCCCTAACCTTATTTTCATCTTCCATCCTTCGTTTCATCCTCTTTCCCTACGTCCTATCTTGAGGAAACCGCCAAATGTATCCCTAACAATACCAGGCTCACATGAAAAATAACATCTAATTTTTATCCATTCAACATTAAACTTTTTAAAAATTATTTTTTTAAACGTAACGTAAAATAGTTAATGTTGAATGAAATTTACAACTACTCGTAGTACTATCTTATTGTACAACTTCTTTACAATTACCCTTTTTACGCAAAACAATAACAATAAACCCTACCTTGTCAAGCAAGTTACAAATACTAATGTTCTTCTTATAAGAAACAAAAAAATCAAAACCAGTAAAACACAAGAAAAAAAAATGTCACTAATACTGACACATTCTCACATAACTTTCATATGAAAAAAAATCTTCTACGGAACACATGGTAAGTATTTTCTTCTTTTTTTTACAATATTGTTTTACAGCAGATTTAATAAAATTATTTAATTATTTCTTTTCAGAATTACAATTTATTAATGGACTAGAGGATTCTGGTGGCCATGGAGTGGGGCGATGGTTAATTATTGTATCGTTCCAATAATTATAACATTTTTACTAATTTTTTTCTCTTTTCAGCATTTATCTATTTTCAGCGTTTATCAAGTGTGTCTTTGGGAAACCGGGGTTTGACCAGCCTCATGCGCATACGTTTCCCAATCATGCCTAATATGGTTCCACTGCGGTCCGGCCATCCGCATAAGCAAGGTGGACCATAATGTTAAAACTGAAAATGACAAAGGTGGGACTCGGGGAATGAGTATACCCCCTCCCACACCATTAATTCCCAGGTCGTCGCCACGAAAAATTTTTTCCGTGCCGCCGCCGATATGTGGCCGCCGCCAATGTTTTATATATTTTTTTTTTAAATATGTAGAAAACACCCCGCAACATATGTTGCAGCAATGTGACCATTAATAAATATGTAGGTTCTTGAACCGTGAACGTTTTCGTTTACCAATAAAAGTTGCTTTGTTTATTTTGCTTGAGATGATGTACTAGTTATTTTAGGGAGGATCACCAATATTGTTGTGGTTTAACGTTATATTTATATAATTAAAACCAACGATCTTTTTTATGTTGAATACAATATTTTTATGATTTTTATTTTAAAATGAAAATTTAAAATGTAAGTCTAAAGCCATGGCATAACTATAACGGTAGACTTATTAGGGAGAGTTGCTATAATTCAAAATTTTTTACACACCCCTTAATTTCAAAGAAAAACAAAACATCAAAGTATTTGTTAAAAAAATTGTTTACAAATTGTTTAAAAAATTAAAACCAAAAGTTTATTTTTCGATCTTTTATCATAAATTATGATGTGAGCAAGATTATTCAATTTCAATTTCAAGATCATTTGTTTTTTGTTAAAATATTCAATGTTTTGTAATGTTTTCAATGAACTTGGTCGAAAACAAACAAAAAATTGCCGTCTTCAACTTGTAATAGAAAAATTATAAAAGGTTAGACATAGTCGATTCATTAATAAAATCAATTAGGTCTAATAAGTCATCTTTATCAAATGACTTAAACAAATCGAGAAGACAAATATATTAAGAAAAATGTTATGCTTCCTTCGGATATCATAATACTTGTCGCAAAAAAAACCAAAAAGTTGGCATTTTCAATAACACCACAAGAATCACACAGGTTGGAGTCAATTGCATTTATCCTCCATAAATATAGTTTGTCATAGGCATGACCAGACATTAAACGATTTATTAGCTTAATTTCGCCAGGATCGATTGAGAGCCCCCGGTACCAAGGCCTCTCTGGGATGTCAGAGTTAAAAGAGAAAAGAACGCCTAAGAGTAAGAGATTCCATTCCTCTTGCAGAGAATTACGAATTGATCTCAGTGCCCAATCCGTCGAATAATCCACATTTATAGGAGCTCCATTGTCCAAATACAAAATCTGGCCAATTCGTCAGCCCTTTCATTAAAATTGACTCCCATGTGACTTGGAACCCAAACCAGAGGCAATATTAGACTCGTTAATAATTAAGATGATTTCAGAAACCAAAGAGTTATTCCATTAATTTTCCATAAGAGAAATACACGCGTTGCGACTGTCCGTAAAGATAACCAGTCTGTCAAGGGCTCTCTGATAGCAATTAGCTCTGCCGACAGTGATGACAATTGAGTAGAGCACCTAAATAATAAAAATCGGTCCGTGGGCATGAGAAGGACCGATTATCCAGCAGCAGAATCAGAAATAGAAGCGTCCGTTGCCATGGTAACATAATTTCGAAATCTATATTCTTTGAGGAGTTCATCGTAATATCCACGAATGTACTCCGCAGTAGCATTCCTCTTGCTTTCAAATGGATGATCAACCTTAAGTTAAGAATTTCAGTCTTAAAAATGGTCTTATGACAGTCACAAGTAGGAATATGCCTGTTTATCTCATAAACAGCTGATTAATGTTTAAAAACCCTCATTTTCTGCAAATATGGGAAAAGCACAGTGCTGCATTTCATATTTCTGCACTTATTAGATTTCGGTCGAAATATATCGAAATCCCATTTTAACTGGATTTTGCCCCTTAATGTAAATTCGCTATTAGGGCAACTAAAATTCAACAAGTTATACTTCTTATATGTAACAATGACATATGTAAACATTGTAATTATTTACATTGGTGACATTGTATCTAAAATGATAAGTAAAATTAATTTTTAATATTATGATTTAATTATTTCTTGATAAAAATCTTTTCATGTGCACATTTTTTTTTACAAGGGGTCAATAGAAAAAACTTGTTCAAGGCTAAACTAAACATTTGCTGGTACAACTTTTTTTCGAAACATTGAAAATATCATCTTATCCCTCAATTAAAATGTTTCATTTAAAATTCTTATCTTTAACCGCATCCGCAATGGAATTTTTACAAAAACAATATACAAATCATACAATACAGCTGATACTCCTCCAACTACAATGAACTTTACAAAAAAAATACAAACGCCCACAAAAAAACTGCCCCATAAAACTTGTATCGATTTTTTTCAAAAATCTATAGTTTTTTCTTTGTCATCGTATTGGTTTTTAGTAGTTTTCGGTACAAACCTTCCGCAATAACTCTTTTTATGCGTAATTTATGAGCATTGATCTCCACTGTTTGGCCACAAAATTCATTGTCTTGTGCTGCTGTTGAACATTTGTATGTGTTGGCATTTACAGCTCCACTGTTCGAGGAGCCACCACTATTGGGATTTGATGATGTTGTATTTGTCGATGGGTTATTAAAATAACCCATAGCAGATTTGAAAAATTCACTCATTTTTGATTAGTTTAAATTACACTTATGGTGGTTTAATATTTAAGACAATTTTTTTTTTATATTCTTTTATATAAATTTTACTTTTTCCGTGTTTTTTTTATTATGGCAGAACAAGACTTGTATAGTTCGTGAACGAACTAGTTCAATTGAACTACTCACTCAATTGAACGATATGACCTAGTTCACCTTTATCACAGACTAAACAGACCCGACAGAAGTGACAGTAGACAAAATTGTTTATAAAAACCATGTTTTTTAAATAACTTTTTTTCTAAATGCTGTATGGGAATGGGTTAGAACGTTGAATTACCCATTAGTTATTATAACCACTAAAGGATAGCATGAATGTTTTTAAAAATATTCTCTTGCGTGCTGTGCCTGCTTATAACCCAAGAAACAACTTTACGGACTGTCCGTTACAAACGGATTCATGAATCCGGCATTGACGGAACGAAAACGGACCGGAATTGACGTATCCGTCGAAGCTTGTACGAAAACGGACCATTAACGTACAGTAAAATTGGATTACTCAAATTTTCGAAAATTATCCGTTTTAACTCCGTTTTGCTGTATCCGTTTCAGTGCCGTTTAACCGGACTACACCGATTTTCATCAGTTAAAACTCCGTTACAACCGTTATCGTTTTTCTTCCGGTATTACCGGAGTGTGTTTTGTTTAAAAAAAATCAAACAGTTTTATTTATTAATAAAATTAAATATTAATAAAATCTATATATATAAAAAGAAGTGCACATTTTGATTGTCACTCCATAACTCGAGAACGGCTGCAGAAAATAAAAAATGGCTGAATAGGTTTTGTAGAACATGCAATGAGGATGGTTTTAAAAAAATTCTTTAAAAATATTTTTGTTTGGTCCAGATGTGGTGATTTTTCTGAACATTAGTCATTTTCATCTATATATATAAGAAGAAGTTTACATTTTGATTGTCACTCCATAACTCGAGAACGGCTGCATAAAATAAAAATTACTGAATACGTATTTAAGATTTTTAGTGGTAATTTTTTTGGTTATTTTAAATGTACCACTTTTTTAACATATACTTGTATTTCAGATATTTTTGCAATTAAATAAAGAGACGCAGATCTCATGAAAATTTTAATGATGAAGATGTTAAACAACACCAGAGAAGAAATGAAAAAAAAATCAAAATGTTAAAACCACATCCTTTTATTGATTTTTATTGAATTTTTATGTGGTTTCATATTGTTTTTTAATAATGTAATTCATATCTTTATAAAAGAAAAAATTTAAAAATAAAACCAAACTTTTGTTTAAAATTAAAAAAGGAGAAACCATTTATATAAAATAAATAAAAAAAAATAAATATGGACCATTAAAAAAAAAACGGTACGAATACGGACCATATTCGGACCGTATACGGTAAATTAAACACGGAGTCCACTCCGTTTTTTAAATAAATGACGGACAGTTTACGGTACGTTTTGAACGTACACTCAATGTGTACACTCCGTTTTATATACAGCATGACGGTACGAAAACGGTCCGTTTTAGCGTGCTTTATACTGTTTCGAATCCGTATTCGATGTTCCTTTTATTCCGTTTTCCGGTCCGTATACTGATCCGGAAAACGGTGCGGAAACGGACTTCGGATCCGTATATGCTGTACCGAAAACGGCACATAAACGGACCGGATTGTTTACTGGGAAGTTACCTAAATTTATTTTATAGAATACAATTAGAAAAGTTTTTTGACAAGTTACACAAACAACTTCGGCAAAAAGTTGTACAATAAAACTACTGACATTTAATCTTCAAAAACTTTGTAGACTTTGCATGTATTGGCTTTATGTGAAATTTCATTGTTATACTTTATTAAATCGAACAATTTAATATTGTTCATTTTATACAGTGTAATATACTTATATGTAATACTTTGTAGTCTCTTTGCATGAAAAAGCCCCTTATTTATTTTTTTATATCATGTGCTTATTAATACTTATAAAAAATTATATAAATATAATGTCTAATAAAAGATATTTATATAAATTTTAAAAATGTTAAAGAATATACAACACTAACTATATACTTACACAAACAAACCGTTAACGGCCAGCAGGCTGTTAAAATTTAGGTCCCAGTGCATGTCTATTATTTTTTTGTTAAGTAGCTGCTCTATTCGCTAACATCAATGCATCCTTCCCTGTACAATTTGAATGTTTTATTAATGGAGTTTCCAAGAGAAATAAGAGAAGCCATCTAATAAATTAAAAATGCAAATTTATTAAGATCAATTAAAACTTTTCTTAAACACAAATACTTTTCCTTGATTTGCTTTATTTTTGTAAATATACGGAGGTTGAAAGCTCGTTATAAATTAAAAATGACATAAAAATAATCTCGATGTATATAAAAACAAAAAACTAATAAAACTGTAAAAATATTACTTGAGCCAGAGTAAAAACTAATTTTTTTTATATAAATAGAACAATTTTTGGTCTTCAAAGTTTAGTAACGTCATGATGTTTATTAGGAAAAGACCCTAACCATGTCTTTGATTACTAAGAAGACAAGGTTGGAGATAAATTGGATGAGAGCAACATTTTTGTTAAAGCTCTGCCTATTCTGGATTCTCTAACTTTTCTAAAACTTCTGGTTCTGATAAGTTATTTAGCCAGATCGAAATACTAGTATTAACCTAGCTAATATGTTTGATTTGCTTTATTTTTGTATATTTAGCGATTAAGTTAAATTTTTCAAATCTTTATGTACGAATGGTTTTTCATTGACATGCCAAGCCGTTTGAGTGGGCATAAAAGCATGCATTAGTTGTCGCTGATGTTGTACGAAATCAGTATATGATCGTTGTTGTTTGAGCGGAACAATCATATCAGCGGGTAGGCGAAGAACTGTTCCATATACGAGTTCTGCAGGCAAATCTTCTAATATCTTCTTTGATTGTTGAACGCAGACCGAGAAGTATAATTGGAAGTCGATCAACAATCAAAGAAGATATTGGAAGATCGCCTACAGAACTCGTATGTGGAACAGTTCTTCTCCTACCCGCTGATATGATTGTTCCGCTCAAACAACAGCGACAACTAATGCATGCTTTTATGCCCACTCAAACGGCTTGGCATGTCAATGAAAAAACATTCGTACATAAAGATTTGAAAAATTTAACTTAATCGCTAAATTGGTGACCCCGACCTGATCTGAACACGCATATTTAATAAAAAGAAATTGCGTGTTAGCTTTTACGAAGTAATCAATCTTATTATCTCGTTGGAAAAAAGTGATGCCAGATTATTGTTTTTTCTAGCGCCGTTCCGCCACATATATATACAGAGGTTGGAAGCTCGCTATAAATTAAAAATAACAACTACATACCAATTACAACTAATTCCCACACTTTGTAATTCCCACTCTTTAATGAACATTAACTGTAATTTCTTTCTTCTATTATTCACTTTTTCTCAAAAAAAAATATTTTCACAATTTGCTTCTTGGCGTCAGTTACAAAAATCCTCATCTATTTTACTTGTGTTTTAGCTTTCTGTTTTTTGTGCACATTTTACAGTTAAGTTTTAAAGTTTTCTTTTATATGTGAGTCAAGTAACTAATTTGGTATCTTGTTTTACTGATACTTTGATAATTTTCAAATTTTACTTTAGAAAGTTACAAAAAAACTCAGATTAGCTACAAAATCGTATAAATTGGAGAACGAACAAAGTAAACTATTTTAAAATACAATATAACTAATCACCAACTAAGGAAACTTTGATTTTTTTTACAAAAAAGATAGAACATATTATACTTGGACTGCTGTGTTTATACTTGACTTAAATAATTTCTTTCAACTTAATGTAAAAAAAAAAATAACAATGAAAATTATTCAAGTTCGCGGCCATACTCTATAATTCTTTTTTTAGCATATTGTCCTAACAAATAGTCTATGGAGTTTTTGTTTTCAAATTTATTAATTGACCACTTTCAGGAATGTGATGGGGACCTAGAAAATTCCCGAAATAAATCACATTCCTGAAAGTGGTCAATTAATAAATTTGAAAACAAAAACTCTATTGATTATTTGTTAGGACAATATACTAATAAAAAATATAGAGTATGGCCTGGAACTTGAATAGTTTTCATTGCACAATTAAAGGTCGAAAAAAACATAATTTTTATTTTTAATAAAAATTATATCAAACTTGTAAAAAAAAATTACAAAGTTGATTTCGATATTCTTACACTAGTTTATTTTTTGTGTGTGGCATCACACGATTTTTATACTTAAAATAGCAAAAAACAGATTAATACTACGTTTCCTTTGGACGTGTTTTGAAATAAAACATCTTTTGCACACGTTCTCCCATACATTTTTGTTCTCCCCAAAACACATGTTTTGCTGAAACACGTAAGTGGAACTGTATTATTATATTATAAAATTAAAGTAGTAAGTAAGTTTTTTTTGTTTGACTAAATAACATTATATTTTTCTAAAAATCATTTTTCTAAGTTGATTGACAAACTTTAGTTATTAGTTGAAATGCTCCTACTGTACTTGATAATATTATACACTTTTTTTTGATAAACGTCTCCCTAGTTTTTTTTTGTGTGCAAGAGTGAAAAATAATGTTTTTAGTTTTCTATAGCAAATTTGCTTCATAGACTAACAAGCTGCATGTACATCAAACCAATTTTAAAAAAATGTGAAATTTAGGGATACGAATCATAGTCGGGGGCTGGATATTGATAGGAGTTATCAGAAAACAGATTACAGAATTAGAAAGAGTACACATTAATCATATATAATCAATTCCTAACTCAATTTAGCCAAATATTGTAGGTCACTCTAATATTCAAACGACGATATGACACATTCGTTACTTTTTCATTTTGCTAACTTTACTCCCTTTAATTACAACAACAATAGTTTGAGATAGAGTTGGGATTAATCGTTCATTTTGAATCAATCTCTGAACTAGATCGTTCAAATTGTTCGTTTTTTTTGTTATGACCTGTGATTGAGCTGCGTGTTGGAAACTGTGTCGATTATTACATTATTCGTGTTTTACGAGTTTTTCACAAATTTTACTGTACATAGACAAAAAGTGTTATAAAATGGAAACTTTTCTACCAAAAATTGATTTATTTTGTGTAAAAACATTTGCTGTTTTTAATTGTTTTTCCTAATTTGGAACAATATTATTACAATTTGCTAAAACAAAAAAGCAATTTGATTGAATTGAGATGCAACTGTTCTATGAATAAAAATAACCAAATGAAAGATTGTACGAAAAGATCAAATATTGGTGAACAATTCATATCGTTCAATTAAGTGAGTCGTTCAATTGAACTAGTTCGTTAATGGACGACACAACTCTTGTTTGACATATGAAAACGTAAACAAAAAAAAAACGAATTTTTCCGGATGAAATGAATTATTAAATTTACTTCTAATTATATTTGTATTAATAAAACAAAATACCAGAACTCAATCAACTCTAAATGAAGATGATAATGGACAATGTAGCGTGGATAACAAAAATGAATGCCAGGCTACAGAAAATCAAATAGAACCTAACGAGAAGTATGGAGAAGGTATGTTAACACAAAATTAGCCAACACTTTTCATAATTTTAAAATACATAATTTAATTTAAGAGTACAATACAATATTTCGAAATATACAAGAAGCCAACGAAAAGTATACACCATGTAGCACAGAATTGCATGATTCCAAATGTGAGTGTCATGTGGAGGTAATACGTAAAGATTTAGCAACCTTCAAAGAGAAGGGAATCACCAGAGAAATGTTGAAAGATGCCTCTAAATTTGGCACACGTTATAAAGTTTATCAACATAAACTTTATAGAGATACAAATTGCATGTTTCCTTCACGATGCGAGGGTATAGAACATTTTGTTTTAAAATTATTACCAAAATTACCAGACATGGATTTAGTTGTAAACACACGTGATTATCCGCAAGTACATTCAAAATTTGGCACACAATTGCGACCGGTATTTTCATTTTCAAAAACTTTTGATTATTTGGATATTATGTATCCAGCGTGGACTTTTTGGGCTGGAGGACCAGCCATTTCATTACATCCTACTGGTATAGGAAGGTGGGATTTGCAAAGGGAAAAGTTAAATAAAGCAACAGCAGCAATACCGTGGAATGTTAAAGAACCTAAGGCCTTTTTTAGAGGTTCTCGTACTTCCGATGAAAGAGATTCTTTGGTTTTACTCTCTAGGCATAAACCGAATTTGGTAAATGCTCAATATACAAAAAATCAAGCCTGGAAGTCACCCAAAGATACTTTAAATGCTGAACCAGCCAAAGAGGTATCTTTTGAGGAACATTGTCGGTATAAATATCTTTTCAATTTTAGAGGTGTAGCTGCCAGTTTTCGTTTTAAACATTTATTTTTATGCCAATCTTTAGTATTTCATGTCGGTGATGAGTGGTTAGAATTTTTCTATCCCTCACTCAAACCTTGGGTTCATTATGTTCCCTTAACTAAATATCCTACCGCAGAAGATATTGAAAATATATTGGAATTTTTTCACAGACATGATGATCTAGCTAAGGATATAGCTGAGAAGGGCTATAAATTTATATGGCATCATTTAAGAATGCAAGATGTTGAATGTTACTGGCGAAAATTATTAAAAAATTATGCTAAATTAATAAAGTTTAAAATCGAAGAAGATAAAAGTATGATATTAGTTAAGGCAAAAAGTAAATAGTAATAAACATGAATATTTTATTATTGATAAATATTACAAATATGATATAATTCAGATATATACTTTATTTTCTAAATTATTTTTAAACAAAATATATTAAATATATATAACACGCAATAAATTTAATATTAAAACTGAATTTCTGTGTCAACTTTTATTTGTAATCATAAATAATATTCGTTTTAAAAACTATAAAATTTTTTTTAAAACGTCGACACCACTTAAAAATCATAATAACGGTCTCGCAACGTTTTCGGTACGTTTTTTTTGTTAGGAATTGGTAATAATCAGAGATACAAGTAGAGTGCCGCAAATTCGATGCGCCGCCACACTTTTTGGGAGTCGCGCCGCCGTCGAAGCAAGCGGCTAGTTTCGGCTTATATTTGTTAGCTTGACTCACACTCACGAGAATTTTTTAAAGAATCACACTCAAGTGAGAAAATTTATATTTTGCTAACGAGTTATTCACGTGAATCACGCAAAATTCTGCTCACGTGCCCATCTCTAATCTGAACAAACCAGGCTAGGAAGATCGACCACTTCTGTAGGAAGATCGGTTGCAAATATTCCCGTTCCTTTTTCGAGAATTTAACTTGGGACACTATAAAAATCATTGAAGCAATGCTAAATCCGATTCAATATTAAATGCATTTTATTATTAAATTTTTATTACCTTTATTTTTAATTTGAATACCATAAGGATGTCAATTCTTTTTTATCGGTAAAGCATTACCATGATTTTTTTTTTCTTGTATATATTTTTAATAAACCCCGGTTGGCAACCGATACATGTTTAATACCGTTAACAGATTTAAACCCCTTTCAAATTAATAACCGATACCCAAGCCCTAGATTTCATAAATACCAGTATATCATAACCGTTTCCCTTAATACCATTATTATTTCGGTAATGCAACGGTATGGAAAGTTTTTTTTTTACATTTTTCACTAAAAATATAAATATTTTTAATACAAAACATGGAAACTTTTGTTAATAAAAAATATGCAGACAACTGAAGATTTGGGTGATGCCAATCAAACAAATGTATTGTCTATCATGAAAATTATCAAATTTTTTGAAAAACTTCAAATATAATATAATATGACAATATTATATTTATTTTATACAAAAATTAAAACATTTTTGAAAATATCGTTTTACTTAATCAAAGCACGGCTTTCAATTTTTATTTTGCGTTTGCAACATTGTGTTTTTATCAACAACACATAATTTATTTCGAAATGCAGTTTTCCAATAATAACGGTATGTACCGGTATTGATGTTTTGGTATCGGTTATATCAATACGAAGAAATTACCGATGCCAATTCCGAAACAAACCAAACAATTAAACCAATACCGTTATTCGTTTCGTTTGCCAACCTTGAAATAAATTTATAATTAAAAGTGTTTTTAAATAAATATATAGGCTGCGGTCAGCTTTGAGCCGCCACCCGTAAGATTTTGCATAGGCGCCGATCTTTTAGAGTCGACTTGTATCTATGATAAAAGTATTTTATTTCTGTTTTAAACCCTCTTCGTTGCCAGTGTTGCTAAAACCTATAATTAAAAACCCATTTGTAATCAATGCTGCCAGATATGACAACTTACTACTGTTTTAACGATTTTTCATGAGTTAAAGCTTTTTGTACGTAGAGCCACGAATATACTCCTTTAAATTGCAAATAATATTTGTATTAAAATTAATAATTTATTTAACATTAAAAAACATGTATTAAAATAAATATACTTAAAAACGAGTGTTGTGTTTACGATGTTCAACGCCTTCAGAAGTTTCAAAATTCTGCGTCGTAATAAATCCAACACATTGTGCCTGAAAAAAAAACAATTAGAATCTAGATTTTAGTATTTATATATAAGATATTGCTTATATTCATTGTAATTTTTCGTTTTTCATAGTCAATTTTATATCATTTTTATTTAATTGAATTTCATCAGAAATACTATTCTTAGGAAACTCCACTATGCTTTTATATTTTATATTGCCATATCTAACAAATATTGCAACATTGATTAGTGTATGCCAAACTAAGACCTAAGTGTTTTTTTTAAATAGTACAAATTTTAATAAATTACCAAAAAAAAAAACAACTTGTGATATTTAACAAAAATGCAGTTTAGCATATTACCCAAGCTTTTTCTCCGTTATTTCAACACAGTAAATTTTGCAAGGAAAGGCTTTTATAAAAATACACAACCATTTTTCTGCGTGTTATGAGTTAAGAAAATAATAAAAAAAATCCATAAACGATTTTTTTATCCGAACAGAATAACATACTTAACAAATCTGGCAACTACGATTCGCTTTATGGATATTTTTCTGTTTTGTCCCTTCTCTATTGCTTCTTTCCAATTGCCAAAACGAACGAAAAAACGACAGACGTGATTACGGCTGGCAAAAAATTTCTAGTTGATTGTCGTGTAAAAATCCGTGTAATTTTAAAAAAATAATAAAAACAGGCCAAATTACAAATTCAAAAAGAAAAAAAACGAATTTAATTTGTAGAAAGTAACTAACAAAATTGCTTAGAAAATATTTAACGTAAGCAAAAAACAGCACTAATTTTAATTACCCCCACCATTGTCATAATTTACAAAAGCAAGAAAAAAAAAACAGCGAAAAAGCAATATCCAACAAAAAAACGAACTGCTAAAATAAGTAAATTATTAAACAGTGGTTAAATTAAACGAACACTGGAAATAAAGATTTATAATTAAAACGGTAATTTACAATAAATTGCATTAACAACAACACAAAAAAGTATACGTAATTTGGCCAAATCATTGTGTTTTTAAGTAAAAAAAAAAATCCACCATACAACAACAAAAGCAACAAACTTAAAGCAAGTGACGAACTGGAGGGGACCCTTAAACAAAACTTGCTTTATATTAAAGTGTGTATGTGTGCAAGTGTGCGCCAATGTGCAATAGTGCCAATTAAATAAAATTTAATTATTTTGTTTAAATCAAGTGAAAATTTCAACATAAAAAAGGTAAGTTTGACTTGCAACTATTTGCTCTTTGAGAGAAAATCCAAATTTACAGTTATTTAGTTAAAGCACCCCATGGCTCCCCTTTTTACACGACATATTGATTTTTCCTTTACCTATTCCTAATTCCACATAGTTGCCATACTATTACAAATGGTGACAGAATTTGTCTTTAGTGTTGTCGAAACTTTGTGAGTTTTAATATTAAAATCGTTAGATAAAAAAGTCGTCGACGCAGTAACCAATTGATGTCATAGATGGAGAATTTTTATTTGATTATTTTTTGTTACAAATTCAAATAGGTTGGAAAATTATTTCTATTCAATTGAGATGTCATCAAATCCGTTAAAATAGTTTATGTATTTGAGCATAAGTTGAATTAAGGTAGTACTTTTTTTTATCTTAATAGAAAAAAACTATTTATTTCGTTGGATACCCTATTTGGGGAGTTATTTCGGTTTAATCAAAGAGTATACACAAATAGAGAGACTACACTTCCCACGCCTCTCAGCAACAAAATGCCAAACACGGTCAAGCAAATGAAAACATTTTTTTTACACCAAAAAATAATTGCAACATGTGATAACAAATTGTTGCTTAAAACACTCATTTTTTTTTTTTTTTTGGCTTATATTTTGTTATTTTCTATTAAAAATTAATATATTTTAATTTTATCTTGCTGATTTTAATAATCGTTTGGCCACCACTGGCTTTTAGATTAAAAATTAATGAATACATAAATGTAATGAAATCAAATAATATTTGAAATAATTAAAAAATTATTATTAAATTATTATTTAAAAACATGATAAAAATAAATTAAACTTTTTCATTTCTGCAACATGTTTTAAAAATGCGTGGTGCGAATTTACTAACAAATATTAAGAGTGAAAGATTAAACTTTTTAAAAAAGCTGTAATTTTGGCCCAAGAACATTCAGGATTATAAAGGGATACCTGTGGAGGACAACTTGAAAACGTATGCACAGATTTTGGCAAAAGTGCAGTTTACGAAATTTATTAAAGAGATTATATTAAGTAGTATTAGCTAAGCTTTCAAATTTAATCAATATATTTTGCAATTTAGTTTTAGTTTTCGCTTAATTTCGCGTTTTTCGAAATTTTTCAGAAATTTTGGTCCTGGAAATAATTAAAAAAGTAAACTTTTTTAAAAGATAACAACAAACACAAAGAACATAATTTTCTACAAATTATTTTCTTTGTGGTTGTTGTTGTGTTTTTGAAAAAGACCAACATTTCTGAACATTAATACCCTTAAAGTTTTATTTCAATATCAATTTTTTATATTTCTTAAAAATGTGAACTACAAGGGTAGTGAAAGGTGTTAAAGTGAACGGAATCCAGAGCTTTGAAGAATTCATTCCCTAATAACCCATTTTTTTAAAATGAATTCTTAATTTATGAATTACTTTTTTTATTCGATTTGTATTGAAAGAATTCATTCCCTATTTTTAATTCCTAGAAAATTAAGGGAATTAACTTTTTCGTTTAGGGCCTAATAATATAAAAAGAATAGGTAACGAAGAGGCAGATTTTAATATTTTAATTTTGAAAAGAGTCCTTATTAATGCGTTTATTACAAATTTGGAGTTCATAACCTTTTACTTCAATAAACTCCAGATCTTAATAAAACTTCTAAAATTTGATATCGGCCCGTTCAATAAAATTTTGTTTTTAGAAAATCTTTTGAGACACTTAAAGATTGGCCGTTTTTAGTTTTTCAAATTTCGAAAAATCCACGGTTTTCTAGCGATTTAGTTCTTTTGAAAAATGAGAAATTGCAAAAAGTGTGTAAATTTGAATATTCGTATTTTATATAATACTCATCGAATTATCACCATTTAATTTGCACTAGTATGGTATACTCCCCTACTTTTTTACTGCGGAATGAAGTTTTTTTCAGCGTTAAAAAAAAATTAGTTTTTTATGTTTATCACAATTCAAATTAAATAAATTACGATATTAATTATAGTATTAATTGCTGCAATTGTCTGAAAAAGACTTTAAAATTCAAACTCAAACAAAATTCAAACTTTGCGCTCTTTGGCAATCTTCCCTAACTACGTAAGCGCCATCTATCGAATATACAAAGAATATATCATAGATTGTGGCATCACTTACAACATATGGGAAAACAGGCTGGACTATTAGAGTGAGGTAAGTTTCTTAAAATGATACTGTTGTTTTGTTGGAGTTGTACTTCTGAGATATCAATACAACTAATCAAACTCGACCTGACGATAGATCAGTGCAGTTTAAAGCGCTAGTCACCGTGTAAGTGCGAGTGCAATGGCACTTCGAATCAGTTTATCTATACCACGGTCAGTGATTGCACAGAAAATTTCATATAGACGCAATCGAACAAATAAAAACATAACAAATATTACATTATTCAAAAAAAAAAAAACAGGGTCACTGACGAAGGTTCAATACCAGAAACTGCGCAGTCTGATTCAGAAAATTGAAAATTTACAATGTAGTTATGATTTTTAGAAAATACACTCATTCTTCTCTACCACGCCTTTCCAGTTAAAATTAAATAAAATTGCATATTTATTATAGTATTAATTGCAATTGTCTGAAAAAGACGTTAATTTCAAACTTTATGCAATTTCTTTTTTAAAAAAAGATGCATATTTGTAAAATATGGAAAGATAAACAAATCTACTTCAATATTAAGCTTTTAAAATTAATTTTTAACCTTTCCACATCATATTTCTTTCTATAAAAATCTGATATTCAATGGCAAATAAGTGCGGGATAGTGTTAAAAATTAAATTTTTAAAACAGAATATTTCAATAGATTCTTTTATCTTTCACCTACAGAAATATCCACAAAATGTAATGTATATTTTTTAAAACAGACGTTTAAATGGCTCCTTAATATTACATTTTTAAATTTAATCTTAATAAATCTGAAAAATAAATAAAAGTAACAAATTTCTGTTTTTTCTATGTAAAAGTGCTTTTAGCTTTTTTTCAAAAAATCATTAAAAATAGTGAAAATAGTGCATCTGTTTTGCAAAAATGCATTCTATTTTTTTTAATCGAGAGTGGCCAAAAGTTAGAAAAATCCATTAAAATAAAATTGCATACAAAATTCAATTATTTTTGACGCTGGAAAAAAATCGAATTCGCAGTATAAAAACAGAGTACCGTACCATTTTAATGCAATTTAAATTGCCCAATCTCTAAGTGGGCCCATAAAGTTTCCGAATGCAAAATTTAATTGAAATCGGAAAACCCAAGGTCAGA
The DNA here is from genome assembly GCA_021234595.1 of Delia radicum. Taxonomy (NCBI): domain Eukaryota; kingdom Metazoa; phylum Arthropoda; class Insecta; order Diptera; family Anthomyiidae; genus Delia; species Delia radicum. Next base: position 277,212,959 of record CM037851.1, on the reverse strand, counting down.
TTTTGGCCGATTTTACGTGGAATGACCCATATACAAATTAAAATATGTTAAACTAAGTTGATTTAACGCTGCAACCGTCAAGCCCGCCAACAGGCGGGGTATTTTAAATTAATAATAAGAATTTCAGCTATTTCTATGGAAAAACAAATTATAAAATATTTTGTGAAATAATTTTTTATAAGAGGAATAATTTATGCCTAAATTTATTCAATTTTATGGATTAGTTTTTGAGATTCGCTCTAACCCTATTTTGAGCCATATTCCCTAAAATAGGCAACGAAAAAAATTTTGGTAGAAGAACGAACATAGTGTTTAATTTTCGTTCCTAACAAGTGCTATAAAGTTCATTGGAAAAATGCCTTAATCCGGTTTGGAGGTTAAATGAATTATTTTTGAATGAAGTCCTTAATGTTATTACTAAGGGTATTCATTTTCTAAATTTAAATTCTTTCTCAGGAATTAGTTCTTAGTATTTTCTTATTAAAGAATTTATTCCCAAAAGTAATGATTTCTTCAAAGCTCTGAATGGGATTATGTCATACTTATGCAATCGTTAAATGGAATAGAAAAAATCGCTAAGTGAGCAACATTGTTACTATATTTGTACAAATATTTAACTCTCACAAACTATTTCGGGCAAAAATTTGCTTTATGTTAACAATGAAGTATGTACTTAATTTATTGTTATAAAAAATGGTGTTAAGTACCAAAAATTTTTTTTCGCTTAAATATTTTGTTTATTATTAAGCACTTTTTTCAAGGATGGCTGGCAATACCGCTAAAACACTGTTATCGATTCAAAACCCTTTCAACTGACTATCGTTATAACTAAAATACCTTTACCGAAATAACTAATAACAGAAATAGCGTTTCCTTTAAATACCGTTACCGAAATAATCTGACAAAATCAGAAAAAGTAATTCGTCTTAATGCCACCATGGTTGAGATTTTCCCCTTCTTGGCACTTCCCGTAACAATTTATGAAATACCCATTTGAGATGTACTATACTCGGAATTTGGAACCCACTTACCAAATTAAAAGTTCCAAGCATTAATGGTTTGGCCAGGCTCTAAGTGGGTGACTTTCTTCTTTTTGTAAAAAGTACTGATCTCTAACGCATTTAACATTTTTTTTAAATTAAAAAAACTTATTAGATAAAATTGTATCAAATAATATATAATTGGATCATCGCTGTACATTAGGGTGGGCCATTTGTAAGGTCAAAAATTTTTCGATATTGTGCCATCGATTTTTCGATAGCTTTTGGCATGAGAAAAAAAAAGTCCCACTACGACATATCAAAAAAATCATTTTCGGAGCACCCAAATTTCAATTTTTTTCGACAAAAACTCGTCTAAAACACAAAAAAAAAACATTTGTTTTCGAAAAAATGATATCGCCATCGTTTTAAGTGTACAATTTTATCTTGGATAGGGTATATTTAAAAAATTTGAAATCGGCAAATTTTTTTAACATACCTAGTAAAAAAACGCGTAAAAAAGATCGATGTTTCGACATAAACTCGTCCAAAACCTCAAGAATTTTTTTTTTTTTTTAAATCAGCCTATTTTTTTTATTACCTATTAAAAAAAACCTTAAAAATAAAAGTTGAGAAAAAGTAAAAAAAAAAATAAATTTGGGCGCCTCGAAAATTTGATATGTCGTAGTGGAACTTTTTTTTTTATTCATGCCAAAAGCTATCGAAAAATCGATGCGACAATATTGATTGCTACTGTACATATATATACATATATTTTCCCAAATCTTGAACATAAACATTTCACAATCATTTACAAGGTGGCGCAAAAATAACCTTCCGATGTTTTTTGGCTGTAATTTAAAAAAAAAAATGAAAAACTTTGATTCTTCTTGTGGATTATTTTTATTTGGTATTTTAATTTTTTTTACATCAAGTCGAGAATATGATGTCATGTAAATGGCCGCCGCAACAGTTGATTGTCATTTGAGCCCTTTTTATGGCATTTTCCATCACTTTGGCCAATACTTTCGGCGATAGGTCCTCACATTCTTGACGGATATTGTCTTTAAGAGCTGCAAGAGTCTGAGGCTTGTTGACATAAACCCGCGACTTCAAAAAGCCCCACAAAAAGAAGTCTGGAGCGGTCAAATCAGGCGATCTTGCTGGCCAGTGCAAATCGCCAAAACGGGAGATTAGGCGCCCGGGAAATGCATCCTTCAGCATATCGGTTGTGGCACGTGTAGTGTGTGCCGTTGCACCGTCCTGTTGGAACCACATGTTTTCCAATCCCAATTCATCAAGTTGTGGCAAAAAGAACTCGTTGATCATTGCTCTGTAGCGCTCACCATTCACAGTAACCGTTTGGCCCGCGACGTCTTCGAAGAAAAAAGGTCCGATGACTCCTCCAGCGAAAACAGCACACCATACAGTGACTTTGAGCGGGCTCTTCGTGGGTTACACGCGGATTTTCAGTGCCCCAGAAGCGTAAATTTTGCTTATTTACGTACCCGCTAAGATGGAAATGGGCCTCATCACTCATGATTATTTGGTCAAATTATTATTATCAATTATTGGTCAAATAAATAGTCACCAATATTCCGCGTTCTGGAGCAGTGTAGCGTAACATTGATTATTAACGTGTATTTCGCATGTGTTTACTACACAAATGTCAAAACAGAACTGACATTAGGGGCCAATCGCAAAATTTATAGCATTTTCTGATAGGAGGATTACTTTTGCGCCACCTTGTACTTGTGAAATTTTTCTATATCATTAATAATTTCAGACCTACGCCTCACATTTTTGAGATTAAACGCCTCATTGGAAAATTTATAAAATTTTTAATACCAAACATGGGGACTAATAACAACATCTGAGTATTTAATTACAGGGAAATTACTCAATTACACCCAATTACATGTAATTAAACATAAAAATGTAATTGGCCCATAATTAAATACACAAATATTGCAATTATGTCCCATGTCTGTTATTGAAAGAATTTAACATTTTCCAAGGAAGCGTCTAAGCTCACAAGTTTGAGCATAGGTGAGTATAGGTATGAAATTATTAATGATATATGTAGAACAATTTCACAAGTGAATGATTGTGAAATGTAATTGACGTCTCCCAAGTCTGATTATAAACTAAATAGTCAATAGAATTCGGTCATAATGGGGCCAAAATTATCGATGTATATTGACATTTCCTGAAAAACTTAAATAACATTATCCTTAAAATACCGTTGCCAAAATAACTGTAAAACCGTTACCCCTAAAATAACGTTACCGAAACAAACGAAAATAACTTTACCGCTAAAATATCGATGCAGAAATAACTGAAATATCGTTACCCCTAAAATACCGCTACCGAAATAACTGAAATATGGTTACTTACCCCTAAAATACCGTTATCAAAATAAACGAAAATAGCGTTACCCTTACCGATACTCTCATCGAATCGGTTACCATTCATGATATTTTACGGTATGTAGGTACTACATACTAAAATTACTGTTATTTCTACTAATTAATCGAATATTAAATTTATCCAGTCATCATTGTCAAGTGTTGTTTAACATTTGTTTTTATTTAAAATAATTTCCAACCATTAGTTGATTATAATTTTTATATATTTGGTGGTATATTCCCAGTTTTTGTTGATTGCAATTTTTTTTTAATTTCTCACATACAAAATAAATTTATGCTATAGCGCTTTATAACTACACTTGAAAAAATAAGTTAGTAGAAAAGTTAATAAAACGACTTGTAAATCAGGTATACTATTTTTCAGCAAATTTTTTGCTAAAATTATGTTTTCATCTAAAATATTAGTTATACTTATTTAGCACTTAACTGTTTTAAACTAATGTTTTACTAATATTATACTAATGTTTTACTAATTTATTTTGCTAAAAAAAATTGTGCTGATTAGCACATTAATAGTATGGACGACAACCAGATTGAAAGATATATGCAGAATGAATTAGATGTCGCGGCATGTCAAGATGTAGTGACGGGAAAAATTATACTAAAAAATACAACTCTAGTAAGACACATTAAAAATCAACCATGGAAGATTTTTGTATCTGTTTTTCATACATAAAACAAAATTGTGCATTAAAACAACCTAAATTTTGCGTTGTCACCGGCTTGTGAAAGTAATTACCTTTTAATTAAATAAACGACAAAATAAAATATATAAATTTAATAAAGATTATATGTTTTTTTGTAAACTAAATGTTTATAGAGATTTAATCTAGTGTGGTAAAATTACAAACAAATATACAATAGGTAGACAGACTAAAGCGAAAGACAAAGGCACATATCTTAGATAGATTTTTATGTTTCCTTTTTCTTATTGCAAAAAAGGGTTATATAAGATATATTTTGTTATTTTTCGTTTCTATAATTATCTGCGGCATTTGCGTTCCTTTAAAAGATAGCATAATTTAGACAACTATTGATGTCATTTGTTGAAAGATAATTTTGTTTATGTTATATATAATTATTTCTATTTTTTTTTAATATTACATTAATTCATGTCGTCAATGTGGGAGTATGAACATTTTTGTAGTTTGTAACGTATTGTGAATTATTTTTAAAGAATCACAAAAATATCTTTTATGATTTTCAGCAAATAAATTAACTAAAGTATGATTTTTCTACAAATTTTTTGAGTTTTTTCAGTCTACTAATATTAGGGTATTCAATTAATCGGTTTTTTAGTTTAATCGGTTAATCGAGCAAATAATTAATCGTTACTCAGATTTAATCGGTTAATAATCGGTTAATTAAGAATTATTCGGTTAACCGAATAATTCAAATTTGAATAAATAGAATGGTTAATAATAAAAAAACACTTATTTATTGTTTTGATTTTATATTTTATTAATAAAAAAAAACAAATAAAACAACAATTTATAAGTAATAAAAAAGTAAAGTAAATGAGATCCTTCTTTGTATACATATATCTGTTAATTAAAGGTTTTTAAAGAGATCTTGTGAAATAATCTTTTAAAAAAAAGAATGTAATTCAAATGTTTAGCTTTTAAACGGATCTTTTCTTTAGTTTTTATAAAACTTGACTTGGAGAAAACTCTTTCGCTGATTGTGGATGTTGGGGAAATCGAAAGTAGGGCATGATAAAGAATGTCCAACTTCTCAGTTATTTTCTTTGTTTATTCTAAACATATAAAATCCTCCATTATGCCATTAAAGTCGTTTTTAGAATTTTTTATATTTTTAATACTATAGTAATAGCTATTAATACTATCATTTAATTCTGATAAAAGATTATTTTCATTAATATCCGAGTCATGATAAAGTTTATCATAAAACATTCTAGAAAAAAGTTGATTTCCAAACTCCTTAGTTTCAGTTTTTAACTATATTTTAAAAAAGTATTGTTAGAAGGCAATGTTTCTGAGTTAAGGAATAAAATAAGCGTATAAAAATATAAAATAAAATAGTCATATATAAAAAATATATAAAAATACAAAAAAAAAGATAAATTTCGGTTAATCGGTTAATCGACACTAATTAATCGGTTTATTTGTTATTTGAAAATCGTCAATTTTAAATTATTCGAACAGTTAACCGACAAAAATTAATCGGTTAACCGATTAACGGTTAACCGATTGAATACCCTAACTAATATCCATCAAAAATTTTATTAATTTTTAGCAAGGGTTTTCTAATTTCTAATCCGCTAAGTGTTAGCAAAACTTTAGCTGAATCTACTAATTTTGTTGCTAAAAATCAGCTTGCTAATTTTCAGCAAAAGATTTTGCTGACATTAGTATTTTTTTTGCACGCACCCTCCTGACTAAAATTTTGCTGACTTGACAAACGTTTTTTTTTCTGAGTGTATAATAAATAACGTTTTTAAAAATTCACATAGTTTACAATGTTTTGTCATATATTTACCCTTTTCTCTTTTATTATTATTATTATTGTTATTTTTGTTAAATTTTACTTCCTATTTTTTTTTATAATTTATTTGTTAGTTTAACTTAAAAATGTTAAACTTGTTAGATTGTATTTTATTACATTTTAAAATGAGAAAGAAACATTCACATTTCAATTTCAGAAAATTTCACTTAATGTAATTTAATTTCATTGTTTAAATGTTGGTTGATTAGTTTCAGTTTTATTATTGTTTCTGTCAGTGGTTCGGTTTTGGCACTTGTCTGTCTATATAATTATATTTAATTATGTTAATTAAATTCAGTAAACATGATTTAATTTTAAAATTTAATAATTGAGTTTTTGTTTTGCGGAAATAAGGCTAAAAATTAATTTTTTTTTTTTAATTTTGAAAAAGAAATTATGATTTAAAATCTAGTTTAGAGTATAAACATATAATTTCGTTTCAATCATTAATGAATTACGAGCTTAAAAGCCCGATACATCGTTACCCGCGCGTATGTCCGTCAGTCCGGTTTGTCTATTACTTTAACCCTCTAACCGGCAAGACCGTCTCTAGACGGGGTATTTTCAATTGGCCATAAGTTCGTCAACAAAGTGTTTTATTATAAAAATGTAAGCTATATCGATAGAGAACGAAGTTAGCCACATATTTTGCGAAGTAATGTTTTGTGCACATGTCACGGTTTGGAAGCGAGAAAGCGTTATAGTTAAAGTTTTCGGTAATTTCAAAAAATAAATATTTTGAAATAACCACAATTTTGAAAAGTCCTTAAAACACATATCTGTTAACATAAAACCATTCATATTCCACACAAAGGAAGATTGAAGCTTAAACTTTTGGAAAATGCTCTAAGTTTGGTCCAAGGACATACAGGATTGTAAAAGGATACCTATAAAGGACATCATCTTAACTTGAAAACGAGTAGACGGATTTTTATGAAATTTGGCAGAAATATTATGGTAACACTATTAAATCTTCAAAGTTTCGTCAATATATATTAAAGTTAAGGTGCGTTTTCGCTCAATTTCGCGTTTTTCGAAAAACGAAAATCGCCATATCTTTTTATCTAAAAGCACAAAAGGGCTAATTTTTGGACTGTTGTTATATCTTTGTAAGAAGAATAATTTATGCCTTAACTTTTTAAATTTAATAGCTTAGTTTATGAGATAGCCTCTAAACCTATTTTGACCCATATCGCCTAAAATAGGCGACGAAAAAAATTTCGCTAAAACAAAATATTCTTTATTTCTCGTGCCGAACAAGTGATATAAATTTCAGTCCAAAAAAGCTTAGGCCGGTTAGAGGGTTAAGAGACTTTTCCCATTTATGGTCCTCCCTAAATGAAATTTCCAAAAATTTAGTCTAAGCGGATATCTATGTACAATTAGGAATATAAATTTCTAAAATTCTTAAGTTCATGTCTAAGCAGGTGTCTAGCACTACCGGTTTGGCAATGCCACCATGGTTGAGATTTTCCCCTTCTTGGCACTTCCCGTAACAATTTATGAAATACCCATTTGAGATGTACTATACTCGGAATTTGGAACCCACTTAACAAATTAAAAGTTCCAAGCATTAATGGTTTGGCCAGGCCCTAAGTGGGTAACTTTCTTCTTTTTGTAAAAAGTACTGATCTCTAACACATTTAAACATTTTATTTAGTTAAAAAAAATGTTTAGATAAAATTATATCAAATTATATATAATTTGATCATATTTGATAGACATATTTTTCGGATCAAACTAAATGAGATTTAATCCCATGATATACCATGAGATCAGCTTATGTATGCCATTTTTCGGATCAGATGAGATGTGATGTTTAGTTATATCATATTATAAATATGATTATATCAGAACTTTTTTCATCCGAATGTTAAGATTTTTCATGCATATTATAGGCGCTTAAAACACTATTTTTCTGTCCCTGGTCAACACATATAGAAAATTTCAGCTCTCTAGCCAAAGGGATTTCTGCAGGCCGCCAAGTGGGAGACTTTCCTCTTATTGCAAATCCCCGTTGGAATTTCCAAAAATTCCGTCTTAGCGGACGTCTACACTCAAATAAAAAAGTTAGTAAAGTCAACAAAAAATTTAGCTGAGTCAGCAAAATTTTAGTCAGGAGGGTGCTTGCAAAAAAAATTGCTAATGTCAGCATAATCTTTTGCTGAAAATCAGCGAGCTAAAGTTTTGCTAAAACTTAGTAGATAAGAAATTAAAAAACCCTTGCTAAAAATTAATAAAATTTTTGCTGAATATTAGTAGACTGAAAAAAACTCAAAAAATTTGTAGAAAAATTATACTTTAGTTAATTTATTTGCTGAAAATCATAAAACATATGTTTGTGATTCTGTTTAAACTAATTAACAATACGTTACAAAATATAAACATGTTCATACTCCCAAATAGATGATATGAATTAATGTAATATCTAAAAACAATAGAAATAATTATATATAACATAAACGAATTATCTTTTAACTACTTACATCAATTATTGTCTAAATGATGCTATCTTTTAAAGGAACGCAAATGCCGCAGAGAATTATAGAAACGAAACGAAAAACTAACAAAATATAACATATACAAAACTTTTTTGCAATAAGAAAAAGGAAACAGAAAAATCTACCTAAGATGTATGTCTTTGTCTTTTGCTTTAGTCTGTCTACTTATTGCATATTTGTTTGCAATTTGACCACACAAGATTATTAATATATGTAAACATTTAGTTTCCAAATACACATTTAATCTTTATTAAATTTAAATATTTTATTTTGTCTTTTATTTAATTAATAGATTAATAGATTAAGTTGTTTTAATCCACAATTTTGTTTTATGTATGAAAAACAGATACAAAAATCTTCCATGGTTGTTTTTTTTTATATTATGTCTTACTAGAGCTGTACTTTTAGTATCATTTTCCTTAACACTACTACATCTAGACACGCCGCGACATCTAATTCATTCTGCGTATATCTTTCAGTCTGGTTGTCGTTCACACTATTGATGCGCTAATCAGCACAATTTTTTTAGCAAAATAAATTAGTAAAACATTAGTAAAATATTAGTAAGACATTAGTTCAAAACAGTTAAGTGCTGAATAAGTATAACTAAAATTTTAGTTTAAAACATGATTTTAGCAAAAAATTTGCTAAAAAATAGTATACCTGATTTACAAGATGTTTTACTAACTTTTCTATCATCTTTTTTTTTTTTTTGAGTGTACGCTGGAGGGTGGACCTCCATGCAAAATTTAAAGTTTCTAGCTCCAGCGTTATAGGCTGGGCTATGTTCAGTGAGTCAATCAATAACGTTATTCTTTTATAAATATAGATGATTAAAATCGTTAAATTTAACGATTTTAATATTGAATTAAGTAAGTTTTAGTAAATTTCATCGGTACGACTTAAATTTTTGTTCTGTTAACAAATAAAATATTTTAGCTTTAAAATAAAAAATAATAAAAAATTTTAGCTTTCAAATCCATTTAATTAAATAAGCTTTACAAAAAATCGTTTTTGTTAAAATTTGTCAATTATAGTTTAATTTATCAATTTAATATCTATTTTATAAAAAAAAAAGAAGTGGTACTGTCCTTAATTAGTCTACCTTATTTTAAACTTACAACACAGAAAAAGGTCTCGTATTTCTTTTGTTTTTCAACTGATTAATCATTTGTATATTTAGGAAAAAAAAACTATCAAAGGTTTCCGGTCACAAATAAAAACGTTATTAATAAATTATTACAAAATAATATATTTGAATCGTGTGAGCAGTCAGTCAACCATTCAAGCGAAAAATTCTTAAGACAAACATATTACAATAACTATTTCTAAAACTACACCATTTTCAATTGTTTCTCAGAAGTTATCAATTGTATTTCAGAAATTATTGAGTTTAACATATTTCAATTGAATTTCAGAAACTATCAATTTTATTGTGAAAGGCGTGGTAGAGAAGAATTAGTGTATTTTCTAAAAATCATAACTACATTGCAAATTTTAAATTTTTTCTGAATCAGACTGCGCAGTTTCTGGTATTGAACTTTCGTCAGTGACCCTGTTTTTTGAATAATGTAATATTTGTTATGTTTTTATTTGTTCGATTGCGTCTATATGAAATTTTTCTGTGCAATCACTGACCGTGGTATAGATAATCTGATTTCTAATGCCACATGTACACGCACTACACGTTAGACAGAGCGCTTTAGCCCTCTGAGCTATCGTCAGGTCGAGTTTTTGTTGGGATTAAAACTAGTTTTATTGTTCTTGCATACATAATCTCAGAAATACAACTCCAACAACACAACAGTTCTATTTTTAGAAACTTACCTCACTCTAATGTCCACTGTTTTCCCATATGTTGTAAGTGATGCCATATCTATGATATATATTTTTGTATATTCGATAGATGGCGCTTACGTAGTTAGGGAAGAAGGTCAGCGATTGCACAGAAAATTTCATATAGACGCAATCGAACAAATAAAAACATAACAAATATTACATTATTCAAAAAAATTTAAAAACAGGACGAAGGTTCAATACCAGAAACTGCGCAATCTGATTCAGAAAAAATTTAAAATTTACAATGTAGTTATGATTTTTAGAAAATACACTCATTCTTCTCTACCACGCCTTTCACAATTAAAATTAAAATAAAATTGCATATTAATTATAGTATTAATTGCAATTGTCTGAAAAAGACGTTAAAATTCAAACTCAAATTTTATTTAGGATTTAACAATTATATTTCAAAAAATAACAGTTGTATTTCAGTTTTATCAATTGTTTTTCAGAAATTTTCAATTGTATTTTAAAAATTATCAATGGTTTTTTAGAAATTGTCAATTGTATTTGCGAAACTGTTAATTGTATTTGTAAATTGCATTTCAGTTATCAATTGTATTTCAGAAATAATAATGAAAAACTTTTAATAATTTCTAAAATACAATTGATAATTTCTGATATAAAATGGACAATTTCTGATATACAATTGAGAATTTCTGAAATACAATTGAGAATTTCTGAAATAAAATTCAGAATTTCTGAAATAAAATTGATAACTTCTGAAATACAAAGGACAATTTCTGAAATACAATTGGTAATTTCTGAAAATCAATTCATAGTTTTTCAAATACAATTGATAATTTCTGAAATACAGTTGTTAAATCAGAAATACAATTGATAATTTCTGAAATACAATTGAAAATTGTGTAGTGGGTTCCACGGCACGAGTACGTTTTTTTTTTATATCGTATGCTAATGAGTTCAAAACAATTCAAATGTTACTGACTCTAACTTTTAAAGAAGATGACTAGGTGGTATTTTTTTTTTAATTCAAATTTAAATGTATAGTAAAAAAGTAAATAATTAAATATTTTCTTCTACATGATTGAAAAATAAAAAAAAAACGACGACGTAAAGGTAACAAAGCTTTACAAAAATTAAACTATTCAATGATACGTAAAAAATGTAGAAGTTTTTATAAAAAATCATGAAGAAAAGCTAAAATGTACAATACAAAATGTTTGTAAGCACGCGCGCTTCATGAAGTATGATGATCATCTTAAATGTACGCTCTTGACACGATTCAGTAAACATAAAATTAACTTAACATTTAGCTGCAAAAAAAAGTATATATCGGCCGTTCCACCGAAGACCGGCCAAAAAGTGCATTTTTTGAACTTTGGTCTTTCGGTTTCAATTAAATTTTGTATGTAGAAACTCTATGGAACCACTTAAAGATTGGCGTTTTTAGTTTTTTATATTTCAAAAAATTCACGGTTTTCTGCGCGATTTTTTTTTTTTTGAAAAATGAGAAAAATGCAAAAAGTGTGTACAGTGAAATCTCCCGTTTGCGGACACCGACCGTCATAGTAGTTTTGTCCGTTTACGGGAGGTGTCCGCCCACGGGATAGTTGAGTTAAAATGGTCAGGATTTATCTGCTATTAAATACCCTATTATGACTGTATGTATTTTTAAAAAAGAACTGGCGAATTGTAGCCTGCTTATAGTTCGTTTGTCTCCATTTTTGTACATTTCCTCAAAATTGTTTTCCAAATTATTTAATTTTTCATATGCCACAAAATCATTTAAAGCGAATTTTTTCAAACGTGCTATATGTGTTAGGGCTTCATCGAACGACATCATCCTCTTCTGAACAACATCCTCTTCTGAATCACTTGATATTATTTCTGGAGGATTTGTATTATCGAAGTTTATTTCAATATCGTCATTTTCAGTGTATGCAATGTTATCGATATTTAAAAATTCTTCAAAAGTTTCTGAAATTCTTTGAAAATTTAAATTTACCTTTTTGCACATCATCTTCTGGATCAAATTCGTCGGCAGTTTAGTTCTGATACATGAATCCGGCTTTGCGAAAACAGTTATTTATTGTAGTAGGTTCAACTTTATTCCAAACTGTTTTTATAAAACAATATGCGTCCAACACGCTGATAATCTTTGACAGATCTGATACTGATTTGGCTGTGCTCATTTTTGAGACTACTTTATTCAAAATCAAGCTTATGTAGTTAACTTTAAAACTTTGAATTATGCCTTGGTCCAGAGGTTGACAAACCGAAGTTGTATTTGCTGGCAAAAAAGTTACTTTAACATTGGTTAGTGACAGGTCCTTAGGATGAGATGCAGCATTGTCTAAAAATAAAATAATTTTTCTATTGCAAGATCTCATTTTTTATCCAATTGATGCAACCACTCGCTCATTATCTCTCTTGTCATCCATGCCTTTTTATAGGATTTCCAATCAACTAGTAATTTGGTAATTAAACTGCGAAACATCTTCAGGAGGAACATTCGCTGCCTCTCCTGATATGCACTTAAAAGCAACATTGTGTCGCTTGCGCTATTTTGTAGACACCCATTTGATGCAAAAAAATCTTGATAACCTATTTTCTCAGCTATTTCTTTGGCCTTTGCCTTTATAATTGGTCCTGAGATAGGCAAATTCCTGCGGAACCTTTTGCAGAAAGGCAGTTCTTTTTATAATTAATATTAATTCCAGATTGCCATCTAGCTTTAAGATCTTCTTTATTTTTTAGAATGCTCGCAGACTGAGTTTTACCAATATTAAATTATAAAAAAACTTACATCATTACTAACTTTTTTCCAAATTGGTTTGTTTCTTTACCTTTTTGCAATTTCACGCACTTAAAGGTTTTCTTGTTCATACACATTTATTATTTTAATTTTTTCTTAAAGTGTAAGAGAATTTCGCCCAGTCATATTTTTTTAAAAAAAATTCTTCGATAAATTATTTTTAACACCTTACTCAATCAACACGTACTCTTTAATGATGAGCACGCTTAAAAAAGATAAAATAAAACTATGCAACACACAATCAATGATATAAAAAAGGGGAATCCCACAATTTAATTTTTGTAACGCTCTTGTGGATTATTGTTGTAAACATAAATGTGTTTTTGCAAGTTTATTTTTGTGTTTCGTTAAAAATTTTGTCCGTCTACTGGAGGTGTTTTACACAAAAAGGTGTCCGCATCCGGCCATGGGAGTGTCCGTCTAACAGAGTGTAATTTGTTCTAAAAACACTTGCAAAACAAAGGGACCAAGAAAAATGTCCGTTTAGCAGAGGTGACCGCCTGCGGGAGGTGTCCGTTAGTAGAGGTTTCACGTATATTTGAATATTCGTATTTTATTCAGTATTCATCGGATTTTCACCATTTAAATTGCACTGGGATGGTATACTCCCTTACTTTTTTACTGCGGAATGTAAGTTTTTCAGCGTTAAAAGATAATATTATTTTATGCAATTTCTTTTTAAATGCACTTTTTTCAAATTTGGTCGCTTCTCGATTTGAAAAAAAGATGCATATTTGTAAAATATGGAACTATTACTAAAAAACAACACTTTCGTTTTTTTTGGGTTCCCGGTATTTATCTATTATAACGATTTATTGAAAAAAACTTTGAATCATGTTTCCAAAGAATAACCAACAATTTGTTATTTTAAATATCTCTTTTTTAAAAATGATACATTAAATTTTTAAGATTTCTTCTTAACATGAAAGATAAACAAATCTATTTAAATATTATGTTTATGTTTCTTTCTATAAAAATCTGATATTAAATGGCAAATGTGTGCTGGAAAGGGTTAAAAATTTTAATTTTTAAAACAGAATATTTCAATCGATTCTTTTATCTTTCACCTACAGAAATATCGACAAAATTAAATGTAAAGTTTTTAAAACAGAGACGTTTAAAGGAGCTTCTTATCCTTATCCTTAACGTTAAATTTTTAAATTTAATCTTAATAAACCTGAAAGAAAAAAATAACATTTTTTTTTCTATGTAAATGTGCTATACATTTTTTTTTCAAAAACTCATTCAAAATAGTTAATTTCCAAGACCCAAAAAGTGAATGTTCCATATATGGTGAAAATTCCATATTTTGAAAAATGCATTCTTTTTTAAAATCCTTAGTGGCAAAACGTTAAAAAAATGCATTTTAAAAATAAATTGCATAACAAATGCAAATTCTTTTTGACGCTGGAAAAAATTCTAATGTCCAACGTATAAAAGTATAGTACCGTACCATTCCAATGCAATTTAAATGGTGGTGATTCGATCAATATTAAAGAAAATACTGACTACATAGACTTACATACTTTTTGCATATTTCTCATTTTTCAAAAAAAAACTAAATCTCGCATAAGACTGTGGATTTTTCGAAATTTGAAAAACTAAAAACGCCAAATCTTTAAGTGGCTCGATAGAGTTTCTAAATGCAAAATTTTATTGAAATCGGAAAACCCAATGTCAAATTTTGGCCGATTTTGCGTGGAATAGCCGTATTATATTAGAGTTCGTCACAAAAATTTGATTTTAGGATATCATCACTTTTTTTTAAAGGGTTTTTGCATCATTAAAAAAATGGCGTTATTATTTTTTTTAAATTTCAACTCATTGCACTAGCGCGCGGTGACCAACAACGCTAATTTGGGGTCCCTTTTAAGTTTAAAGTCTTAAATGACTTTATACTAAAAATGAATATAATAATAGTAAAGTGATAATGAAAACTGTTTTACTAAATTGTATACTAACTTTTTTTTGAGTGTAAGCAGAGCTTTGAAGAATTCATTCAATTTGGGAATGAATTCCCTGAAATTTTAATTAAAGGAATGAATTTTTTAATAAGAAAACACTAAGAATGAAATCAAAGAATTCAAATTTAGAGAATGAATTCCATGACTTAAATATTTAGCATTAAAATTAAGGAATTTATTCAACAATAATTCATTAAAATTCAATTAAGTCAACTTTTGGTCAGGGAATTCATTCCCTAGGGAAACAATTCCTTAGTAATTCATTACATTTTCGTTTAATTCCATTAGGAAATTAACTTTTTTGTTTAATACCATACGGACTTAACTTATTGGTTTAAGTCCCCAGAAGTGTTGCCAGTTCAACCATTTTATGGCTAGATTAGATTTTTGAACACACTTAGACAGACAATTTTGAATTTAGCCATTAGCCATTATTAGTAAATCTTTAGCCATTTTCAGCCATTTTTGCGTTTTTCTACAAAATTTAATTTTTGAAGGTAAAATTCTAACAATTTTGTATGCATTTCGTTCATTCTGTTAAACCAAGTTAAAGTTATGAAGGTTTTTAACATTTTCTGTTTTATAAAATGACAATGTAAAATAAATCTCTACACCTTTTAAAGGGCGTTTAAAAAAATCTCGTTTTTCTAAAAACGCAGAGTGTTTGGAGGAAATATAATTTGAGATGCATTTAATTTTAAACAAAACATCTAAAAATAGTAAACTATACACTGATAGAACTTTAATGGACGAAAAATAATCAACATTTTCACTAAACTAATGAAACTTTTCTTCACAAAACGAAAATTTTCATAAAATTAATGAAAAGTTGCAATCTTTGGAAAAAAATAGTTTTTCAATGAAACTTCTTCATTGAGTAAATGAAAATTTTAATAAATAATATAATATTTTTCATAAAATTTTATGAAAACTTGCATAATCCTAATAAAAACTTTCAATGGACGAGTTAAAGTGCAACTTCATTGCTTTAATGCAATGCATATAATGTTACATTAATACATTAATACAAAATTACAATATTTTTTATAAGAATATTAAAATGTTGGTATTTTATAAAGTCAGATGAAAGTAGTAAAATGGCAACGCGGAATAAATTTCAAAATATCATTATCAAATAGATAAAATTTGAAAATGATTTGGTTTTTATTTTCAAGTCAATAATGATGAAAATGATTTTTTATTATTATTATTTTATTTTTCATAAAAATTCTTAAAACGAATAATATATTACGTGATCAAAAACCCTCCTAAATGACAAACAAAAAGTGCCCATTTAAGTGTCCTCGTATGATTAAGACAGGATTCGCAAATTGGAGGTAATTTTACTCAAAAATCTTAATTTAAAGAGTCGCTGTTCAAAAATTATCCTTTAAAGGTAGATTTCGGCTAATGGGAGAGTCTGTGATTAGCAGCTTTCACTGTATTTATATTTATTGAACGAAATCAAAAGGTTTTTCTTATAAAATTGTTTTGGCATTTTTCTCTACAAATTTATCCATTTTTGATAGCTAAGTTCTGGCCAAACTGGTTTCTACACACAAAAAAATATTTCTTAAATTGCGCCAAGTAAACATTTTGTTGAATAAAAAAAACATAATCAATTACTTTTTTAATTGACTCAATTACTTTTTTAATTGACTTAATTAAAAAGTAATCAATATTTTAAATAATATTGATTACTTTAAATAAACAAAAATATTGATTACTTTTTAATTGAATCAATTAAAAAAGTAATTGATTATTTTTTTTTATTCAACAAAATGTGTACTTGGCGAAATTTTTTTTTCTGTGTAGGGACTTAACTTTTTTGTTTAATTCTCTAAGAGACTTAACTTTTTTGTTTAATTCCCTGAAATAAGCTTTTCACTTGATGCCCAAAAAAAATATCTTTTCACGTGAGACTATAAAAGGAAAAACAATATATTCCTTGTTAAATTAGGGATGGTCGGAAAATTGTTTCCAAAAGAACTGCATGTTCTTTAAACACGCAAATACTTTTTGTATCAAAAATTAAAGGTGTAGGTTTTAAAATGTGTTAATTATTTATGCAGCTGTTCCATTATTTTTATTTTGTCAAATAAATTTTTTTGCCTTTTTTCGTTACAAAACCATATCGGCCTTTATTTTGCAAACATTACCATTAAATATTATAATACAGATCCGGTTTTTTTTTTTTTTTTTTTTTTTTTTTGTTTTCGTTAGACCAACACTCAGGGGATGGCCCCTATAATGCAATGCATTGTGTTGATATCAGGAAATTAGGTTATGGGAAGGAGGAAAGAGGGAGTAG
This sequence comes from Delia radicum, assembly GCA_021234595.1. Classification (NCBI taxonomy): domain Eukaryota; kingdom Metazoa; phylum Arthropoda; class Insecta; order Diptera; family Anthomyiidae; genus Delia; species Delia radicum. The sequence goes on along the minus strand of CM037851.1, from coordinate 277,195,651 downwards.
TGTTTGTGAATATTTGATTTGAATTTCGCTACATTGTAAGTGACAGGGAAGACCTCCGCGGGGAGTTTATTCCACATACGGCTAGTACGGCTGATGAACGAATTTTCCCTGTAATGCGTTGTGCGGTTCACTGGACAATCGACTACAAACGGATGAGCTCTGCTAGATAAGCGAGTGTTTCGAATGAAAATACGGGCAATGGGGATAAGTTCACTTATATCAGCAGAACAATTTCCATGGTAATATCGATAGAACAATGTTACACAACCCACATTCCGACGATGCTCCAATGAGTCAATAGAGCTTGATACCCTCTCGTCATTGATGAGCGCCGACGCCCTCCTTTTGCACACGGTCCAGAAGCTCCAACTTTGAAGCCCCTGCCCATATATGGGAGTTGTATTCCATTTTCGGTCGGTTATAGGTGGTATAAATATTAAGTAAATCGGAAGCAGTGAAGTACTTCTTACACCGTCGCAGGAAACCGAGACACTTGAATGCTTCTTTCGACACCTGGAAAACGTGCTTATTCCAACCGACATCAGACTGAATCCTCATGCCCAGAACATCAAGAGTATCCGATTCTTCAATATTAATACCACCCAATTGAACAGGTGACAGCGTTAAATCCACTGACCTATGGGTTAACATACAACATTGGGTCTTGTGCGCATTAAATTCTACCAAATTCGCACGACCCCACTCAGAGATTGTAGAAAGATCATAATTGAGTGTATCATTCATATTCTGCCTTTTGTCCCCAATCTCCTCAAGGCTTGGCCTACGATCGAAGGAAAATGAATGACGAATGTTGCTGTCATCTGCAAAAGAGTAAATAGGGTTGAAAGTTTGAACAAGAAGGTCATTTAGAAAAATGAGAAATAGGGAAAGAGAAAGAACGGAACCCTGAGGTACCCCTGAATTTAGCTGAAACTCGTCGGATGAGACCCCATCTATAACAACGCGTATAGTGCGATCTCTGAGAAAGCTCGAAACAAAGCGAGCGAAGTCGTTACCGACACCAAAAGCAATAAGCTTTGATATAAGATGTTAATTGATCATGCTCTCCATCACCTTCGAGAGCGCAGAGCAAATTGCGATTGGGCGGTAGTTTTCAGGGTTATTTGCCGCACCCTTTTTAGGGTTTGGCTGGACATTAGCAACCTTCCAGCACGAAGGAAAGATTCCCATACGATACGAAGTACTAAAAAGTTTAGCCAATGGACGAGCAAGCGTCGAAGAGCACTGTTTCAGCACCAGTGCTGGTATGCCATCCGGCCCCGGTGACCTATTTATTATTAAATAACTGCGTTTTCGTTACTTATTATTTTTATATTATTAGGTCCTGCATGCAGTTCCTTCAGGGAATTAAACAAAAAAGTTAAGTCCTTACACTAATGATATTATGTATGTAAAGACGACAAATGTAGTGAAAAACTAATGAAATTTCACTTGAAGAAAGGATGACTAATATTTCATTAAATTCAACTAACATTTGTTATTTATTTTTACTGTTCAAAAAATTACTAACAATTGTAGTAAAAATGAAAAATAAACAAACATTTATTTTTTTTTATTTATTTTAAATAACAAAAAACGATTAGAAAAAATTAATGTAAAATCATAAAACAGTTATTTGATGTGGTTTGTTTTTTAAAGGTTAGTAAAACATTAAATTTGTTGTACAATTGACTGACATTTACATTAAAAATAGAGAAACTGTATTACAACCCAAACAACTACAATTTTTTAAAGCAGAAGTTCTCTGAGTGCATCATTCAAAATATTGGCTTTTCCAATCAATATTAAAAAAAATATTATCTTCTACAATTCTTTTAATACCAACAACTTATAGGAGTACAATATTGGTATGTTTTAATCACCTCTTAAGTCAAAACCACCAAAAATTACTTTTTCAGCCGAAAACCTCTTCGCCAAAGCTACACTAAGGATATTATGTAGGTAAAGACGACAGCAATTGTAGTTGAAAACAAATGAAATTTCACTTGAAGAATAACATTTCATTAAATAAATAGATAAACAAACATTTACTTTTTTAATTTTATAAATGACACAAAACAACTGTAAAAAATTAATGTGAAATCATAAAACAGTCATTTGATGTGGTTTGTTTTTTAAATGAACTACAAGGTTAGTAAAAAATTAAATTTGTTCTATAAATGACTGACAGTTACATTAAAAATAAAGAAACTGTATTACAAACCAAACAACTACACATTTTTAAAGCAGAACTTCCCTGAGTGTATACTCACAAAACAAATTCGGTTGTCTCAACAGAATTTCGGTTGCTGCTACCTTGTAAATTCGGTTGTCATAACTGAATTCGGTTGTAGTAACCGAATTGAGGGGTGTGATAACCGAATTCGGTTGTGACAACTGAATTTGGTTGAGGGAACCGAACTTACGAGGTTTCAGCAACAGAATCAATTTGGTTGGATAAAATTTTAGAATTTTTATGAGAAACTGTATTACAAACCAAACAACTACACATTTTTAAAGCAGAACTTCCCTGAGTGTACACTCACAAAACAAATTCGGTTGTCTCAACAGAATTTCGGTTGCTGCTACCTTGTAAATTCGGTTGTCACAACTGAATTCGGTTGTAGTAACCGAATTGAGGGGTGTGACAACCGTATTCGGTTGTGACAACTGAATTTGGTTGAGGCAACCGAACTTACGAGGTTTAACCAACAGAATCAATTCTGTTGGATAAAATTTTAGAATTTTTATGAGAGTGTGGGGAACTAAACCAAAAAGTTAAGTCCCTAAGGGAATTAAACGTAAATGGAATGAATTCTTAAGGAATTCATTCCCTAGGGAATGAATTCCATAATTTTCATGAAGGAATTTTAAAAAAATGGGAATGAATTAATTACTTCAAGACAATTCTAATGAAAAAAAAGAAATTCATTCAAGTCCTTCAGTTGATTCATTCCTAAAATTTAAATTCATTTAAAAACATTGGAATTAGGCAATGAATTCTTCAAAGCTCTGGAGTGTAGCTATTAAAAATATATGAATGAATAAACTTGGTGTAATTATGATACAATTACCCAATGTGTGGTAACAAAAAAAAAAAAAACACGGAGAACAATATACAAAGTTAGAAGACTGAATTAATTGACTCTGAGATTGTAAATTTTGAATTTCAACAAAGATTATAAGGTTAACAATGTTTATTACTCACTTTGTGCAATTGTTAACTTTTTTTTTAAACCAGTTTTTGAAATTCTTTAGATTTATATATTTTGTTTTAAACAAAATGTGGGTAAACTAGAAATTGGACTCATAAACAAAATAGCAACAAATGAAATCATTTATTGCGAAAAAAAAACAAAAATAACGAGTTTGCTTCTTTTTCAAACAAATAATATTCGTTAATGGCAAAAAAGAAAAAAAGTAAATAAAGATAAAATTTTCGTTTAAAACGATTTTTTTTGCGCAAATTTTTTTAAAGTAGACAATGATCATCAAACAACAAGAGGAAATATATATAAAAATATCGTTTCTGTCTTTTGTTTTGAATTAAAAGTTGAATCACAAGTTAATTTAGGTGAATGTTTTAATCACAAACTATGTTTTTTATACCTACACTGTGGAGCAAAAGTGAGCCGATGTTTCAAAATGAAAACACTTGGAATCTCATTAGTTATAAAGGTATGATAAGGTGTCCTTTTCATAATCATAGAGGTCCAACCTTTTGACCCCCTATATCTCCTACAATCACAAAATATATTGAATAAGGTCATTTGCTCACTTTTGCACCAAGACCCCGATTAACTACTACACAGAAAAAATTATTAACCTAAAATATCTAATTAAAGATTTGATTTGAATTTAATTTGTTTCTAAACAAATATTTAATTGAATCAATTAATATTTTAATTGACTTTTAAATATATAAATACATATTTTCGTTTAGACGCAATTATCATATTATTTTTTCATACACTGTATGCATAAATAGAAAATTTTCAGTATAAAATACCAAATACATTTTAAGTTAACAAACAAAACAAGCACACACACAAATAGACTCAGCATTGCAAAAAACACACATACCAACGTATAGATCACACACTTTTTTTGTGAGTATCATATTTTTTTTTTTTGTAACAGTTATTAATAACTTTTTCCTTCTTAATTTTAATAAAAGGTTTAATTGATAGTATCATTGCCGTGATAGGTGCAAAATCAATTAAAATTGTAATTGATTCAATAAATTTTTTAATTGAAACCCGTTTTTAGTTTTTTCTGTGTATCTGTACTTTTGTTTCGGAATTATTAACCTTTTTTATTATATAATAAATATATAGGGTAACAAAGAACATTTTCAGTCAACAACGTTATTAAATTTAACAATTAAACTGACCAGAATAATAGTTTGAAATTATATCCTTGTAATGTGTACTCCTTACCTGTATCATTATTTTCCAACAAGAAGTAATGAGCTACCGATAATTGAACACTCATGGATTACCTTGTAATGAGACCTCATTACATTTTACATTACTTCAAAACATAAAATAATGACTTATCGATCATCAATTACATAATGCATGAATTATAAACGTAAATTATTAATATATATTTTTGAAAATCTATTTATAGACACATTACTTTGTGATTTTTTGTAAGCATAATGGTAAGGTGTATATTTTTGATATCACGAACGAAAACACGAAACACAACAACTCATCTACGTTTTAAGCAATAAAATATTGTATGTATCGATAGCTCAGTTGGTAGAGTTCTCGCCTAACTAATTGTTAAATACCAGAGACCCCAGGTTCGAATCCCAGTATGACCAAGTTATTTATTTAATAAAAAAAAGTTATTTATTTAATCAAAAAAAATATCTGTAAAAAAAAATGTTTATGCATTTTTTTTTAAGAAAATCTATTTATAGACACATTACTTTTTCCCACCATGTCCATATAAGTAACCAGTTACTTTACCCCCTACAAGGTAATGAGTTACTTTGAGGCTCATCGCCTGTAAAATTCATCAGTGAAGTAACGTGTAAAGTAATGCATGAAGCCCTATGGCGATACATTACTTTACCCATGATTTGGTAATGTGTGGTTTTGCTGGGTATCCTTTGGAAATATTTTCAGTATTTGTCCCTGAGGTTTGAGAAAAAATACATTAATTGACTAGGTATTTTTACATGTTTAGCTGATTTTAATTATCTTGTTAAAAAAAATTGTAACTGACATCCAAAAGCAACCCGTAAACTCGTATTTTCATAGTATAAATTGGAGTCATTGACACATTCTCTTTATTGTATATTGTTTAGCATATTGAGCTTATCACGTTTCCACCCTATATATTTGTATATAACACTTTGAAAATACAAAATTTTAATGCAGATAGTCTTGAAACACAAATTTATATAGAAAAATGCTTTTGCTTTATTTTTTTTTTTTTTAATTTATAATAAAATAGTATTATTAGCACACATTTCGCTTTAATGTAAATACATTTTTTTCTAATTTTGGTCTAACAACGCATTGGAACGAAATCATTTTGAACAATTTTCCTGATTAGTTCACTTTTCTTATTGAAAATTAACCTAATTGCCTCCAATAATTATTAAATAGCAAAAAAGTTCTTAGTTCTCCAATAAGAGCACAGTTTTTAAATAATCGGTGTTTTTTTGCAAAAGTTAGTCAATGAGCTTCTCCTATACAATTTGGATTATGAAGAGGACAACTTATCATAGCTCTATACCTAATCAGATTAATTTTTCCAAAAAGATTTGGAGAATAAATATATCTTGGTTTTTTTAAACATTGGCTCACTTTTGCTCCACAGTGCACATTTACACAGACAACTTTGTTATACTAACAGCGAGTCCAATGGTCATAAGTTGAGAACTCCTAACTAACAATTTTTTACAACTTGAGATAAGCATGTCAAATGACTTTTCTATTATAAAGGGTGTTTTTTTATACAGGTATAGAACTTTCAGTTAGCAACACTTTTTTAACTGGCAGCCATTTTGTCAGCTGTGAAATGATTTATGTTTAGTTTAGTTTGGCATTTCAACATGAACAGACTGACGCCTGAACAGCGCTTCCAAATTGTGCAAATTTATTTTGAAAATCATGGCTCTGTTCCCGATTTTCATAAGCGAATTTTGTTTAGCGATGAAGTTCACTTTTGGTTAAATGGATACGTCAATAAACAAAGTTGCCGTATTTGGAATGATGATAATCCTCAAGTGTATGTTAAGACACCGTTACATCCAGAAAACAGACACCGTTACATCCAGAAAAACTGACTATGGGCTGGTGAAATCATTGGTCCGTACTTCTTTAAAAACGATGCTGTTCAGAACGTTACAGTCAATGGTGACCGCTATAGAGCCATGATTACTGACTTTTTCGTTCATCAATTGAACAACCATTAGGTGCAGGCGCTGTGGTTTCAACAATACAGCGCAACATGTCACACAGCTCGTGCCACAATTGATTTATGGAAGGAAACGTTTGGTAACGGCATAGTTTCACGTTTCGACACGTGAATTGGCCTCCAGATTGTGCGATTTAACGCCGATAAGCCCGAAACGATTGACCATTTAGAGGACAACATTCGCCACGTTATTGTCAATATACGGTCACAAATGTTGGAAAAAGTCATCGAAAATTGGAGCTCTAGGTTAGATTAGGTCCGAGCCAGCCATGGCGGTCATATGCCAGATGTCATATTTAAATTATAATGCCAGAAGAATATCATTCGAATAAAGTAAATTTCATGTCATTTTAAAAAATTCATCTCTGTTTTATTCTATTTCAAATTTCTATACCTCTATAAAAAAACACCCTTTACATAAGTAAATAATGGCCCAATTAAAATGTAGACAAAAGTAAACTGACATAACAACGCCCCACTTGTAATTACGAAATTGATTTTTATATATGTTTTTAAAGATACTTCAGACATAACTTGCACCAATTCTAAAGACATTCGGTTAAGAAATGCAGAAAATGTAGGGAATAACCAAAATATGAACACGAAAAAAAGTTGCACAAAATTTGTATTTTTGCATGCAAGTGGTTCATGGGACTTTTAAAAAAAGCCTTTACGCTAAATTTTAGTACCCAAATTAAATGTTTTTTAGAATTTCGGATTTGTTTACTTGAATTTGAAGTATGGCTACAAAAAAATCTCATTAAATAATTGGTATGTTGGGCATATCCATACTGTTCAAAACATCTATTTATAGTTGGACATTCGCATCACAATTTTTAGTTTTCGAAAGATTCTGTCAACTTTTTTTTCATAAAATGGCCCATCAATCAAATATTTTACCCTGACCAAAGACTTATTCTATCTCAAGTGCAGATGTTGTATGGCATCGTACTTTAATTGGTAAAACTATAACCAAATTAATATGATGCAGTTTGCGCAAATGGAAAGCTAGCAGGCTGAAAATATGCCAATAATTTTTATATTTATTAAGATATTCAAGTTTTTTATACACTTAGAATACTATGTAGGTAAAGACCACTGCAAATGTAGTTAAAAACAAATTAAATTTCACTTAAAGAAAGGACGACATACATTTCAGTAAATTCAACTAACATTGTCATTAGTTTTTTAATGTTAAAAATATTAATAACAATTGTAGTAAAAATGAACCACATGTTAGTAAAAAATAAACAAACATTTATTTTTTTATTTTTTTATAATTAAAAAAAAAGTACTGTAAAAAATGAATGTAAAATCATAAAACAGTCATTTGATGTGGTTTGTTTTTTTAAATGAACTATACAAAGTTAGTAAAAAATTAAATTTGTTCTACAAATGATTGACATTTACATTAAAAATAAAGAAACTGTATTACAACCCAAACAACTGCAAACTTTTAAAGCAGCAGTTCCCTGAGTGTACTGTTTCTTAAACCTGAATAAATTACTTTGAATTCGCAACATCATACTATTATGTGGCACTTTTTCTTAAAAAGTTATTAAAATATTTGTGCGTCCAGATTATAAGTGGGGGCATTATTTAGGGCAAAGAATTTCATGCAAATGCATATTTTTTCGCATAATCTAAAACTTATATAGACTAAATATTTAATCGGAATCATCAAATTAAAAAAAAAATGGCTTACTACATGGCTTACAAAATGGCATTAATTTGTAGTTGCATATTTTCGCATACTTTTGCAAAAGTGCATGTTTTTGCATATTTTGACTTTTAATGCATATTTTGAGCTTTTTAATTTTTTACAAAATCTTTGTAGTGCATATTTGTGCATATTTTTCATTTATTTTAATTATTTTTTTTAAATTTGTTAAAAATAATAATGAAATATTGATACATTTTTACACTTTGATGTAAGCTAAATCATGTTTAAATGTTAAAATTTTGGCATTAATTTGTAGTTGCATATTTTCGCATATTTCTGCAAAAGTGCATATTTTTGCATATTTTGACTTTTAATGCATATTTTGAGGTTTTTAATTTTTGACAAAATCTTTGTAGTGCATATTTGTGCATATTTTTCATTTATTTTAATTATTTTTTTAAATTTGTTAAAAATAATAATACAATTTTGATACATTTTTACACTTTGATGTAAGCTAAATCATGTTTAAATGTTAAAATTTTGCCATTAATGTCATTAACTTGTAGTTGCATATTTTAGCATATTTCTGCAAAAGTGCATGTTTTTGCATATTTTGACTTTTAATGCATATTTTGTGCTTATTACACTTTGATGCAAGCTAAATCATGTTTAAATGTTCAAATTTTTCTGAACCAAAGAAAAGCGTAGCAATGTGTTCCTACTGAAAAGATACCAAGCACAAATATTTTTTTCATTTTTTAAGCTAAAAGTGCTTTTTTTAAATGCATATTTTTTTTCACATTTTTAGTGCATATTTTTCACATTTTTAAAGCATATTTTTCACATTTTTCGTGCATATTTTTCGTTTTAGCTGCATTTTATAAGCGTCTATTTTCCTTTTTTAAAAAGTTGTCAACAGTTGGCACATTATGACCATCCAAATAATACTTTTGAAATAAAAACTGTTCATAGCGAAAAAAGACATAATGTGTATTGACTTGATTACTTTATTTGTAAACTACTAGATGGGTAATTAAATGATTTATTATAAAAATACAGTAATTAATAAGATTTTCCTGTAAATTTATTTATTTTTTTTTATTTTACAAAAAATTGACTGTAATTCGAAAGTAAAAGAAATTATACACATTTCTCAAATTCTTTTTCATGCTAAATTATTAAATACAATCAAAGGCAATAACTAATTTCCCAATTTATCGCTATATGTTGTAAACAAAGAAAATATATTCGTTTTTACGACAGATTTTATTGCAAGCGAATATTTTTTACCAAATTGTGACTAACAAATGATTCCATTTTTAGATTTAATTATTGAGATTTACACACAAAAAAAAAATAAAAACCCATTTCAATCACGAAAAGCACCGATTCAATAACTTTAAGTTGCTGAAATTCCACCAACAACGAAAGTTGGTAATTCAATTAGTAGTTGGGAGCTCTTTAATTGATTTATTTTTCAATTAAATAATAACTCATTTGATTAAAAAGTGTTCAGTACATACACAATATACAATACCTTCCCAAAAAGCAAAAAAAAAAAAAAATTGGAAATTGTATGTATGAATATGTATAAAATTATTTCAGACTTAATTTTTTTATTTTTTCATAAAATTTTGTAATTTCATTAATTTTCATACATTTCAAACATATTTTTTCAACATATTTTATAAAGTGCTTTATTATTTTAATGTAGCTTCTTAATAATTTTGCACTTCAATGAAATCGTTTAAAAAATCATATGAAGCGGTTCATTGGAAGAGCTTTAATCTAAATTTTCACTGAAATAATGAAGTTTTCTTCACAAAGTGAATAAAAAATTTCTTAAACTTTACGAAAAAGCTTCATAATTGCTATGAAAAAATTTTTTATGAATCTTTTTCATTAGGCGCATGTATTTTTTAAAAAATAAAACGAAATTTATGAAAAACGGCATTAATTTAATGACAAGTATCAATAGACGAATTCCATGAAAGCAGTTTGAAACCAATGACAATTATCATTAAAGCTATGAAGAAATTCATTGCTGAAGTAAAGATAATTCTCTCAGTGTAAGTAGGTTTACTCTCTTTAGAAATCAATGTAAACCACATTATTTAAACAATAAAAAAAAAAAAGAAATGGTATATTAAAAAAAATATATAAAGGGTGTTTTTTATAGAGGTATACAACTTTTAAATGGAATAAAACAAAGACGAATTTTTTAAATTGACATGAAATTTACTTTATTCGAAAGATAATCTTCTGGCATTCCCAGCAAACCTTTGGTAATGGCTGCGATAAAGTAATGCATTACCTTGTAATGTGTACTCCTTACCTGTATCATTATTTTCCAACAAGAAGTAATGAGTTATTGATAATTGAACACTCATGACTTACCTTGTAATTATACCTTATTACATTTTACATTACTTCAAAACATAAAATACTGACTTATCGATCGTCAATTACATAATGCATGAATTATAAACGTAAAGTAATTATTAATATATATTTTTGAAAATCTATTTATAGACACATTACTTTGTGATTTTTCGTATGCATGAAGGTAAGGTATATATTTTTGATAACACGTAGCGCAACAACTCATTTACATTTTAAGCAATAAAATATTATACGTATCGATAGCTCAGTTGCTAGAGTTCTCGTCTAACTAATTGTTAAATACCAGATACCCCAGGTTCGAATCCCAGCATCAGTGAAGTAAGGTGTAATGTAATGCGTGAAGCCCTATGGCGATACATTACTTTACCCATGATTTGGTAATGTGTGGTTTTGCTGGGTTATAATTTAAATATGACTTCTGGCTTATGACCGCCACGGCTGGCTCGGACGTAGTCTAATCTGGATGCCCAATTTTCGATGACTTCATCTAACATTTGTGACCGTATATTGGCAATAACGCTGCGAATGTTGTCCTCCAAGTGGTCAATCGTTTCGGACTTATCGGCGTAGACTAGCGACTTCACATATCCGAAACGTGAAACTATGCGGTTACCAAACGTTTTCTTCAATAAATTAATTGTGGCACTAGCTGTGTGACATGTTCCGCCGTCTTGTTGAAACCACAGCTCCTGCACATCATGGTTGTTCAATTGATGAACGAAAAAGTCAGTAATCATGGCTCTATAGCGGTGACCATTGACTGTAACGTTATGACCAGCATCGTTTTTAAAAAAGTACGCACCAATGATTCCACCAGCCCATAAAGCACACCAAACAGTCAGTTTTTCTGAATGTAACGGTGTCTCAACATTCTCTTGAGGATTATCATCACTTCAAATACGGCAGTTTTGTTTATTGACATATCCATTTAACCAAAAGTGAGCTTCATCGCTAAATAAAATTCGCTTATGAAATTTGGGAACAGAACCATGATTTTCAAAATAAATTTGCACAATTTGGAAGCCTTGTTTAGGCGTCAGTCTATTCATGTTGAAATGCAAAACCAAACTAAACATAAATCACTTGACAGCTGTCAAAATGGCCGCCAGTTAAAAAAGTGTTGCCAACTTAAAGTTTTATACCTGTATAAGAAACACCCTTTATTTACATTTTTATTTTTTTTCTGCATTAAAAATAAAAATGTATTTTTTTTTATAATTTTAAAATCCACAAAAAAACAATAAAATAAAATAAATTTTTTAAAATAATTTTTTTTTCCTATCTACATAAGTCAATATATTGGACATATAATTTATTGTCTTGGGCATGTGTCATCCAGTAGTATAACATGTTTCAACACTGCAAAATGTGTTAATTTCTCCTTTTAATAATAATGATAATTACGACATTTTTATGTTTCTTTTTTTTTAAACTAGAACAAAGTTGTAAAATAAAAAAACACAACAATGACGTCGTCAATTTTGTCCAAATTATACTAATGAATAAACCAGGGATGGCAGGCAATATCGCTAAAATACCATTATCGATTCAAAACCCTTTCAACTGACTATCGATATCCCTAAAATACCGTTACCGAAATAATTTAAATATCGTTATCCGTAAAATACCGTTACAGATATAACTAAAATACAAATATCCATAAAATACCGTTACCGAAATAACTAAAATATCGTTATCGCTAAAATACCGTTACCGAAATAGTTGAAATAGCGTTATCCTTAAAATACCGTTAACGAAATAATTTGGCAAGGCAAAAAAAAATAAATAATCGCTGTTAATAGATATATCTTGCCAAAGTTTGATCATAAACTAGCCAGCCATTGATTGGAATTAAGGCATAATGGCGCTTAAAAATATCGGTGTTCATTGACATTACCTGTATAACTAAAATAGTGTTACCCTTAAAATACCGTTACCGAACTAACTGTATAACCGTTATCCATAAAATAACGTTACCGAAAAACCTAAAATACCATTACCGCTAAATTACCGTTACCGAAATAAGTAAAATACCGTTAACGCTAAAAAACCAATACTGGAATAAAAGAAATATCGTTACCCCTAAACTTCCGTTACCGATACCCGCATCGAATCGGTTACCATCCATGGAATAAACACTAAATAAAATCATGTTTTGACGGCAAAAAACTGCCAGTTTATTCGCTATGCTGCTTTATTTTGACGCTAAAAGTCCATTAAACTTTTTCTGTAAACACAACAAAATGATTTAAGCCAAAAAGTTAAAAAATAGAACGAATGTAGGTGCCATTAGTTTTATCCCTACACAACACACACATTAGAACCAACAAAAGGAGTCATATTGTCTACTATCAACATATGTAATGTGTGATAACTAGGGCAACCAAAAACAACTTTTAAAAACAATGTTTTTTTTTTTTTTTTTTTTTTTAAAAAAAGAAGCAACACTCAGGAAATTCTTCCTATTAATTAATGTGTTGCTTTATTTGGAAAGGGGATAGTGGAGAGATGAAAGGTGGTGAAAGATGAAGGGCTTCAAACATGGCAACACTGTAATTGCGCGAGATGATAAGTCTTAGAACCTGATGTAGAGTTGGCGAATTTATTGAAGCTTTTTTTGTTTCATAGCCCTGATTCATTATTTTACTTCGGTGGCGTTAAGTGCTATGGGAACACCGAAGCTGGGCGCAGCGATACATATAAGTGATAGAAAACTCATACATATTACTTTTCTAAATTGATGTTGTCGTCACCGGGAATCGAACCCGGGACCATCTGTGTAACAGTACAACACGCTAACCATTAACCACAACGCCCACAACACAGATACCCGATTTTAAACATTTTAAAACGAACGTTTTTGTTTGTTTCCTGAAAAACAACAAACATTTCTGTTCAAATAAATTTTTTTGTTTTATAAAATTCTTTATATTTTAGAAAACTGGAAAAAAATATATAACAAAGTTTAAAATAAAAAGTTGAACAACGTTGAAAAAAGTACAAAATAAAGTTCTTATCTTTTTTTCAACTTTTTTTTAGCTCAAAAAATTTATAATATTTCTACAAATAAAGTCGGAATGAATTTCGCGAGTGTTAATGAAAAAACTTGCACAAAAACATTAATACACAGACCGGTAAATCCTTCCCCGACTTACATTGCGGCAAACCCGTGTGATTTGTTGTATCAACCACAACACTAATTGTAAATTGTGGTACTATATATTGTACCACTCCGAAAAGGACCAGTCCCTATATTGCACATCTTTGAAACTGCATTTTTAAAAGTGCGAAATAATGGTATAATGTGTAAAAAAAATTTGTTATGGCATAACAAAATTTACTATAAAACTTATCCGCGGATAACATGCCGCAAATAAACAAATATATGAAACTATTTGTTGTTTTCCAATTTTTTTAATGCAAATTTTTTTATAAATTTTTTGCGAATTAAAATTACACAGGACAATATCTTTTGCAGTTTTTGCAAAATTTATAGCTAAATTAACTAAATACCTCAACAAATGTATATCTAAGGCAAAGGGTCAAATAAAAAATTAGAAAAGTTACCCCGGAGTAGCCGTTCTGCAGAGAATATTGCTGCAGTAGCCGAGGATGTCATGGAAGCGCCGTCGACATCGACCAGACGACGTGCCACGCAAATGGGTATCAGTCGACGGTCTTTACAGCGAATTTTGGTACAAGATTTGAAGATGTTTCCGTACAAAGTCCAGACGGTGCATCAGCTGTTAGCTGCTGACCGCCAATCGCGTGTAACATACGCTCAAGCCATCCTTAATCACCACCAAGAGGAAGATGATTTATCATCAAAAATAATCATGAGTGATGAGGCCCATTTCCATCTTAGCGGGTACGTAAATAAGCAAAATTTACGCTTCTGGGGCACTGCAAATCCGCGTGTAACCCACGAAGAGCCATTACACCCGCTCAAAGTCACTGTATGGTGTGCTGTTTTCGCTGGAGGAGTCATCGGACCTTTTTTCTTCGAAGACGTCGCGGGCCAAACGGTTACTGTGAATGGTGAGCGCTACAGAGCAATGCTCAACGAGTTCTTTTTGCCGCAACTTGATGAATTGGGATTGGAAAACATGTGGTTCCAACAGGACGGTGCAACGGCACACACTGCACGTGCCACAACCGATATGCTGAAGGATGCATTTCCCGGGCGCCTAATCTCCCGTTTTGGCGATTTGCACTGGCCAGCAAGATCGCCTGATTTGGCCGCTCCAGACTTCTTTTTGTGGGGCTTTTTGAAGTCACGGGTTTATGTCAACAAGCCTCAGACTCTTGCAGCTCTTAAAGACAATATCCGGCCAAAGTGATGGAAAATGCCATAAAAAGGGCTCAAATGACAATCAACTGTGGCGGTGGCCATTTACATGACATCATATTCTCGACTTGATGTAAAAAAAATTAAAATACCAAATAAAAATAATCCACAAGAAGAATCAAAGTTTTTCATTTTTTTTTTAAATTACAGCCAAAAAACATCGGAAGGTTATTTTTGCGCCACCTTGTATTTGTTAAAAATTTATGATGCCAAGATGACCCCAAAATCCAATTTTTAGTATAATGTTTAATACCTGCCATATAAAATATTTGACAAAAAATTTGAAGCATAAATATTACTACCGGTTTTGACCTCGGTAATTTTAATTCAAAAACGTATGAAAAATTAGCAAATTAAAAAAATGCAAAAAATTAGTTATAGTTTAATATATTTATTTATATACAGAATGTAATCCGCGGATGTGTTTAATAATTAATTTGTTACACCATAAAGCATTTTTTAGCAAACCGAAATTATATTGCAGTTTTTTAAATACTGTTTTTAAATGATTACAATCTAGACTTTGTGCCGTTTTTTGTGATACTTTGTTTTGCACCACAACTTAGCGGTTTTGTTGATACCACAAATCATGCAAGTTTATTAACACCGAGAGATTTCTTTTGATTTTATTTATAGAAATATTTAAAATTATTTGGGCTTAATACTAAAGTTGAGAAAAGTTTAGTACTTTTTTGTACTTTTTTCAACTTTTTATTTTCAACTTTGTTATTTAATAATAATTTTTTTTTGTTCGATTTTTTTTATGAAAGTTTTTTATAGTTGAAAATAAAAATACTTGTTTTGTTTATTGTATAGTTGAAAAAAACATTTTAAATTTCAAATATATTTAACTTTGTTAAAAACCAAAAATAAAACCTTTTCCGGTCTGTGGTTTTAAGCGCTTAAACAAAGCTCGAAAAACAGTAAAATAAGCCGTTTAAATACAAAAAAGCTCTTATATTAAAACAATAAAGCTCTGCCTATTATGGAGGCTCTAGCTTTTCTAAAACTTCGAATTCTGATGTGATCTTTAGCAAGATCGAAATAGTAGTATCAACCTAGCTAATATGTTTGATTTGCTTTATTTTTGTAATTATACGGAGGTTAAAAGCTCGTTATAAATTGAAAATAAAAAGTTAAATTTCATAATTTTTTTTTAAATCGTTGTTACAAATAAAAGTTGTGTAAAATTTGTTCTTTAAGCTAAAAAGTTTAAATTGGTTGGTTGGTTTAAGTGGCAGCTCACGCTACTCGTGAGCATCAAGTAAAAAGTCAAAAAGCGACTCCGTTTTGAAAAGACCACACTACCCGTAAGGAACTAATATCCGGAGTACTAGACCCAACCCGTTCGGTTAATATAACGTATGAGATCACCGAATCCCACACGTGATATTACCGAGAGGTCGTCCAGTATATGGTCACCCAAGATCCGGAGTCGAATATTCTGCAGCGCCGGACAATCGCAGAGAAGATGCTCCACAGTCTCCTCCTCACCCGGTATGCCGCAGCTGCGACAATGCGAACCGCGTACAATCCCAAGTCTAATGCCATGCCTACCAATCAGCCAGTGACCGGTCAGAACAGCCGTCAGCCTCGAGACATCCCTCCTGCTCCTGCTCAGGAGAGAGTTTGTACGCCCTAGGTCGTAGTTGGGCCACGTAAGTCTCGCGGTCCTACAGGTATCCAAATTATGCCACCTATCCCCCGCCCTGCGAAGATAGTGCCGGAAAATTTCCCCCTTAACAGTCCCCAGCGGTGCAGCGACTGACACCGATGTGGAGACGTTTAAGGCAGATCCTGCCCTTGCCAATTCGTCTGCCCTTTCATTACCGTAGAGGTCCCTGTGGCCGGGGACCCAAACTAGAGTAACTTGGGATAGACAGCTTAGCCTGGACAGTTCCTCCCTGCACTGACCAACGAGAGCAGAGGATGTGACGTACGAGCTCAGGGACATTAAAGCCGCTTGGCTATCGGCGAAGATGCCCACTGTCCCTCGAGCCCCCCTTTCAGACAGGAGTCTGCAGGCTTCCCTGATAGCCAGAATTTCCGCCTGGAAAACAGTAGCATGATCAGGTAGCCTGAAAGAACACCGCAAGTTACACTCACCCGAGAAGACCCCGGAGCCTACACCACAACTCATCTTTGAGCCGTCGGTGTATACCCTGATGCCAAAACCAATTGGACAATTAAAACATTTTTTTTTATAAACCAACAACATCCCAGAAACTGCCTATGGTACAAAAAATCAAGCACTGGCATACCACTTAATAATCGAGGAATTGTAAATTTATTACTGGCAGAACACTTGGTTACGTCGATTTACTAGCGTTTCCAAAAAGCGTTTTGCCAGTTTTCGGTTACAATAATATCAGTGGTATACAAAAAAATCCCGGCGGGACCAAAAAAAAAAATTCTAAATTAACTGTTTTTATGTTTTATTTTGTAAAATATATTTTTAGACCACCTATTTCATGGTTTTACCATCATTTTCCACAGTGCTTATCCGACACTTTTTGAACAGGCGGACCTATTGTCTAATGATGTTATCATTTTGGGATTTGGAAAGCACTTGTTGCCAGCACTTGCACCACTTGTTAAAGTGCATTCCCAGCGAAGGTCCGTTTGTCTTTTTCTGACTGGGATGTCATATTAAAATTTCAACTTTGAAAAAGTTGAAAAAAATCTTAAAGATACCGATTGCCAGAAAATAGTACTATTTTAAAAGCAAAAAGCTAAAATAAGCCTAATTTTTAAAGAAAAAAAGTAAAAAGTGCCTAATATTTACAAAATAAGCTAATATATGCAAATATCAAAAAATACCCTAAAAAAGCTCTAACATATATAGTTCAAAACTTTCATAATTTCATGTTCAGAACTTGTATCTAGTAAAAATAAATCTATACTTTCAAATAAAAAAAAAGCTCTAGCTTATTTGTGGTTGCCCTAGTAATAACATGAACAAATTTAGTTAAAACTTTAAATTGTACTGTCAATTTTTGTTTTTGGTTGTTCTCTTTTATTGCATTGAGCCAAAATAAAAAAAAACACACACACATTGTACTATAAATATCCTTGAATTATTTACAGTTCATAATTGTTTATTATTTTATTTATTCAAAGCCCCCATGGCCTAACCTAACTCAATGAATCATAATATTATTCATATATAATTTCTACTTTATTTCCGTATGAGTGTTTAAAGAAGAAGGATTATATTAAGAATAACCACCCTATAAATTGCTAAAGGATAATTAAGGTTTTTATTTGCCTTCGTTTGTTTAAATAACCAGCAACTACTTCCTTGTTACTCCATACTCTTAAACAGGCCGTTAAAAGAATTAATTACTTAAATTTATTGTAATCCTTTCACTACCTTTATACACCACCCAGCAAGAACAGTGACGGTCATATGACCGGTCAAATGACCGACACTGCTGATGGAAATATCCATCAATGCGTAGAACAAAGTTTCTATCATTTTCTTAAGGGCAATATGAAAAAAGTGATGGAAACTTTGTGTACATGTGATTTTGCATCTCCCTGTAATTTATAAATTCATAAGTTAGAGGAAGATGCAAGATTTGCATGTGTTAGTTTCGGTCATCCATTTCTTGTAGGGCACAGTGTACACATTTTTTAAAACATATAAAAAATTTGATAATGCAATAATGCTTTTTTATATTTTGGTTTAAATATGTTCATTAGGATATTTGTCATTGAACAAAAATAACTATACCCAGCAAAAAATAGTGCTTACGCAGAAGCGCTTCCGGAAGTCATTATTTGATTACTAAGCGCTTCCAAGGCAAATCCAACAGGCACGATTTTTGTTCGCGATGTCCCACTTGGTATGTCTGTTTTAAGCAGGTGAAAAGCGCTTCTTTCATGTGCTCTTAGAAGCAATAAATAACGCATTTTTTTGTATGTTGACAACATTAATGCTTCATGGTATGCATTCTTTATTGCTTCGTTGTAAGCATTATTCACTGCTTAAAAGAAGGCATTTTGTTAAGCACTACAGAATGCCTTCACTAATTGCTTTATAGAATGCAAGGCGGCGAAGCGCTGTTTTGGAAGCATACAAATGTATTTACTGCATACCAAATACAGGTTGTTTATCTCCGAAAACATGAGTCTTTGGTGTATCTCCTAAAATAACAAAGCTAGAATCTCTAAATTTGGCACGTATCTTCATCTAATAACCAGAACAAAATCCAACAAAGTATTTTTGGATATTCGAATATTTTAGTAGTAAAAATTTGATGAGAAGTTTTAAAAATTCGATTTTTGGACCCATTTTTGATAGGTACACTCAGGGAACTTCTGATTTAAAAATATGTAGTTGTTAAGGTTGTAATACAGTTTATTTATCATGTAAATGTCAGTCATTTGTAGAACAAATTAAATTTTTTACTAACATTGTAGTTCATTTAAAAAAACAAACCACATAAATGACTGTTTTATGATTTTACATTAATTTTTTACAGTACTTTTTTGTTATTTAAAAAAATAAAAAATAAATGTTTGTTTATTTTTTACTACCTGTGGTTCATTTTTACTACAATTGTTAGTCATTTTTTGAACATTAAAAAACAAATGACAGTGCTGATTTAATGAAATGTAAGTCGTCCTTTTTTTAAGTGAAATTTCATTTGTTTTTAACTGCATTTGCAGTGGTCTTTACCTACATAGTATTCTCAGTGTAGGAGGTGGTTTACCTATTTAAACGGTTTTCTTTTTAATTTAAGAACCTCTAATAAGAATCTGAAGTCGAAATAGAAATATATTCATTACAGTTATATTAGTTTTTTGTTTTTATATACATCGAGATTATTTTTATGTTATTTTCAATTTATAACGAGCTTTCAACCTCCGTATATTTACAAAAATAAAGCAAATCAAACATATTAGCTAGGTTGATACTAGTATTTCGATCTGGCTAAAGATCTCATCAGAACCCGAAGTTTTAGAAAAGCTAGAGCCTATATAATAGGCAGAACTTTAACAAAAAACCTATTAATAATCAATGTTGCTCCATTCTTGTCTTCTTAGTAATCAACCACGTGGTTAGGTCTTTTCTTAACAAGCATCATGACGTTACTAAATTTTGAAGACCAAAAATGTTCTATTTATATAAAAAATTTTTAGTGTGTACTCTGGCTCAAGTAATATTTTTTACAGTTATATTAGTTTTTTTGTTTTTATATACATCGAGATTATTTTTATGTTATTTTCAATTTATAACGAGCTTTCAACCTCCGTATATTTACAAAAATAAAGCAAATCAAACATATTAGCTAGGTTGATACTAGTATTTCGATCTGGCTAAAGATCTCATCAGAACCCGAAGTTTTAGAAAAGCTAGAGCCTATATAATAGGCAGAACTTTTACAAAAAACCTATTAATAATCAATGTTGCTCCATTCTTGTCTTCTTAGTAATCAACCACGTGGTTAGGTCTTTTCCTAACAAGCATCATGACGTTACTAAATTTTGAATATTCAAAAACAAAAAGTCCATAGTGAAAGGGTACAATTTTTTACAATTTCAATATTAAATATTTAAACGATAAAGTGGAATGACACTTTACCAGGTGGTTTAAGTTCTTTTCCGGATTTTTTATTTACCAGGACAGCGGAAAATATTTTTGAATTTGAGTTTGAAAATTATGGTGTCAAGATTTTCAGATTTTTCAACTATTTATTTTCAACTGAATTGATTGTTATTCTTCCGAGCAGCTTTGTGTTAAAAATTTTCAAAATTGGTCAAACAGTTTAAAAGCTGTGAGTGAAAAAAGGCATACATTTAAAATCCACGCCCTCTGTGAAAAAGGCACTGTGTCCTAAAACGGACAACACATTTTAAATCCACGCCCTCTGTGAAAAAGGCACTGTGTCCTAAAACGGACAACACATTTTAAATCTACGCCATCTGAGAAAAAGGCACTGTGTCCTAAAACGGACAATACATTTTAAATCTATAGACTTCTACGATTATGGTGTCACATTAGTATTTGGAAATCCATTTAGCAAAACTTGAACTATTTTAGCTTGGCTAAAATTCGTACGTTTTCATAGATTCGCACTTTATTTTACCCGATAATATATTTTAGCAAAACTTTTTAGTAAATAACGCGAAGAAGTTACAGTAGAGGTGAAAATGTATATACTTTGAAATATTAATAATTATCCTAGTTTAAAAATAACGCGCACAAAACAAATACAATTGCTACAATTTAACCCTCAAACCGGCGTAATCTTTTTTGCAATGAAAAAGATTAGGCCGGCTCGATAAATAAACAATTTGTTCTTCTACCACATTTTATTTCATTGCCTATTTTAGGCGATATGGGTCAAAATAGGTATAGAGCGAATCTGAAAAACTGATCTTTAAAAATGAAAAAGTGCATGCATAAATTATCCCTCTTACCAAGATATACTACAGTCCAAAAAATTATACTTTTTGTGCTTTTACTTAAGAAGATGTGACGATTTTCGTTTTTCAAAAAACGCGAAATTGAGCGAGAACGCATTAAACTTTAATATATATGATTAAACTTAAAGACTTTGCTAATACTACTAGATATAATCTTTCTGCCAAATTTCATAAAAATCCGTTCATACGTTTTCAAGTTATTGGTCCTGAACCATTCTGTGGAATACCTGCGGGTATGTTAGGGAAAGGCTCAGGACATGGAGAGAGTCTGAATTCTCTGGTTACTGGGAAAACTCTCCTGGTCAGCGCCAGGCTAAGAGATTGATCTCTTTTTCCAGTAGGGGGTCGAGGCGACTCTTGTCGCTTGGGGGTTTGAGGAACCTGGCGTCGTACTTAACTGGACACTGTAATCTCAGATACCATCTGCACAGGAAGGGTCAATCGGACACGGATATGTGTAGGTTTTGTGAGATGGTGTCTGAGACCTCGGATCATGTTCTCTGCGAATGTCCCAGGCTTTGTGATGGGAGACTCAGGTTTCTAGGTGATTGCTTCATTTCGCCCTCCGACATCGCGAACATTTTGCCTAATAGGATAATTGGCTTTATAGGTAGCTTGAATCTGTAGGTAACTTTAGGCAGCACAAAAGACCTACATTGGTCGCGGTGCATAGTGCCTTCTGATCTAATCTAAAGTTAAGGCGATGTATTTTACAGGTATCCTATTAGAATCCTGTGTGCTCTTGGACCAAAATAAGAGCTTTTTTTTTAAAAAAGATTTAGCTTTAATCTTACTTTGTGTTTATTATCAATGTTTTCTAGTCAACATAAATATGTTTTTAAGATTTTTAAAAATTGTGTTCATTTCAAAATATTAATTTTTTAGAATTTTACGAAATTCTAACTTTAACACTTTCTCGCCTCCAAACCGTGCCATTCACATAATAAATTACTTCGCAAAATATTTTGTAAATTTGGGTTTCTATCGAAATAGCTTAATTTCTTATTAAAAAAAATTATTTGGCGCAATTGTGGTCAATTTGTAATATACCCGCCTGAACCCGGACTTTCCGATTAGAGGGTTTTCCAATTCTTCACAAACATTTTAAAATCTATCGATATTTTTATTTAATTCTATTATATTTTTTGTAAATAATAGTGTCTGCTAAAACTGTATTTAAAATTTTTAAAAATTTAATTAAATCAATTAAATTTTTTTACGGAAATGGTAAATTTAAACGTTTGCAAATATTTAAGTCTAAATTGAATGAATTCTTTCGAAGCTCTGATTATTTATCCATTGAATACAGTGTATAGTCATAAAATATTATATGTCAATATACTTCTTCTTGTTTGTTATAACAGTTTCCACATTTTATTTTATTATTTGTTATTTGAACACGCAATTAAATAAATTAAAGCGCATGCTCATGATTTCCTTCCTTCCTTCCAAAAATGAGGTGAGAAACTGAACAATAGTGGTGGTGGTGGTGGTGGTGAATATTGTAAATAAAGCAGAGTTGCATATTATATGATAATAAAATGCTTGACACTATTTTTTTAATGCAATTCGCAACAAAGCCTCTCAATAAACAAACGAATAATGAAAATGTTATTCCTAGGTACAGATTTTGCATTGATTGTGGTGAAATTTTCTTCGAATTTAAATTTGAAATTTTTCTTTTTTTATTAAAGCTCTAAATTTCTACCTTTAATTTTTTCTATTGAATTTTTTTTTTATTATACTTTCCTGCTTTTATTTTGCACTCCATAATATTTTTCTTGATTGCTTCAATTGACATAAAAACGTGACTTGTATCCTTAACTAGGAAATATAATACTTGTTCATGCATTGCCAATATCGGTTCGTTTGCTTTGATTTGTGGGTGTTGTCCTTTTCGATTTCTTGTCCTTATCTTCGTTTTAAATCCTTGACAGTTGGTATTCTTTTTTGAAAAAACTTTTAGTTTCTTTTACTTTTTTGTGTGTGTGACAATTTTAAATTATTTAATGATTCGTTCTTATTAAAAGCAATTAAAGTTTAAATTTATTGCAATGAGTCAGTAACATTTATGACTTCTATTTTGGTCTGTCTTCTGAGTACTTCCTTAAGTTTATAATGACTTCAAACTGTCTCTTTTTCTTGTCTTGCTTTTTTTCCCCCATTATTTTTGCCACATATGGTGTTCTAGTTTATAAATATTAATTAAAGCTTATTAAATGTTGCGATGCTGGATATTACACATAATGAAAAAAAAAATTAACTAAAGAAAATAATTGTCTATACAGCTTTAATCATTTTCAATTACATATTACCCTACTCGTAACTGAGAGTGGAACTGCAAAATTTTTGCATTCCTTAAATGCGAAAGTGAAATGATGTTGTTTTCAAGCAAAGTGGTGTGTTTTAGCCAGATTAAAAAAAAATTGGGTAAATATTCAGTTAAATACTGACTGACAAGTAGTGGTAAATGTAACACTCGCTTACCAGAATGAACAAATGTTATCAATTAACAAAAAATATGTTGGTAGCGTGCTGGCTTATCAGTGCGGGGGTCGTGGGTTCGATTCCCACCAGAGGCACTGGTCTGTTTTCGCTACAACGCGCCGAAGGCCATAGTAGCTAGTGCTCGGTTAGGGTTATAGTATATAATTTGTAATTATATGATAATAAATTAATAAAAAAAAAACAAAAAATATTAAACTGTTATGGTTTGAACATTGTTTTAAATTAATTAAAATTGTTGTATTTAATTATTCAAGTTTCCTGGTATCTCGTTATTAATTTGCTTTTTCAATTCCATTTAATTCAAAAATACCATCGATCATAATATTTATTCTGTTATAACAATTATTATCCGAACACATTCCTTAACCATATGACCAAGATTTTGTAATGCATTTTCAAACTACATAGATACCAGGAATGCCAGGCAATACCGATAAAATACCGTTACCGATTCCAAACCCTTTCAACTGACTATCGATATCCCTTAAGTACTGTTGCCGAAATAATTGAAATACCTTTATCCGTAAAATTGCGTAACCGATATATTCCGTTACCGATATATTCCGTTACCGATATATTCCGTTACCGATATATTCCGTTACCGATATATTCCGTTACCGATATATTCCGTTACCGATATAAAATGCCGCTAACGATATAACTGAAATACCAATATCCACAAAATACCATTACTGAAATAACTAAAATACCGTTATCGCTAAAATACCGTTTTTGAAATAATTAAAATAGCGTTATCCTTAACCCTTTTGCTGCGTAAGACGTATATATACGTTTTTTCGTAATTATATTCTGTTGCGTAAGACGTATATATACGTCCAGCTCAAATAAGTTTTACAATTCGGTATGAAAAATTTTATTCTTAAAAAAAGCTAATGATTCAAATGCTGTGTGCAACTTTCTAAATGTTAACAAAAAAGCTGCTGCATCAGTTGCAGCATTTAGGAATTACAGTATTCGCTCGGTTATATGAATATCCAGTTATGTAAACTTCCAGAATAGTGAACAAAAAAATTTAAACACAGGAGGTTCTAAAGAGTGAACACAGCTTATCTCTATTATGTGAACAGCTTTCAACCGTTGATTTTTTTAAATGTTTGTCTTATTAGAAGCATGTTTACCCCGAAAAAAGTGAAGAACCTGCAACCGTTGATTTTTTTAATGTTTTGAGTGTTGAGTTGTTGAGTTTTGAGTGATGATTGTCTTTTGAGGACAAGGCACTACAGAAATCCCTTGAAGCAAAAAAAGTACAAAAAATATAACCGACTACTTTCATGTAGATTAATTATTAAAAACTTATTAAAAATAAAAACTTAATATAATAAAAATAATTTGAATTACTTATTTTATATTCTCTCGATTATGTGAACTTCTCCATTTAGTGAATAGGCTCTGTTTGAATTAGTTCATATAACCGAGCGACTACTATATTAGCATTTTCATCAAAACACTATTCTATATATTAGAGTTATTCGTATATACACTCCGTCTCATAACTATAGCACACTTTAAAATCTTTTTTTAACTGCTTATAAAATTTATTAAACACCCTGTATAAAAAAAACTAAATTTATAAAAAGCTTTCTTACTCTCTTCTACTTCTTCTCACATATTTTTTTTTTTTTTTAATTTTGCTTTTTGAAAAGAACCGTTAAATATTCAAAAAGTCATTGCATATAAGAGACTATTTTTTCGTTTCATAACTATAGCCCACTATAGTAAACACACTGAAAAAGAGTTTTTTTTTTGTTAAATTTTATTTAAGAGTAAATTAATAATGAGTTACACCTCCGTTATTCTTAATACACTCAAATATTCGGTTTTCCATTGAATTAATTAGGTTTTTTATTGTATTTTCTTCAATTCCTTCCCAGGCGTCAAAAATAGTAGTTTTTAGTTCTGGAACCGAGTTGTACTGGCGGTATTCGGCGAAAAATCTTCTTGTTAATATTCCCCAGATATTTTCAATCGGGTTAATATTAGGTGAACAGGCTGGCTTTGTTTCTCTGCTTGAGTGTATTGAAGCGTTATCTTGTTGAAATATGTAATTTTTTTCAACATTCTGGTTCAAAAATGGAAGTAGACTACACTGGAGCACCTTGGTGTAATCGCTGCTTTTCATTTTTGATGAAACAACCTGCAGTTCCAACACACCATTCACCGAAAACGCACCCCATACCATCAATGAACCTCCACCAAAATTTCTCTGAGAAAAATATTGTGGTTCTTTCCGTAAATCACGCCAATATTGTCTGTGACCATCGGGGCCATCGAGATTCCATTTTGTCTCATCAGAAAAAATAATCTAAGAAACAAAAAATAATAAGAAATGGAGAAAGAGCAAACTATTTACCATCAATACCTGAGACCAATTTTTTTGCATATTTTGCTTAGCGAAATTAAGCCGGGCAGTTTTATGACGCTGAAGTAACCTGGGTGCTGTTTTCAATTTTTGTCGACAGATGTTCGGTGCATCATTTCAAAGTCTCCATACTGTCGATTTGGAAATTTTTGTTGTGACTGTAGCAGCAAGTTTGCTGCAACTTAGGGCAGAGTTGCTAGCTTTTCGTAGAATACTTCTAGATTCGCAACTCAAAAGTTTTTTTTTTTGGGCCACCTCGTCTTTTAATGTCGTATTCTTCCGGATTTGAGAGAAAATTGGAAATAACTTTCCGGCTTCGGCAAATTTTCTTTGATATATCGCTCACTCTTAGGCCTGCCCCATTAAATCCAAGAATTTTGCCTTTTTCCATATCTGACAACTTTTTACCTCGTGGCATTTCACTTTTATATATATTTTTTTAAAATTATTTCAAAAAAAAATTTCATTAATTCACTTGTTTTCACTTTAACGTAACTTTTTTAAATGTGTGCTATAGTTATGAAACGAAAAAAATAGTCTCTAATATGCAATGACTTTTTGAATATTTAACGGTTCTTTTCAAAAAGCAAAATTAAAAAAAAAAAAATATGTGAGAAGAAGTATAAATTTAGTTTTTCTATACAGGGTGTTTTAATTAATTTTATAAGCAGTTAAAAAAAGCTTTTAAGTGTGCTATAGTTATGAGACGGAGTGTATTAGAGTTAATTCGAAATTTTAGATTTTGGGATCAGAATGTTTTTGCATCACTTAAAATAATGGCGTAATTATTTTTTTAAGATTCAAACTCCTTCTCCTGCAAATCTGCGGCTACAAACGCTGATTTTGGGCAAAATTTTCTGCAGAGCAAAATTGGTTTAATATATTTCAAATCTGATTTTGCCATTCGATTCCCCAGGAAAAATTTATTAAAAATATGCGTTATTTGAGAATTTCAGGATGCACCAGATAGTCTTTAGGGGGCACCAAAAAATCACTTTTTCATAAAAAATTTAAAACTGGTGGCATTGTGATTTTTTTTATGAAAAATTTCTTAATATTAATAAAATTTCTTGAATATAATTAAATTCTTTATTGAATCGACGAAAAAATTCTATGAAATTGTTTCGTTAAAAACATGAAGGATACTTCTTTCAGTGTATCTTATCATAATTATGGGTTACAAAAAAAAATAAAAAAATTTTCCACTTATGTGACTTTGAATGATTTTGTGGCACAAAGCGCTCATTTGTACATTATCACGGTTAAATAATATTTTCTTTCGTTCTGTATTATGTCGCGTGAAGTTTTCTTATTTTTCTTTACTTTGTTGTAGAAGAAACCATGAGAATGTATCATTAATAATAACTGTTTAAATCAATTAAATAATCATTATTAGGGCAAGGAATTTCAAGCAACAAAAAAAAAAAAAAAAATCTTTTCAATAGGAACAGAATCTTACTCATTTCTTTTAAAAATGTTTTTTTTTTTTTTAATAATGTATTCAAATTAAATTTTTCTTAACAAATTAAAAAAAAAAACTTAAAATAAATGTCAAATATGCACAAATATGTTAAGCACACAGTATGCAAAAAGTCAAAACATGCATTAATTTTATCTTTTGCCAAAATATGCAACTTTAAATATCTGCCATTTTGTTCTAAATTTGAGGATTCGGGTAAATATTTAGTGTATGTCAGTTTTTGATTATCGATAAAAAAAACATGCATTTGCATAAAATTCCGTGCCCTAATAATTAAACATAAACAGAAAAAATTAAAAAGAAGTTTTCATTATGAAATTGTTAATATTAATCGGTATTTAAAGTGATTTTGCACCTATCACGGAAATGATACTATTAATTACTAAAATTTCTCACAGTTAGACGACACACAATACAATCATTAATTGATTCAATTAAATATTAGCTTAAAAATAAATTTTATATTAATTTAATTTTTTGTGGGCGTTGTGGTATAGTGGTTAGCGCCGTCCGTATAACTTACACAGATGGTCCCGGGTTCGATCGCCGGAGACGACAATATTTCGAAAAATAATATGTATGAGCTTTCTATCCATCATGCGTATCGCAGCGCCCACCTTCGGTGTTGCCATAGCACTTAACCCCACCGAAGTAAAATAATGAATCAGGGATATGAATCAAAAAGCTTCAATAATTTCGCCAACACTCCATCAGGTGGCGAGCAACAACAGTTCTAAGACCATGTCGCGCAATTACAGTGTTGCCATGTTTGAAGCCCATTATCATTCCCCACCTTTCATCTCTCCACTAGCCACTTTCCAAAGAAAAAAACACATTAATAAATAGCGCCCTCTAGTGGAAATATTAACAATCAAAGTTGAAACTTTGACTGCATGTAAATCCTAGACAGTTGAAGATATTTAAAAAAAAATTTATTTTTAATATTTTTTTATATATTATTTTTTTAAGTTAACCGATTTTTAAAATTTTTTGGCAAAAGATCGCGTTTTTTGACCATTTTTCAAAATTGCCAACCCTGACGACAAAATTTTTATAAGTTTAGTTTGTAGTGTTTAAATAAAAACCATCCATTATTTATGGTTTGAGTGAAAATGGAATAAATTTAGCAATATTTTAGACTTTTGTATTTGAATAGTTCGTCGTTCGATCGATCATATTTTCATAAATTATATCATTCATTCCATGAGAAAACGCAAAAAATCTTAACATGGGTCTACTGATTTTGTTTATTTTTTATGTACATTATTACTCTATGGTCCCATTTATACATTCGCGATTTTATGCAAGTTTTTAGTTGTCATAAATATCAAAAAATGCTAAAAGTGCTTTATTTTGAATGCTTAAAGTAACTTTTTAATTGTATATCGCATGTTATTAATTTAAACGATATACTTTTTAACTGGACGTTTTTAAACAAAATTATTGTTAAAAAAGTGCATACGTAATGCAAATGCAATTTTCTAATGTATTTTTCAAAACTTTCTCCCCCCACGATTTTCAAAAAAAAAAAAAAAAAAAACAGTTTACTAAAATATGGAATCTTACACACAGAGAAAAATTTAGCTATTTAACAACGGAAATTCGGTTACTATGACTCAAATTCGTTTATTGCGAATTTCAGTCGGTTGATACAACATTAGTTTTCACAACAAAGTTCTGTTAATTCAACTGAATTTTAGTTGGAACACCTAAAATATTCAGAAATCTAATGTAAATATCGTTGTACTAACTGATTTTATAAGTTGTTACCATTAACATACACTTTTCAATTCGGTTGGCACTTTATTTCTCTGTGTGTACCTAAATATATAAATGCTGACTTTTATGGGACAAACATGTCTTCTATTTTTAATGATTTTTTTTAAAAAAGATTATTTTAAGTTTGATATAATTTTTATTAAAAATAAAAATTATGTTTTTTCGACCTTTAATTGTGCAATGAAAATGAAAATTATTCAAGTTCGAGGCCATACTCTATATTTCTTTGTCATGGTTCACACACGGCAATTTTACTTGAGCAATTTTTCTTCAATTCTCCTTTTGAACTTGCTTTTGTGTTCACACAGGAAAAGTTTGTTTCAGCAATTTTCGTATATCAACCTGCAGAGTTAAAAATTGCGGATGACAAAACAAAACGGAATTGGAGTACGGGCAAGTCTGTACCCCTTCCATTCTCTTTTCCTCCCTCTTCTATAAACTCAAGAATTGCGCAAGTAAAATTGCCGTGTGTGAACCGGGACTTTATTAGGATATTGTCCTAACAAATAATCTATAGAGTTTTTGTTCAATTTATTTTAGATCAATGGTGATAATCTTTAACTTCGAGCTCATATATTAGTTCTCGTTTAGTGAGAAAACTAGTTTATATGAATGCTTGATGTTTTGCATGGGATTGTCACTTCTTTCAAAATGTGTTCGGATGATGGGTACCTAGAAAATTCCCGAAATAGATCTATCAACACATTCCTGAAAGAGGTCAATTAATAAATTTGAAAACAAAAACTCTATAGATTATTTGTTAGGGCAATATCCTAATAAAGAAATATAGAGTATGGCCTCCAACTTAAATAATTTTCATTTTCATTTTTAAAAACTTATTTTTTATTCTAAAAAATTGTGGGCGTTGTGGTGTAATGGTTAGCGCGTTGGACTGTTACACAGATGGTCCCGGGTTCGATTCCCGGAGGACGACAACATCAATTTAGAAAAATAATATGTATGAGTTTTCTATCACTTACATATATGTACATATGTATCGATGCGCCCACCTTCGGTGTTCCCATAGCATTTAACCCCACCGAAGTAAAATAATGAATCAGGGCTATGAAACAAAAGCTTCAATAAATTCGCCAAGTCATTTTCATCTCTCCACTATCCCCTTTCCAAAGAAAGCAACACATTAATTAATAGGACGAATTTCCTGAGAGTTGCTTCTCTTAAAAAAAAAAAAAAAAAAACTTAGTATCGCCTTTCCTTAATTTAAAAAATATTTAAAAGACATGTTTGACTACTAAGACCATACAATATTAAAAAATCGCTTTCATCTAAAGTTTATTTTTTACATACCTTGCTTTTTTTATAATATGATTAAGTGGATGACAATTAATTTAAATAAAAGTAAACTGAAAAAGTGATCTCATTTAAATGTTAGATTAAATATCAATTTATTTTTTATTTGTTTTACATTTATCTGATGTTAATATTGTTGATTTAGAATATAATTTTAGTTTGATGTTTCTTTTACCATAATTGTAAAGGGTGTTTTTTATAGAGGTATATAACTTTAAAATGGAATAAAACGAAGATGAATTTTTTAAATTGATATGAAATTTACTTTAATCTTCTCTCATTATTATTTAAATATAACTTCTGGCATATGACCGCCATGGCTGACTCGGACGTAGTCTAATCTGGAGGTCCAATTTTCGATGAGTTTATCAACATTTATGGCCGTATATTGGGAATAACCCGGCGTATTTTGTCCTCCAAGTGGTCAATCGTTTCTGGCTTATCGGCGTAGACTAGCGACTTCACATATCCCCACAGAAAATTGCCCAGCGGCGTTTAAATCGCACGATCTTGGAGGTCAATTCAAGGGTCCGAAACGTGAAACTATGTGGTTACCAAACGTTTCCTTCAATAAATAAATTGTGGCATGAGCTGTATAACATGTTGCGCCGTCTTGTTGAAACCACAGCTCCTGCACATCGTGGTTGGTAAATTGATGATCGAAAAAGTCAGTAATCATGGCTCTATAGCGGTCATAATTGACTGTAACGTTGTGACCAGCATCATTTTTAAAGAAGTACGGACCAATGATTCCACCAGCCCAATAAAGCACACCAAACAGTCAGTTTTTCTGGATGTAACGGTGTCTCAACATACACTTGAGGATTATCATCACTCCAAATAAGGCAGTTTTGTTTATTGACTTATCCATTTAAACAAAAGTGAGCTTCATCACTAAACAAAATTCGCAAAATTCGTGCGCGATACGTATTTCGAACAGAACCATGATTTTCAAAATAAATTTGCACAATTTGGAAGCGTTGTTCAGGCGTCAGTCTATTCATGTTGAAATGCCAAACCAAACTAAACATAAATCACTTGGCAGCTGACAAAATGATCGCTAGTTCTATACCTATATAAAAAACATCCTTTACATTCATCTATTGGATTGAATGAGTGGTACTTCTGAATGCCCTTCATTGGTTTTGCTCTACTAAACCTTTCCTGGTATCTTTCAGCAGTTTCCGTGTATAGAACAGAATCGAAGTAAAAAAATGTGAATTTTTAATATTGTTAACTGCCCATTTATGTAGTTGCTCAGCAATTTATAACGATTTCAGGATGTTGCAATCAGTATCTTCTTTCATTCTGTCGTTTTAATTAATTCTCGTAGGAATTTAATGAATAAAAAATTTAAAGCAGCAGTCAGATTTTGAATTATTGAACTTTTTTGGGGTGGTCTGGTGCTGTAGGTTACATAAACTATCATATAACGATTTCTTTTAGTTTCTCAATAGTTTTCATGCTTTTATCAAATTTTACATAATATTTAGTCTTTTTCCCCATTTTAGGCGACAATCTTTGTTCAATATGCAATTGTAAAGGTCACCAAATTATCATATCTCGTTTTTTGGTTTCTGGTCAAATTTTAGTTCATTTAGAGATGATGATGATAATGATCTTACCAGACTTTTGGCCTGTCATGCAGTTACAAAAATATTTTATTTATTTTTGTATCTCAACAAGTGGCGTCTTATTGACTGCATTTTTTTGAAATTTATTTTACTATAATTATCAATATTTTTTTTCTTTTTATCTCTTGTGGTATACAAATTTTTAATTTCATTGTAATCGTATAACTATAATCGGTATTAGACGAATTTCGACGAAATTATTATGAAATGAAAATAGATTACAACTTAAAGTCCACCTAATCTTGAGTACGTTACGTATTTCAATACAAATTTTAAATATTCAGCCCAATTTTGTAAGTTACATATTAAATGGGATCAATGCATTTTTTCTATTTTTTAAATCGATATTAATCTGAAATTCTATGATTACAGAAAATTTTAATGAAAAAAAAATATAAAACCTTTGTACTGTTTTCAGTGAGCGTATCTTTTAAAAGAATTTCATATGTTTTGATTAGAGCTGTTACGAATAGTGTATTCGGCAGTTTACCAAGGATGGAAAATCACTTGACATTGTAAAGAGAATCTTTTTTAAGAAACTTGATTTTCTCAATTTTTTAAATGAAATAGAGATTTTTAAGCTATTTTCATTTGACCGAATAATTCTGCCGAATAGTGATATTAATCAGGCCGAATAGTCAAAACATGCCCCAAATAGTAACCGAATATTTGTGACATCTCTATACCAGAAAATAGATTTGGTGTTGACAACCGAATTTGTTGCCAATCGAATGATTCGGTTGTGGTAACCGAATGTTTCAGTTGCGACAACAGAATTTTCGTTGAAGCAAACGAAATTTGGCTGTCGCAGTCACTACTAATGCATCGACAAATTTACTGTTCTCACAACTACGGTAACTACGGTTACCACAACTGAAACATTCGACAAATTCGGTTGTCAACACCAAATTTGAATTTTTATTTTTCTGGGTGTAGTTTTGACTTTTTTTCGAAAACCAATTGTCGTATTTCCCTAACCTGTGATTAGATTGTAAATAAAGGGTGACCAACAGCGTTACATAGAAAATTCGTTTTTTAGTCGAACGATTCGTATGTGGAACAAACTTCCCGCAGAAGTCTTCCCTGTTACTTACAATTTAGAAAAATTTAAATCAAATATCCACAAACGTTAATCCCTCTTTCATCCTTCCCATACAATATTTTCCTTATCAATACAATGCACTGCATGAGTAGGGGGCATCCCCTGAGTATTGGTTAAATTAAAAAAAAAAAAAAAAAAGAAACAATTCCAATAATTAATTCAGTTATTTTTATTTAACAGTTATTTTTATTAATTAAGAAATTTTCGTTAAGTTGAATTTTTTATTGAACAAAACTGCTTTTTTTTAGTACAGTCGCAATTAATTTTTAATTAATATGCATTTGACAAATTTAATTTCGAAATGTTGAGGTTAAGAAGAAAGATAAACGTTTTTCTCTAAAAATTACAATATAAACACTATTATTTTTTAAATCAGACTAGACTAGTTTCTGCCTCTTTTTATAGACAGGCGTCATCAGTGATTTTCCATTTAAATTGTATTATTATTTGTGTATTTATAATTGTCAGATTGTTTCTATATGATAAATTTTTCAGCAACCTGCGGCTGTAAGAATCAAACCTGCGCTCTTCTTACATTACAAACGCAACAATACCAAGTCATGACCGTTTAGCGATCACACCCAAGTAGGGCTTCGAATGTAATGCAACTAAATTGCAGTTTTCTTTCCTATTAAGCTTCAGTTATGCGAACGTTGCTGTATCCGTAACGGACCGTATCGTAATGTAAGCACGTTGGTGCACTTATAGAACAATTAAAAACGTGCCATATGTTTTTGACATTAGTAACCAACACGGCATTCATATACATTAGGGTAGTCCTTATATTGCACTTTGTCGATTTATGCTGTTTTCAACCCCTAAAAACGTGAAACAATGTCTAAAAAGTAAATTCTGAAAATTTGAGCAAAATCGATTAACCCTACGATGCTGCTCAAATTGGTCAAAGTTTGGGCTCCTGGCGCAAAAAGGGCCAAAATTGAAAAAAATGGTAAATTAAAATTTATGAATATATCATAACCTAAATACTTTTTGATTTACATTTGCCCAGAGATATTCTGATAAAAAATATAAAATTTTTGGGATATCGTTAACCCTTGTTATTCCGGTACCAAAAAAAAGGTAAAAAATAGCATATTTTTCAAACCTCTAAATTGATTTTGGTTTTAAATTTTGTTAAACAAAATTTCGAAAAATGTTAATTTTCTTTATTAATTTTAGAGTATATTAGTTGGGTATTAAAAATAAAAAGAAAATTTTATAATCCATCTTTTCAATTTTCGGGTATACCCATTTCAAAATGGCGGATTTCAAGAAAATCAAAATTTTATGCCAAATTTTCAAAAAAATCCAGATAGTTACTAATAACTAATAAATATATTTTGTTTACTTATTTGGCTTATAAATAGCCTTTAAAAAATAAGAACAATTGAAAAACATTGCTGACCTATGTTAGCCCGGTAGCGAAACTACACATTTTAGAAAATTTGGAGCTTTATGCTAAAATTTATAAAAAAAATGAAAATGCTTGAAATTAATTACCAAAGTATGTTTTTTGTATTCTACTAGAATGGAAATGCACGTCGTTTGCCACAGAGCAAAAAAATGGTGTTTCTAAAATCAATGCCCCATATAAACTGAAAAATATATTTTTTTAATCAAGTAAATGGTCAAATTAAGTTACAAAATATTATAATTTGTGGTAAATATAATTTTGTTGTAGTTAAATTTTTTTCAAAATTAACCCTGCACTGCACCGACACCAATTTTTTTTTATATATATAATAAGTAAGCAGAAAATTCACAAAAATTGTATTTGAATTAATTTTAGCAGTAAAATATTTTTTTTTAAATAGTTTATATGAATTAATTTATTTGCATTTTTATTAACAATTAATTGTAAACTAATGAGCAGCATAAATCGACTAAGTGCAATATAAGGACGACCCTAATATACATACATAAAACAAATACAAAATATTTTTCAAGCTTGTTGTGTCTAAGATGTTCATCATCCATTTTCAGGTAGTTGGTTTAATTTTTTAAATAACTTTAATTGAATTAATTAAAAAATATTCTAAACCACATTCACTTCTCTTTATTTGTTTCTTTTTTTTATGAAAAGCAAACAGCTGTTTACAACACAGTGATTGATATCCAAAATGTTCAAAGGGTGCAGAAAAAGTACAAAGTGCAGAAAAGTACCAAGTGATTTAAATAGTATTAAAACAGTATTTTGTGTGTGTATATAAACATTAATAATTAAATAATTGATATTTTAATTGTAGTTTTACAATAAACAGATATGTATTTTAACATATACATTCACATGTACATACATATATTATTTTGTAAATGTGCATACACAAAACAAGGTTTTGATACCTTTTTATATATTTCACATTTCTATTGTATGTGTATGTGTTTATTTATTTATACATATATATACATATTTGGAAATATGATGTATTATAAGTTATTATAAGATATTATTACTAAAAAAAAGTACCAAAAAAAAGGGCGAAAATACCCGCATTTAATTTAACACAAAAGCAGGCCATCACTGCTTTACAAATGTCACGTAACAACGGAAGAAAATTCTATTTTATACAGAATGTTACATTTTGATACGTTACAACTACGGTTCATTAAATTTCGGTAAGCGTTTGCATTGCTTTTCGTATACCAAAAACGAACAGCTGATTCATACAGTACGGATACGTTACAGCAACGTTCGCATAACTGAGCCTTTAGCTTTTCTGTTATTGTATATTATACTCAGAAGTGACCACCACTAACAAACACAAATATTCTATTTTTAGATTTTTTTTGTTTATTTTTCTAATCTCCTCCGTCTCTATTTCACAACGTTACCAGATTGACGTATGATTTTACGTTCAGTGTTGACAACTTTGCGTTTTAAGTTGAGACATCGCCACAGGGCAAATTTTATAATGTATTTTAGTACAGTGTTATTTTAATGTCATATAGACAGTCGCAATTAATTTTTGTTCGAGTAATTCTTACTTGAACAATTTTTCGAGTAAGGGTAAAAATCGAGTATAACGAATTGTTATACAAAATTGATTTCTTTTAAAATAAGTTTAATTTGATATGTAGGTATAACAACATATTAATTTTGAATATTTGTTATTGAAATTATAAGCAATTTTCGTCTTACTCCGTTTACCTCAATTTGATCACCCTAGTACATAAATATATGTCAAAAAAGAGTTTAAAAAATTACTACTGAAAATATTCCAAACGAATTAACGAATTCGAAATGAGCACATTAGGAGCTCATAATATGAGCACAAATATTGGTACATTTTAATATTTAATATTGTATTTTTAATTATTTATTTTATTATTTTTCTTTTTAGGTAAGTGTGTATAAACTTGTCATTATTAAGTCGAAGCTAACAAAAATACTGGTAAGCGAAACATTCCAGTGAAAATACACGATTTTCCAAAAGTTCACGACCGATTAAAGAAAATCAGTGGTTTTTGTATTAAATTCAAATAAAACTCATCGTTGATGAAACCAAAAATGTAACTACCCAGGCAGAAAAATACAATCGGAACAGTGTTGGCAAAGCGTCGACAACGGTCATTTATGCTTTGACTGAACGTGGGATTAACAATCTTGACAGTATTGTCCTGTTATCCGATTG
The DNA here is from genome assembly GCA_021234595.1 of Delia radicum. Taxonomy (NCBI): domain Eukaryota; kingdom Metazoa; phylum Arthropoda; class Insecta; order Diptera; family Anthomyiidae; genus Delia; species Delia radicum. The sequence goes on along the minus strand of CM037851.1, from coordinate 277,158,538 downwards.
ATAAAAGTGGCCAACCGTTGGTTTGGGCAAACTTGCCACCGTTGGTAATTCAAAAAATTTGGTGCTTTTAAAATAGCCCAGCAAAATTTTTCAGAACAGATTACCTTCTGAACCTGTTCTAAAAAAACTTCTTTTACCACCGATTACATGGAACCGGTTCTAGAACAGGTTTCGGGGAGTCGAAACAACAAGAATAAGTTCTATAACTGGTTCTAGAACCGGTTCTAAAGCAACCTGTTCTTGTTTGGAGGTAAATAACCTATTGCAAATAGGACAAACTCCATATAAAAAGAACCAGTTGCAGAACAGAAATTAGAACCTGTTATAATACAGTATAAGCTGTTCTGCAACCAGTAATTTGGATTTTACTATTTTACTGGGAGATTAAATTAATTTTGAGAAATATGTATAATAAACATAAAATATTTGAAATTTTGATATAAGATAAAGAAAAAAAAAATAAGGGACACGTAAAGGGTCCGCCATCTAACGTTTTTTTTTTCAACAAGTGCTTATTTCGTAAATGTTAACACTTAGCTCATGTCTGATTTGACAGATAATTAGTTTTATCCTTCCGCTGAACGAATATGGTCCGTATGTTCGTTATCTTGTGAAAAAATTTTGAACCCAGCTTTTATGTACTCGACAAAACAAACATTTTGATATAAATATTTCCTATTTAGTGTGTTAGGGTTGACATTTATTTAAAATATTTAAAAAGTCGCATAAAGTCGAACAATTACGAATGTCCGGAGTTCAGACACACTTCGAATAAATTTAATAATATGCATTCTTACTATAATTCTTTAACAAAACGCCTGTTTTTATATAACTTAAAACACATTTTTTCGAATAAAAAAAAAAAAAAATACTTGAAAGTTATAGGGGCATGTATCGTATACCAGTTAATGCGTCTTCGAAAGCTTTTTTATTCAATGCTCCATTTGCCTATAATTTCTCTAAAACAACTCGAAATAAGCAAAAAAAAATACGAAAAATGGGATAATTTTTGATTTATGTTTAGGCTTTTTAAACCCTAAACATGAGATTGGGCCGCCAAAAAAATACATGTCCCTTGATTTTTTCTTCTTTATCACATATTGAAATTTCATATAAATCGGAGAGAACCCATCCGGAGACTCCCCTTGTAAGAAAAAATATTTTTAAAATTTTATGTATACAAATTTCGTTAAAACGTGCAATCTTGCGAAAAATCTGTTCCGTAAGCGAAAAAACTGGGTACCTCTTTAAAATCAGCGTTTCCGAAATATTTAGGATCAATGGTCGATACTCTTCTTTTATTTTTCGAGGTGGCCAGTGTAATTTGAATAAAAAAAAAATATTCTAAAAGTATTTCCTTAATTTTTCTCTCCATCTATTTTGGTACAAAATTGTAACAATAACTTAGAATATCTGAAATATTGAATGTAGCTCTAAAATACAATAACACTAACATATAAAAATTCAGTTGTATACATGGATGGTAACCGATTCGATGAGGGTATCGGTACGGGTAACGTTATTTTCTTTTATTTCGGTAACGGTATTTTAGCGATAACGATATTTCAGTAATTTCGGTATCGGTTTTTTTTTTAGCAATAACGGTATTTAGATTATGTCGGTATTTAAGAGGTAACTGTATTTTAGTTATTTCGGTAATGATATTTTAAGGATAACGGGGTTCTAGTTTTTTCGGTAACGGTATTTTGCATTATATTTTACATATATTTTTTTAGATAATGTTAACTTTATCTAAAAAAGATATGTAAAATATACAGGATTTAAATTATTAAAAAAATTAAGGTATTGCTGTTTTAAAGAAAACGCTATTTTAGATTATTTCAGTAACGGTATTTTAACGATAACGATATTTTAGCGATAACGATATTTTACCGATAACGGTATTTAAGTTGTTTCGGTAACAGTATTTTAAGGACATCTGTATTTCAGATATATTGTTAACGGTATTTTACGGATAATGGGTTTTTAATTATTTCGGTAACGGCATTTGAAAGGGTTTTGAATCGATAACGGTATTTCAGCAGCATTGCCTGCCAACCATGGTTGTATATCTTTATATATACAGACACAAACAGAAAACTGATTATAATTCAACGATCGTTCGTATCTATAACTCCCATAAAGTGTGAACATGAAGAGAATATTCGAATATAATAACAAAGATAAAATACTTATAAAAAAAAGAGACAATATATGTATAAGGGTGTCCCGATAAATTGCCATTTTGTGATTTAGTTAAATAAAAGAAGCATAATTGGAACCAAATTAATCAACCAAAAATTTAAAAGATATTTTTTGTAATGACCTCGGCATTAGGCTAATTTTGATAAGAAAGAATATTTTTTAAAATATTTAAACATTTTTTTACCAGTATACATCAACATCGCCAATTTTAAACTCTGGTAGGAAACTGAAGATCCGTTGTAAAAAGGTTTAACTTATTTTTGTTACATTAATATCCATCGTTTGGGTGCTATTACTAAAACTTTTTTTTATGGGGACACCCTAATATGCATATATTTTTTATGAAATGTCTTAGTTGCATGCATAATTTTTTTTTGTTGAAATGCAAACTGAATGCAGTTCTTGCTCATACTCATAAACTAGTTGGATACAGTTGTGCGGCCAATAATAGCACACAAAATAAAATTTGAGTTATTCAAAGTTTATACTACAAGTGGAGGATTTAATTCAAATGCCATTCTAGTTGGTGCACAAACTTTTTAGTTCTTACAAGGGAAGACAACCATTTATACGCCGCTTTATATTAAACTCGGTTGTGTGCTAAAGGATCGAAATTTAAAGATTATTTAATTTTTCTAACGTGCCATCTCTAATGTTTAGGTACTTACTACGGAGGTAGAAAAGAACATTGTTTTTTTTTTACTTTTTCATTCTCCAGCTTGCCAAAAGTTTACGAAATTTGAAAAAAATCGACATATCATTATTGTCAAGTTGTTGACAAAAGTACCAAAAATGTACTTCGATAAAAGTTACTTACAATCCGAAAAACCACCAATATAAAAAAAAAAAAAAACAATTTTTTTTTCGATATTTTTCATGTTTGATGAAATTTAATAAGGAATTACATATATGAATTTGACAGTCCTAATAAAGTACCAACAATTTTTACAGCAAGAACTAAAAAAAACAAATATAGAAAGAAAATGTAAAAATTTTGCTACAACTACTAAAAATTAGTTCAAAATGACGTTGCAGGAAAAACTGCTAAAATTAGCAGATTTGTTTTCCTTTATATTAGTAAGATAAGAATAGCACAAATAAAGCAGTTGAACCTATTAAATTTAGTTACATATAAGCCAAATTTTAGATAATTGAAAGTAACAAATAAATTTGCCACAATCAGCAAAAAAAATTGCTAAGTGTTAGTAGACTGATTAGAGCAGAGTAAATTGCTATTTAAAATTAACTAAATTTCAATCGAATATTAATAAAATTTCATAAATTTAACATTTAATTTATTTTTGTTGTTCTTATCTTACTGATATTTAAAAAAAAAAATCTGGTAATATAAGCAGTTTTTTGTAAAATGTCGTTTTTAACTTTTTCTGCTAGTTTTACAGGTTTATATGTGTGTGTATAGGTGATTTTCTTCATTTAAATCTCAGGGCCCGGATGGGATCTATCCTTATATTTTACAGAGAGTAATGGACTTAATTGTCTCACAACTGGTTAGTATATTTATATCTAGTTTGTTATTCGCTCATGTACTGCTACTCTGGGGAGAGGTTTGAGTTGTCTTTATACCAAGGAGAGAAGAAGTCCGGTCAGCTGGCTAAATCATTTAAACCAATTAGCCTAAGGTTGTTTTTCCTTAAGACGAGTTTTAATGAGTTTTTTTTTTACTAAACTAATGAAGTTTTCTTCACAATGTTAATGACAAATTTTAAAACTTTATGAAAAAGCTTCATAGTTTTAATGAAACTATTTTTAATGAAACTTTTTCATTAGTCTTAGGAAAATTTAATAAATAAAATGAAATTTCTCATTAAATTTTATTAAAAACTCTCAGTGCAGGCGAAATGCGATACATGAACTAAAGTTCGAGTATCAACGAGCTAAGTCTGCCGAGACTGCTAACCATCATGTTGATATGAAGATAGAACGTGCACTAGAGGAAAAGACATTTCCCTTTGTGCCTTTTGACAACGCGTCCAAGGATGCGGTTAGGGTATCCATGGTTAGAAATGGCATTACTTCAATTATAATTAATTGGTCTTTGGAGATGCTACGCTCTAGGATAATTACGTTTGGCATAGGGAATACTTGTAGGACCGTGAATGCGACCAGAAGGTTTAATCAGGAAGGTGTTTCGTGACCATTATTATGGCCACTGGTCATCGAGGGTCTGAACGACTTGGATTTCAGGACTTATGGTATTTCAAAGACAATCCTGGTAACATTTATGAAAAGAAAAAACTTAACTTGTCTAAGCCTGTTGTTGGGGATGCGATAATAGGTTTCTCTAGCAGTGTTAGGTACCTTAGGGTAACTCTCGATAGATACCTAAACTGGAACGAATACCTTGACTATGTTTTCAAAAAATCCACCAGATCAATAATGGGCACGAATTTCTTTTATTATACTGTAATGTACTCTTTTCTAATACTGTAATGTATGCAGAACAATCCTACCCGAAAAAAGTGCACCGGATGCATGAAAATAAAAATTCCGATTTTTTCCCCATTTTTCACATTTTTTGCTCAATAACTGGATTACAAATCGACAAATATGCTATTTTTTTCATTATAAACTTTATTTTGCCTGAAAATAAAAATTCCGATTCATATTACAGCTTTTCTTACACAGAAAATACGAGATTTTTATATGTTATCTATGCATGGAGACAAAATTTAGAACATTTAAATCTCATAAATTCAAATATCGTAAATTTACACAATACACACACTTTTTAAAATAGTTAAAAGTTTTAAAAAAATGTTTGTTTTATTAGAAAAAATAGCAAAAATCACTAATTATGTAACGCAGTGTATTGGGCAAGTAATGAAAATTTTACATTTAAAAAGCGATAAAATATTTATCAGTTAAAAGCAACGTAAAATGCTGCTTTTTTTCCAAAACTATTTTTGCGAAATATTTTTTCCTGAATTTTATTTTATTGAATATATTTGAATGTATGGAAAATTCTCCCAATTTTTTTAAACTGAGTTTGCAGCAGTCTATGCTATAAATTTAACCCCATCTGTTGACTTTTAACCAACCAAGAAAACAGCCTATATCCGATTGTCGTTTTTATTTGTTGACTGGGGCTTAGCAGTTATAAATCTATACTATATACGAACAGTTGTAATAAAACGCGTGAGCTGTAAGCATGTTTTAAACAAAAAACAAAAAAATAAACGACAATACGAAAAATGTTTAAAATGGCACGCGTAACTTACGATAAAAAATATAAAGAATAAGTTCACGTGAAATAAAAAAAGGGTTAAAAATATTGACAATCTACAGATGCAGTTTTTGTTTGAGGATGAGATTTTTGATTCGATAACCAAATGGTATGAAATGGCGCGCTCTTCTCTTGCTAACTTTCGCATTAGGGGGGAGAATTATTTATAATAGTTAAATTTTTGGAGTAATTCACCACCAAGTGGTATTTTGAATTTGACATATTTCTTTCTGAGTGCGAGAATTATAGAGAGTAAATCTAACTATGCTTTTGATAACATACATTTTTATGTTGCTTCTATTTGAAGTTTCACAAAATAACTAACCATCATCCATCTACCATATGGTGTGGTAACATAACGTATTGAAATTGGGATGATATCAATGAAAGCGCCCTCAACATAAACTTCCACATTAAATACTTTAGATTGTGAATGAATGAATGTATACACAGAAAAAAATAAAATGGATTTTCACTTGAAATATTTTTGATAATAACGAAATTGTAGTATCAATTAAAATTATTTGTAACTATTTAATTCATTTAGTTTCAATTAAGACTAATCATGTCTACACTAATAAAAAAAATTATTAAATGTTTTTGCTAAAACTACTGAAAATTAGTTAAAAATTACGTTGAAAAAAAAACTGCTAAAATTAACAGATTTTTTTTTTTGCTAAATATTAGTAAGATAAGAATAGCAAAAATAAATCTGTTGGACCTACGAAAATATTTAATTATATTTGAACTAAATTTAAGTTAATTGAAAGTAACAAATTAATCTGCTAAAATCAGCAACAAATTTGCTAAATATTAGTATGCAAAAAAAAATCATAAATCATAAATTTTTAATCAAAAAACGTATTAGATAAAATTGTCTCAAATTATAAAGGGTCCGCCAAATAACTTTTTTTTTTGAACTCCTGAACCAATTGGACTTTGTATGTCGTCATACAAAGGCCTTTATGCAAAATTCGTCTCAATGATGTCTCCGAAATGTTCAATTGTTGAGAACGACGATGAATTGATGTTGATGGCGCTTCACGCACACTTTCTGCCACAGCAGTAATATTCTCGGGTGTAAGCACTGTTTTTGGCTTTTCACGCTTTGGCTTATCGATGAGGATGCCAGTTTCTTTCACTTTTTTCACAAGATAACGAACATACGGACCATATTCGTTCAGCGGAAGGATAAAACTAATTATCTGTCAAATCAGACATGAGCTAAGTGAGCACTAGTTGAAAAAAAAAACGTTAGATGGCGAACCCTTTATATAATTTGATTATATTTAATAGACCCATTTTTCGGATCAAACTATATGAGATTAGATGCCATGAAATACCATGAGATCAATTTATGTATGCCTTTTTTCGGAACAGATGAGATATGATGTTTGGTGATACTATATATAATCATATATGATTATAACGGCACTTTTTTCGTCGTGTTTGTTATACCACATTGAAAGTTTATTATACCTCACTCTTAATGATAAAAATGTTAAAAAAAACTATACTATTTATGTTCCGAACTTTTGATTTGAATTTCGAATTTTTGATTTTTTTTTACAAAATTTAGTATAAAACATTGAGAATTTTCTATCATTATTTCTATAATTTTTTATCATTTCGAAAGGCAATTTACAAACTTTATGAAAGTTTTTACAATTTTTGTGTTTTTTTTTTTTATAAAATTTAAAAATTTTTTTATCGCATATTTTAATAGCAAAAACAAATAGATTTTAGAATAGATTGTTTGCAAAATTTTACCAATTTCGGTTTAAAGTACCTCTGATAAGTTGTCTTAACAGAATTTTTCTTTAAAAACTTAATTACTTAAAAATATTCCAAAAAATTGGCGCGTGCCACCAAAAATCCTCTCGCGTGCCACTACGGACACACGTATCATAGTTTCGCCAGCCCTGATCTAGAACATTATAATACTCGAAGCTCTCTTATGACTTTTTTTGTTTGATGTTGTTTGTATGTTAAACCTCCTCCTCCATGTAATGTACAATTTGTTTGTGGAGTCTTGTGTTTTTTTTTTTTGGTTGATTGTTAATCGTTAAACATTTGTGTATCTATGCGGTAGCTTTTTTGTTCGTTACTCGTGTATGAGTTTTTATTGTGGTACTCAAAATAAAAAAATAAAAAAAATTATTTAAAAATATTTATTTTTAAAAATTTTTTATGTTCTTTTGCTCTTTAATTTAAAATTAATTTCCTTCCATGCTGGAGTCATTATATTTATGTTTGTGAGAAATCTTATTGAATTTTGTAATAAGAAATATCTCAAAACAAAGTGTTTTCATAAATTCACCACACTTATTCTGGTGTAGTACGTTATAAACACCATCCCTCCCGTTCCTCTTCATAACTAAATTTTTGTTCTTCTTTTTCCAACGTAATACCAGAAATTCGGTCGTTGCAAAACATGTTCGTAGAAAAATGAGCATAGATTTTTATGGAAAAGTGCTTTTATCTATACAATATTACAAAAAAAGAAATGCAATTAAAAATGTATAAAATTTTAATTTACAAATAAAAAATAAATAAATTATTAAAAAAAAGTGTCAAGAAAAATCTACTTAAAAAAAATATTAAAACACCAGAAATATTAAGAAAATATCTGGAAAAATGTAATTCATAAAGAAAAAAAGTGCAATATTTTCAGTTCTCTTTTATGAAAATTTAAATTATTTTTATAAAAATTTTGTTTTAATTTAAAATTTCAATTAATTGCTATAATTTCAATAAAATTTATTAATTTTTTTATTATAAAAATTCAATAAAAATTTTAAGTTTTTGTGTGTGAAAAAAAGTGCTACATATTATTATAACCTTCATTTCAACATTTGCTGCTCCTACTTCTACTCCTGCATACATACATATACATTTTTCAGTTTGGAATATACAAATTTTCATCACTATTTAATAGAAAAGGATTATTATAGTTCATCGTTAAGTATAAAAGGTATGAGTTAATATTTTGCTGTTGTAATATTTGGTAATAATTTATGAAGGCTTATTTTCGTGAAAATTTCTTAATTCTCCGTGATGATTATATTGCTTCATAGTTATTTTCTTTCGTAGACTGGGGTAAAAATCGATTTTCTTTATTCTGTTGTATTTGAAAAAAAAAAAAATTAAAAAACAAAAACAAATGCTACAACTATATTTTATAGCGATAATATACGACGTACCCAGCAAAACTTTGATAATGGGTGCGATAAAGTAATGCATTACCTTGTAATGTGTACTCCTTACCGGTATCATTACTTCCCAGCAAGAAGTAATGAGTTACCTATAATTGAACACTCATGGATTACCTGGTAATGATACCTTATTACATTTTACATTACTTCAAAACATAAAATAATGACTTACCGATCATCAATTACATAATGCATGAATTATAAACGTAAAGAAATTATTAATATATATTTTTGAAAATCTATTTATAGACACATTACTTTATGATTTTTTGTAAGCATGAGGGTTAGGTGTATATTTTTGATATCACGAACGAAAACATCATTTACATTTTAAGCAATAAAATATTATATGTATCTATAGCTCAGTTGCTAGAGTTCTCGCCTAACTATGTAATTGTTAAATAGCAGAGACCCCAGGTTCGAATCCCAGCATGACCACTTTATTTATTTAATAAAAAAAAGTTATTTATTTAATTAAAAAAAAAAAAAATACCTTAAAAAAAATCTTTTTATGCATTTTTTTTATGAAAATTATTTTATAGACACATTACTTTTTCCCACCATGTAACCATATAAGTAACCAGTTACTTTACCCCTGAAATTTTTCGAGATTTCTGGATTTTTTGTAATATCGGAATTTTTAGGGATTCCACAATTTGCTTATGTTAGCAAAAAAAACAAAAAAAAATCGGTTACCACAACTAAAACATTCGATTGTCAGGACAAATCTGTTTTGTCTGTGCACCTTTCGCCGGGAAATTTCGGTAATTTTAATGGTAAAATGCTATGAAACCAATACTAGTTATGTTCGGTAATCTAACATCTACACCCAGAAAACAGTCCCATTTGAGGCCACCGAATTTGTTGCCAATCGAAATTCTGGCGGTTACTACAACTTTCGTAATGTTAAATTATATTTTTAGTCGTAAAAGCTAATATTTAGTAGCCAAACCCAATATTACCTTCCACATAAATATTTTACGTTCCACATAATTTTATTCAAATTAAGAAACGTTTTTGATTTTTCTGGTATTGAACCGTGGCCTTTATGAGTGCACACCAATCACTTTAAATTTTCTTTTCCTTAATTGATATTTTAACATTTGAATATTTTATTTTAATTAAAAAAAAACGTTTAGTGTTTGTCTTTTCTGAGATTTGTACTCCTAAGTTTAGAGTACAAGGGTTTCTGTGTGTAACATTTGTGTTAATCGTTTCTTTAAAAATGGGTTTACTGTGTGTTTAAAGTTAAAACTTTTGAACTTCTGATACAATTTTTCGCTTTAAATAAGATAATTTTAAAATTCAACAAAACGTGGTGTCACAGCGAAAATCCGCTGGCGTGACATAGTTTTGCCAGCCCTGGTCTAAGAATTCGTTGGCTAATCTTGAACGGAATTCACTTGTGATACCAAAACAATCGTTTTTTGTCCTTATATGTACCTCTCCAGAGATATCGGTTTTTCATTAAATTATGATACCGTTTTTGTTTTCGCCATTCGGTGAAATAACGATGGTAAAATCGCCATAGTCAACAACGAACCACTAAATATTTCACTAATGAGGAACTAGACCCAAAAAAAGTCAGTATACATTTTTGTTAGGATCCTTCCAGAAAAATTTTGTCTGACTATTTGTTTTTTTTTTTTGCTGATATTAGCAATTTTTCTGGAAGGATCCTCCCAAAATGTTTACTGACTTTTTTTTTTGGGTCTAACCCACATAAAAATTTTAATTTCCTCACTTTAGCGGTTTGATCAGACCAGACCGTCAAGGGAATATTGGGTTTGGTCTTTTCAGATTGGTCCTGTTTTCACCGGTCACGGGAGAGGTCACGGTTAGGTGCTTTCATACCAGTTCTGTTTGCACCGGTTTCGGGACAGGTCCTAGCAATCAAGTGACATCTTTTTTACAACAGGATAACATCGAAGGAAATAAAAAATGTTTCGAATTTGGTATTTTCTACAGGAAATATATCTTTTTTTAAAGAAAATATTTTTATAGTAAAAATTGGCTTAAAAACAGGGTTCTATCAGTTTAGCCAAGTATTGAAAATGTTCGTAAACTTTTTAATCGACCCTAGTATTTGTATAAAATATCTATGCTATGCGCCTTCAATATTCTTTCCTCTGGCTCTTTTTGATTTTTTTTTTAATTATTTTCTTTATTTAACATTTCTTCTATACATTTTAAATAGATATTTTTATGTTGTTATCTATTCTATTTTGTTTTCAATTTATTTTTATTCGGTATTATTTAAGTTGTAATAATAATAATTATTATTTTCATAAGTATTATTGCCCTAAATATTTTAACATTATTTTGTGGTTTCTTTTATGTTCAATATAATTTTTGTTTTTATCTCTATTGTTTTGAATTGAATTGAAAATTCAATGCCCAAGTAAAAGAAATTGATACGGGGCATCATCAAATTATATTAAATTATATATACATTAGATATGCGACAAGATCAAATTTAATCCGAAAAATGAGAACATATAATTGTAGCTAAAATACATTAAATTGTATCGAAATAGATACAATTGCATCAAAATACATCTAATTCAATGCAATTAAATACAATTTGAAGTATATTAGCTACAATTTAATCCGAATTTTGTCCCCATAAAAATTTTTGGGTTTTTAAACATAAATAATTGTATCGAATTAGATATAATTTGATATTTTTAGATAAAAGCTGATACAAACAGTTACTAATTTTTCTCAACAATTATAACTAATTATATCTAATTTCATAAAATTTTAAAAAGGATTATACACTGAGAGAATTATCTTCACTTCAGCAATGAATTTCTTCATGGCTTTAATGAAAATTCTCACTGGAACTCTTCCATTGCTAGTTTTCATAGAATCCATGAAACAGGTTTTATTAAGGTCAATGTTTATGAAATGTTTGTAGAAAAAATGAAAATCTTCATAAAACTAATGAATCATTCCGACAATGAAACGTTTATGGAATTTATAAAACAGTTTAATAACGTTTTTTAATATTAAGAAGTTCTTTGAATTAATAAAACTCTTCATAAATGTCTTGAGAAATTCTTTGGAACTAAGCTAATAAACCAATTCATATGATTTTTTGAACAATTTCATAGAAGTCCAAAATTAATAAAAGGCTATATTGAAATAATAAAGCACTTTACAAAATATGTTGAGAATTAAATCTTAAAACTAAATTTTGAAATGTATGAAAATTAATGAAATTTAATGAAATTATGAAATTTTATGAAAAAATAAAAAAATTAAGTCTTTGAAATAATTTCATAGCTCTAAAGAAAATTTTCATTAAATTTATGAAAAAATAATTTATGAAATGGAATAAATTTTTTTTTTTTTGAAACTGAAATTTTATGAAAAAAAAGTTAATGAAAAATTTCTTAATGGTAATAAAATTTCTTTGATATAATGAAATTTTTCATTGCATTTACGAAAAAATCTTCTATGAAACTGTTTTATAATTATCATGATGAAGAGTTCTCTCAGCGTACGTATTTTTTAAACTTATATATTTAATTATGATATTTTGACTATATTATTTTGACGAATGTGAAGCAATGAAGCCGGCTCTATGTTAACAATTTAACTCCGGACAGTGTATTTTTTGTAGCCAAATTTAATTTTCTTAGATGTTTTCACAACTAAAATGTATAAATCTTTTTTTGTCTGTATGAACTCTTAGATTATAATAAACTTATTTTCTAAATTACTCAGTACTTAGTTTGTAACATAACTAACGTGGCTCAAAAAAGAGTTATGTTGCGAACAAGACTTTACTTTTTTTTTCTTAATTTTCTCTAAGCATATAGCCAATACTTTTTAAAGCTAACGCACCCAAAAATGACTCCGCAATTATATAATTATATCTAAAATCACTCAGAAAATATTATTCATATTGTACCATTTATAATTAAATGTGGCTTTGTAGTCGACAATCTACAATCATATTTGAATTCAATTATATAAAAAATATCCAATGCATTGGACCTCATATATTTCTATATAATTTTGTATGGAGCAATATAGGACTTTATAAAAAATTATAAAAAAAATTATATTTTTAATGTTGGTTCACATGAAGTTATATGACTTATATACGAACTCATATATAACTCTACATACAAAAAAATCTTTGCCAAGTAATACGGATTCATTTCAACTAATAAAGTTTATTTACAAAAGTAACATTTTGCCAAGTTTGTACACTTGCTTCTATTTAATTACTGAATAATTTTTGCGAAAAAAAACTTTATTAGTTGAAATGCTAATAGTTACTTGGCAACGATTTTTTTGTGTGTATATTTATATATAGTAATATATAATTAGGTACATTAAGTATAATTGCATATAAAACAATTTTTTATATTAGAGCGACTCACCAAAAAAAGTGCTCGATGTACCCTCCTAAAAATGAACCTTGGACTTTTTTAAGATGACATTTTAAATATTTCGGCTCCAGCTTTGACCTCTCGTGAGCTTGACCATTTTGAAAATGGGTATATTTTTGCATGTTTTGTTACAATTTGTCCAAGGACGATCATCAATGTCCTTTTTTTAAGGATATGCTGTAAAAAAAAAAACGGTTTTTGAATTTTTTGTTCGGGGTTGTTTGTAATAAAAATGTGAAATTAACATATTTTAATCTTTAGTCGATTTAATTAAATACGGGTCTCAGCTTTTTTTTGAAATTCGTGCTAGTTTGCGTTTTGACAAAAATGCAATGGGGGTAGTAACTCTTCGTTTTAAATAGGGCAATATGGGTATCAAATGTTTTCTTTTGCCAAGTACATCATCTTTGTATGTAAATAATTTAGATTTTTTGCAAATTAGATGCATTTTACACGGTGCTCTGGAATATATATAATGCAATTTTGTGGTAACTCTAATATGATAGCGGATTTAGTTTCTAGATCATGTATGGATGAAAATAGGACTAAAGAAAGAAAAAAAAAAAATGATCCACGACTTTTTGGCGGCATATTTTTTTCGCAAATTAAAAAAGGACATGGATGATCGTCCTTGGACAAATTGTATATACAGTTGGACGCGCCTTTAAAAAACCTTTCTTATGATACCCATTTTGTATATGTTGGTAAACAAATTCTCAAATTAACAAAACATGCAAAAAAGACCCATTTCAAAATGGTCCAGCTCACGAGAGGTCAAAGCTAGAGCCGAAATATTTTAGATGTCTTCATAAAAAATACCAATGTTCATTTTGAGGGGGGTACCACCTTGCACGAATTTCGCTTCCATACAACTTGAGTCGCTTTAATATATATATACACATATATACATTTTTAAAACAACACAAAGCTATATACAATTAGATACAAATATTTATGCTTTAACATGTATGTTTATATGAATATATTAATTTACACACTGAAACATTTAATTGTATAAAATTACACCAGAATATATATAAACTTTTTTACTTGGGTGCACTATGTTTGTTGTTAATGTTTTTTGTTGTTGTTGTTGTTGTTGTCGTTGTTAACAGAAGACTTTTTTTTGCTAGTTTCAAGCATAATTAGGTATAATTAAGTTTTTTTTTTTCAATTAATTTTAATAATATTTAATTAAAACATTTTTAATGTTGGCAAATTTAAACTGAAAGTAATTTGCGAATAAATTTTTACGTTTTTGAAAAAAAATTACCATTGCGGCACTAAAGGTGTATTTTACAGAAATAGACAAAAAAAATTGTTAAACATTTATGAAAATTAATAAAAATGTGTTCAAAATGACGTTACAAGAAAAACTACTAAAATTAGCAGATTTAGTTTTTGCTAGATATTAGTAAAATAAAAAAGCAAAAAAATCTGTTGAATCTACAAAATTTTTGAAATCTTTAGGCTCAATTTAAATTAATTGAGAGTAACAAATTAATCTGCTACAATCAGCAAAACAAAAAAACTTGCTAAATCTTAGTAAAAAATAGTCAGAAATAATGTTAAATTTTCAGTTTTTTTCCCGCTTTTTTATGCGAATAAAAATCTGCCCTTCTGAAATCAACAATCTACATTTTTTTAGCAAATACTTCTGTTGATTTTTACAAATCATACACTCACAATATATTTGCTGTTACCGATTCAAGTTTATTTATAAAGTTTTACGTAAAATCAATTAAAATCCATAGAAATATTTTTTTTCAACTTATTCTATCGGTAGTTTAAAAACAAACTATAGAAAATACGTTCTTTCGGTAGTAGTTAAATATTATCAGTTAAATTTTAAATTTTATTTTTCTCTTTAAAAAAAAAAAAAAAAAAAAAGTAAAAATCAAATAATTCCCATAACATTTTTTATCAAAATAGTTTGTTTAAATACAAAATTATTTCAATTGAATTTACAAGAAATGCAAACATACCAACATAACAAACATACAAACATTGGCTTGTGTAAGGTTGTTTTTACTACTTGTATCAGTTATTTAAACAATGTTAAAAATAAATATCAAAATGTGTTGAATATAATGGAAAATCAGTAGTCCTTAAAGAAATTCTTTAAATTGTGTTTTCAGTTAATTTAATTTAGGGTTTTTAGTTAGTTTTTAACGTAATAATATTGTGAGTGTACTGTTATTTGCATTCAACTAAATTTTAGCAAAAGTTTTGTTGATACTACAGTTTTTGCTTGCTGTTTTGTGTCTACAAATATTTAGCAAAAATTTTTACTGATTTTAGCACAGTAAATTGCTATTTTCAATTATCTAAAATTCAACTCAAATATAACTAAAATTTTGTAAATTTAATAGATTTTGCAGATTTTTCTGCAGCGTCTTTTTTTTTTAACAAATTTGTAGTAGCTTTTTCTGCTATTTTTACAGGTTGATTTCTATGAGTGCATTAAAGAGCTATTTGACTTAATGAAGGTGAATAGTTCTGTGTTTTTTTTTGTTCATTGCATTCATAGTTACAGGTGTCATGTTATTAGGAGTGTAAAAAATTATTGATTTAAATAATATAAAAGGTTAACGGCCGTATTCATAAAAAAATTAAAAAAAAAATTTGTGTTTTAACTAAAATATATTTAAAATTCAGTTTAATATTTTTTATGAATACGGGGTATAAGTGTTGTTTGTTTGAAATATTTGAAATATTTTCAATTTAAAAGAAAATGTGGTTTTAAGAATCGTTCGTCGTATCAAGTGACAATGGAATTTTGAGTTATTAAGTTAGCTGAAATTTAAATGGGGGGAAAGCTGATGTAACTGAAGAAGAAGATCGAAAAAATTAATTTATATATGAAGAATTTCAAATTTTTTAAAACTGAAGCAAAATATAATTATGTTTTTTTGTACTAACTAACAATAAATAAATGGGCAAAATGCATGTTTTTTTTCCAAAAGCATTATTGTTTTTTTTTTTTATTAATTAATAATCAAATAATTACAAATTATATACTATTACCCTAACTGAGCACTAGCTACTATGGCCTTCGGCGCGTTGTAGCGAAAACAGACCAGTGCCTCTGTTGGAAATCGAACCCACGATCCCCGCACTGATAAGCCAGCACGCTACCAACTAGCCTACCGGGGCGCACAAAAGTTAAAGTTGTAAATATTCAAAAGATAAAAATTTAAAATTAAAAAGCAAGAATAAGACAAAATGTCTATGACATGCTTGGACGGTATCCTTATGGAACAAGTACGACGTATCACAACATATTCCATTATTCAAAAGGTTTGAAATGGAGTGCCATCAACCGGGACAAAAAAGAAAGGACGTCCAAAAAAATTGACCGCAACAGAGCTTGCTAAATTGAAAAAATGGGCTGTTAATCAAATAAGGACATCAATTCGTAAGTTGGCCAGAAAATTTTCGCGTTTCCAAAAATTTTTTCCAGTGAACGTAAAACACTACCAGAGGAAGACAGTAGCCAAATATAATAAATAACTATTGGCATAAATACCAACAAAATGCAGACAACTGAGAAAAAAAGTATGAAAAAGTGTATGTATGCGAAAAAGTGTATGAAAATGGTTAGGAAGCCAAATGCACTGAAGAATAGAGGAAAAAAAATTAAAAGCAGTGTAAAAAAAATTTACATAAATGTCGTAAAAAGCATGATTGGAGGTATCAAGAATAAAATACTCCAAATAGAAGATCGCGGTCAGTTGGGTCTCTACAAAAAGTAAATTGCTAATTTATTGTCTATACTGTGTTATAAAAAAAATATTTTTTCAAAAATTGTTCTATTACTAAATTAAAGGTATTTTAGCGATAACGGTATTTTATATATTTCGGTAACGCATTTAAAGGTTATACATTTTTTAATTATATCGGTAACGGTATTTTACGGATAACGATATTTTAATTATTTCTGTATTTTAGGGATAACGAAAGTCAGTTAAAAGGGTTTTGAATCGATATTGGTATTAAAGCCTGCCATCCCCGGTCTTAAGGATAGTTATTGGTACCAATCGTATGGATATTATTTAGTTCGAAAATCTTCTATAGAAATTTTTGGAATGTATTTTTTGAAATCGCTATTATTCGGCATAGACTTTTTGGGCTTACATTACTAATTGTTAATCATCTTTCGGCTGTTTTCAGCTAATTTTCTCAGCTACTGAGAGATTTCTCTTTTTTTACTTTGCATATGGATGAGTTTACACTGAGAGCACTATCTTCACTTCAGTACACTGTTGCCAGGTTTGACGATTTATCGTCATTTTGACGATTTTTTAGTACCTAAATTACTAAATGACGATTGAACGATTTTTTGACAAACGTTTAATATGTCAGCGAAACATGTTTATTTGCTATTATTAAAAAATCACCGGATCTATTTTTGGATTTTTATTATTTCGTTAAAATTAAAAACTATTTTTTATTGAAAGTTTAGCAAAAAAGTTATTTGATGGATTCATGTTAGGTTTATTTTAATTTATTTTCTGCACTTAATAAAGGTAAATACCACTGCAAATGTAGCTAAAAACAAATGAAATTTCACTTGAAAAAAGAACGGCTTACATTTAGTAAATTCAACTAACATAGTCATTTGTTTTTTATTGTTCAAATAATTATCTACAATTGTATTATTAATGAGTGGTTCAGTTAGTGCAGTAAAAAATAAACAAACATTAATTTGTTTTATTTTTTTAAATAAAAAAATACTGTATAAAATGAATGTAAAATCATAATACTGTAATTTAATGTGGTTTGTTTTTTTAATGAACTACAATTGTAGTCAACAAATGACTGTTTTTTTTACTTAAAAATAAAGATACTGTATTACAACTGAAACAACGACAAATATATACAGCAGAAGTTCCCTGAGTATGTGCTTACTTTTTTCATGGTTGGCAAACACTACCTTTTCATTACAATGGCCGTTGCCTGCCACTGCCACACCAATGCCGTTATGAACGTTTTAAAGCTACGATTCCAATAGTGGCATGTGTCTTTACAGGGTTTATTTCAAAATTCTACCCATTCAATTTTGTTACATCAACAAATAACGTTACAAATCGTCGTATTTTAGCGTTATTTTCACTTTAACTAGTTCAAGATATTTCAAAATCAAACAGGTTTAATAGAAAACTAAAACTGTTTACATAAGAAGAAAAATGTCTTTAATGGAATCGCTTTTTTTTTAAATTTCCATTCCTCTATAAGTGTTACTGTGATAGCCAATCGTTATTATAAAAAGTTATTGAACGCCAACCCTGCTTTTTTTTAATATTTATATTTTTATAAAGTTTAATTAGTGTTAGATTGAGATGAAAATAAAATATTTTTTAAATTAAAAAAAAAAATATATCCAAGTTTTTGCGAAACAAACATCGAGTTCGAATATTCTGATTTATAAATCCAAAAAAAATATCCGGTGCTTAAAAAACAGGCCTAATAATAATATAAATAAAGTGTTCCAAAGTGAAACTTCAGATATTCACAATTTATATTTATATTTGAAAATGGAAAAACATGCAGTAATAACAATATTTAAATAAAAATAAATAATAATATAAATAATAAATAAAATAATAAATAATTTTTAGCAATATTAAAAACCAACCCAAAATGAAAAATATGAAATAATCAAAAATTTCACAATTTATTGTCATCACATGTAATGCAATTTGAAACTTTAATTCGTTAATGGAAGTCCAAATTTAATAATTATAGAAAATAACATTGTTAAAGAATTTCTAAACTATGTAAAAGAATTTAAGATTTAAAAATTGTGCGACTGAAGTGGTGTTTACAGAATTATCTAGAAGGAATTAACAGTTAAAGTGCTATCGTTGTAAAATATCATGATTTTCGAAGTTTAAATTACAGAAAAGTGTAAAAAATCGTATTATATTACACCGATAGCACATGAGCACTTGAAATGTGAATTACATTTTTATTCTTTTTTTATTAAAACTTTATCGCACTTGTAACAAATATTTTTTGTTTTGACGATTTTTTGACGATTTTTGAAAAAATAATGACGATTTTGACGATTTTTATTCGAAAATTGGACGATTTTATGCTCAACAAACCTGGCAATACTTCTTCAGTAATGAATTTCTTCATAGCTTTAAGGTAAATTGTCACTAGAACTCGTCAATTGGAACTTTTCATAGAATCATAGAATCTATGAAGCAGGTTTCATTAAAGTCAATGTTTATGAAATGTTTATAGAATTAATGAAAATCTTTATAAAGCTATTAAATCATTCCGAAAATGAAACAATTATAGAAACATTTATGAAAGCACTTTAAATGAGTTTTTAAACCATTTGCTCGAAGTCCAAAACTAATAAAAGGTTACATTTAAATAATAAAGCACTTTATAAAATATGTTGAACACTTGAGAATTATATCTTAAAACTAAAGTTTGAAATGTATGAAAATTATGAAATTTTATGAAAATACAATAAAATTAAGTGTTTGAATATAATAAAATTCTTCATTGAATTTGCAAAAAAAAAAAAAATTCTATGAAATTGTTTCATTAATAATACTATCTAATAATAATATTAACAAAAATAATAAATATAAATATTAAAAAAATTAAGATTCTGATTACAAGCGTTGTAAAAATTTACCAATAAACCGGAGATAATGCGATTTGTATGTAATTTTGCTTGGTCTTATGAAATGAAACTTTATCAATTAAAAATAAACTTTAATCGGTTTCTTACTGAGCGGGAATTCCCGGGATCCCGGGAATTTCAAAAACTAATCTCGCTTTCCCGGGAAAAGAAAAACCCCAACAAGAATAAATTGTGTACCAAACAAGAATAAATAGTGTATGCATTATAAAACTTGCATAAAATAGTGAATACATTTAAAGTTAGGACTTAGATTTTAAATTTTTATCGTTTTTTCCAAAACAAAATACTTTTTATAAACAATTATTTTTTCTTCAATTACAATTGGCCATTGAAGCCATTTTATTACCATTGGTCTAATCAATGGCAATTACAAAAAAATTCATTAGTATTGTAATGGTAATGATTTTTTTTTTTGGCATTGTCTTTGACCACAATTAAATTTCAATGCCAATGAAAAATTCCCAAGTATGTAGTAAATTCAATATAAAATTGTTATATTGGATTTTAAGGAATTCCACAATAGCCGATCTGCAACAAAATTTTTTAAAAAATTATTAAAAATTGTTAAACGTAATATTAACACACATTAATTGCATTAAAAAATTCCATAATTCATGATTTTTCATACACAACTGCCATAATCAACGAGAAATGGGAGTCGATAAGGGAAGTTGAAAAATAATTTGTTAATAAAATCGTGTTTACAAACAAAAAACAAAAGTTTAAACAAAAAAAAAAAAAAAACAAAAAAACTAATTATTTATCAATAACTTTATTATTAAAGTTGTTTTTTGTACCGAACTTCACCTTCTCTTTCTTGAAGAAATTTAACAGATCCGAGTGCCCATACAAAATTCGTGAGCACGAATTTGCAGGAAAATTGTGATCGAGATCTCTTTACCCTATTTAACCTATTTGATGTTCAGAGTTTCCATTCAAAATTCAGAAAAAATTAAGTAAATCTTGGATTTTTCATTTAAAATTTAGAAAACATCAATTGAAGATTTATTAAATTAAAATTAAAAAACATAATTTTAAATTAAAATAACATTAATTACAATTCAGAAATTTAAGTTTAGATATTTTAAAAAAGTTCCATTTAATAGAACATATTAAATAATATTCCCGGTTAAAAATTTATTTGTATTTTTATTTTATCCACTTATACAATTTCATATGATTATGTATGTAGCATACACATTTTTATATGGTAGCATATATTATTTGATATTGCTTATATGACTTATATGCAGCAGCATATAAACATATGTATGTGACCATATAAAATTATGTCAATTTCTATAAGATTGGATAATGAGATAAAATTAGATGAGACGAAAAGTTCGATACAATCGAATGAAATGTTATATTTTATATATACATAATTTTTTTTTTTTTTTTTTTTTTTTTTTTTTTTTTTATATTAATTAATAATCATATAATTACAAATTATATACTATTACCCTAACCGAGCACTAGCTACTATGGCCTTCGGCTCGTTGTAGCGAAAACAGACCAGTGCCTCTGGTGGGAATCGAACCCACGACCCCCCGCACTGACAAGCCAGCACGCTACCAACTAGCCTACCGGGCCGGGGTTCAATTATACAGAACAAATTTCAGTATCTAATTGTTTCTAATTCTAGAAAATATTGTTAACTATGTTCAGAAAATAGCATTTGAAATTCAGGAAATATTATTTTTAGTAAAAAAAAACAGTATATGTAATTCAGAAACTTCTGTTTAACATTCAAAAAACACCAGTAAAAATTAATATGAAACTTGTAATTTTCAATTGAAGGGATTCTTGTCAAAACTTGATAAGACACATTCTAGTGTTGGTTCAATTTCGCCTTCTAAATGTAGAACAGATGAAAAAATATGACTTTTGCAGGACGTTTATACTCTAGGTAATTGTAACAAGTGTTTAAGCGAGACTTCTATCAAATATTAATCAATTGATAGCTAGAAAACGGCGAAAATCTAACAAACAATAAATGTGGCTTAAGAAGTTTTTAAAATAAGCCCTTCAATTGAAGTTCCAGAATTTGAAAATATTTCTGATAGTTTTTAAGTTTCGAATATAATTTTTACAAAGTTTATGAGCGTTTTTTATGAAATGATGAATATCTATGAAACATTTGTATTTAATATTTAATTCGTATTTATGAAAACTTTAAAAATTTCATGAATAATTGATGACAGACGATTTATGAAACATTTTTCATCAAGATGATGAAACTTTTCCCTTAGTGTAGTTAATATTAAAGTGCATAAATAAAGTTCAAGTTTTTCCCCTATCAAATCATTTCTACACCCAGAAAAAAGATTGGTTAAAATTTATTTAATAGGATGGGTTATATTTCTTAAGAAACACGTTTAATTTTCATGTAAAATATTTTAAAATTTATTATTTTAAAATATTTCAAAATCTTAAAAACATTTAAATATTTTTTTGTCCCCTTATTTTCCGGAACAAAACCCTTTTAAAACCGGACTACTGGTTTTTAAAAAAATCAATTTAAATATGGACATATCGGAACATTTTCATGCATTTTTTTTTTTAATCTTTAAACACAAATAACTCCTTTAAAAAAAATAACTTTTTCCAAAATTACGTGTCAAATATTTTTGAAATAAGAATACGTCTGCCATATTTCAAAGCAAACAAAAATCGTAATATAAAAAATCGGTCGGTTTGACATGGAATAACTCATACGCATATTGTTGTTCAAAATGTTAAATAAAAGAATAATATTAAAAATAATAAAAAAGATACTTAAAATAAGAAGAAGAAAAAAAATCAACATTGCATTCATGTTAAATAAATTTCATTAAAATTATTACCACAATAAGTGTTGGATCTTTATTTGCTCGTTTCAATGTAATCTTTATTGTTGTTATTTAATTTTTTTACAGTCGCTCCAAAAAGTGAATGCTCACCACAAATTTGAATTTTCAAATGATTAAAAGTATTATATATATAAAACTTATAACCTTTATTAAAATTAAGTCACCACCTTTTATTTGACATAATATCTACTTTATTATTATAGAAAAAAAGTTCCGAAACATTCCTATACTTTTAACACAACACACCCGTTTTGAAACTCCAAAAAGTGAGTGCTCACTTAAGTTTCTTCTTAAAACTCATCCTTTCGTAAACGAATCAATCTTAAATTTGTGTTCTGTTATTCCATATAATCTCAAAATATATTCCTGAAAGGGAAATAGACAATGTTTGGGTCACATTAATTGGACTATTTTCCAATACTTCATATATACACTCAGGAAACTTATGCTGTAAATATTTGTAGTTGTTTGAGTTTTAATAAAGTATTTTTATTTTTAAGTGAACAAACATTCATTTGTAGAAGAAATTTCAGTTTTGACTACAATTGTTGTTCATTTAAAAAAACCAACCACATTCTTTATTATCTCAAAACGTTTAGAAGTAAAAATTTTTGAAACTCTTTCACTTTTATTTCCAGTTATTAATAATTGTTATCACACTTTATATAATTAATAATTGTTATCACACTTTATATAATTAATAACTGTTATCACACTTTATAGCGAAACTAAAAACTTTTTTTTATTATGCCCCTGATTTTGTATTTAAATCATTTGCAGATTGTCAAAAATCATTTATATCGGCCCATATTTAATTAACTGTTGAGCTACTAGTGAATTTTTACATTGGAGGTATTTTACTATAGTGTACTGATGCTACAATTGGGCGTACACTTTGTCCAAATCGGACCAGTAGTTTAGAGGTGCATGTTTAGTTCCACTTTTTGACTTGCTTTATATTTACCTATTGCGTTATCGACTAAAATAAAATTAAATTTAAGCTATATGTAACAAATAAGAAAGTCGAAAGCAAAAGTTGACTTTTCGACTTTTTCATGAGAAGAAAGTTGACTTCCAAAAGTCGAAAAAAATTATAAAACATCGATTGGCCACTTAGTCGATTTATAGACCCCTAGGTGGGTGCATACAGGAGTGGTAAAAGTGGTTGGAACTTACAAATTATCAATAGAATATATATATTTATGAGTACAATATTGGCATGTTTTAATCACATCCTAAGTCCAAACCACCAAAAAGTCGTTTTTCAGCCGAAAACCTCTTCGCCAAAGCTACCAATGCAAGATCTGGCCCATACTAAGTAGGGTTGGGACTTTTATTTTAAACAATGTTGTAAAACAGATCTTTAATCATCGTTAATTTATATAAACCAAAAGTTCTTCGTTAATTTCTTGAAAAATATTAATGATAGTGAAATAAAAACTCTAAATAGGATCTGGTTAGAACTATACAGGAAGAATTTGGAAATAGTCCAATTAATGTGACCCACACATTTTCTAATTTGTTTCTTCGACTTTATTAAAGATTATAGAGAATAACGAAATACAAATGTATCATAAATTCCTGTACCAAAGGCTTAATTTTTAAGAAGAACCATCAGTGAGCATTCACTTTTTGGAGTTGCAAAACAGATGATTTTCTGTTTTTGTTGTTGTATTAAAAAGTTTAGGAATATTTCGGGCATTTTTATGCCATAATACTAAAGTATATAGGTCGTACTCACTTGCAGAAATTCGTTCGTTTGGTTTTTATATGTGCAGATTACATAGTTTGCGCAATTCTTGAGTTTATAGAAGAGGGAGGGAAAGAGAATGATAGAGGTTACAGACTTGCCCGTACTCCAATTCCGTTTTGTTTTGTCATTCGCAATTTTCAATACTGCAGGTTGATATACGAAAATTGCTGAAACAAACTTTTCCTTTGTGAACACAAGAGCAAGTTCAAAGGAGAATTGAAGAAGAATTGGGCAATTATAATTGCCGTGTGTGAACCATGACTTTGCTTTAAAACAGTGGTCTTCAAAAAGAGAAACACACATAAAATGAGAGTATTACACTGAAAGAAGTGATGAGTTTTTCTTTTTGTGGTTTCTTACAAGATTTGTTTTCATTGTTATAACAATTATGAAATTATTGAATATGTTGCGTTAAAAAAATATAAATTTTAAAAATAGGTATGTTCATTAGGGTTATGACTTTTTTGTTGCGAAAAAATTACAGGGACAATATTGTACTGATAAAAAACAATATTGTATTGATAATAACAATAATGTACATCAGTGGTCTTCATCCATATCACCCGGAAAACGTTTTATTTTTTGTTTTTATCAAAAATAAATATCAATAAAGTTTAAAATGTTTCTATAAATCAATAGAAACGAAAAAAATTCAAATATACTTTAAATTAAAAATGTCCCTCAAGTTGAAAATCGAAAAATGTCTTAGTGTATAAATATTAAAATAAAAAAAAAATATTTTGAAAAATATGTTTTTTAAACAATAAAACGTTTTAAAAACGTTTTTTCTTTTTTTTTTATCTATTTTTTTAATTTTAAAACTAATAATACAGATATTATTGTGGAATGCTGGTTTGATTGCTGTAAAAACCATACGATTTCAGTGCAAATTTTTCTGATAAAATAAATAAATAAAAAAAAGTTTTTCCACTCAACATCCCACATATTCATTAAATATTTTAATTTCAAATGCTGTAAAAAAATATATATTTATACGAAATATAAACAAACATGCATAAATTTATGTAGCTTGTTATCAAAACTTCTCAGTGTATCAAACAAAAATGTAGCTTTCGTTAAAAACGTTAAAACATAAAAAGATCCGCTATACTCCTACTCTGTTGAAAGCTAACTAGCTACTGAATGAAACAATTATCTCACACACATATTTATTGTTGTAATTATGGTTGCCGTTCAGTACGATGCAAACAAAGAGTACGTATTTTTTTATGAAAGATATTGTAGCGTTGTTAATTTGTTACAATTAGTTAAGTTTTTGATAGGAAAATAAAACAAAAAAAAGCTTTCTGAGAGTTATAAAAGCAATATTGGTAAATACAGTACGATATTAAAATTTAAAGATATTGTAATAAAGATTAGCGATACAGGTAGTTTTGGTACATTTCAAGAAGCTGTCTTGTAGGAGTTTTTTACTTTGAGCAACCCTGGTTATAATATTCACGAAGAGAATAAATAAATACCCGAAAAACTTCGTCCCCTGGGTGATATGGATGAAGACCACTGCTTTAAAATCAAAAAAAAAATCTTCTCAGAGAATTCTCTCAAAAACTTGGAAATTTTACTCAAATTTGTCTGTTTTCTCTCAGTTACCAAAACTTTGTAATCTGCACACATTTTTGTTCGAGCCTTTATAGCAGGGATTACCATTTCATTGCACAATTGTGCAAACGAAAATTTATCTACCTCACACACATTCTTGTGCTCTTTCATTTAGTCGTCGATGAGAATCCGACAAGTGTACATGTTCAGCGGATGCCGTAACATTTTATTTCATGTTTACACTCAAAAAATATTGTATGATCAAAAATGCTTTTGGTGACATACAATGCCTTTTATGTCATAAAACATTTAAGGAATGTAGGGAATATGTTTTTAAAAGACATTGCGATTGTTTTGATACTAATATAAATAATTTAGTTAGTAGTTTAATAGTTAGTTATTTACTTATTCATTTATTTATTTTTATTTAGTTGGTTAGTTATTTATTAATTTACTTATTTATTTATATATTTATTTCTTTATTTTTTATTTATTTAAAAACAAGAACAATTTTTGGTAAATATTTTTTATGGACAAGTTGTTTGTGCCATCGAAATAAAGTGAAATATGTATAAATGAAATGTAAAAATTTTATGCATTTTTTAAGACATATTTCGAAAGTTTGTTCGAATTTTTTTTTGTTTGATAACTTTTTAATAATATGTTTGTGTCATTAGATATATCTAAAAAAATTGTTTCCAAAGTTGTATGTTCTCTATAATATATTTTAGTTTCATTAGGATCTGACGGTCAGCAGAAAGATACTTTCCTTGTAATTTGTATAATTTTATTTAAGTTGATGAAATTATATATAAAAACATACATATATTTGTGTGACCTTAACCGCATAACATATAATTATATAATATCATACACTGTTATATTTAAACCATTTTTAATCAGGTGTATTTGATTATCTTATTTTGTATGAATGTCAGAATGGTGTCAGTTACTAACATTTTTCTATGACTGTAATTCTCTCAATTTTTTCCTCTCTCTTACTCACTAACACACTACAGAAAATTTTTTGGTAATGCCTGCTTTATAGTATCTTTAGTTATTTTTACTCTATGGTTAAAATGACTGATAGTTAAAATCATTTGAAAATGCGATTTTGTTATGAGCACTCACTTTTTGGAGCGACTGTATATTTTTCAAAGATACGTATCTTTGAGAATGGTTACAGATAAAAAGCAGAAGTTTTTTTTTTATTATTATTTATAATTCATATTAGAATTTAGTTATTTCTTAATGTTTATCTTGGTAAACAAAGACCCCAACCAACAAACACATTGATCGATTTGTATTTTCAACATAGAAATTTGGGTCAAATTTATTTTCTTTAAATACAAAAGAAACCGCTTAAGTTAAAAGAAAAAACAAAAAAACAATAATTTGAACGCAGACAAAACACACTAAATTTAGATACACAAATGGTGTGAGGGTTAAGGTGATTAATTACAGGTATTTTATAAAAAGGAAAAAGTTACACGTTAACGTTTTAAAGTATTAATTAAATTAAGTACATACAATTCAAAATGATGAAAAGCGTTTAAATAAGGGGTATAACTTTTGAAAATCATTCGAGAATATCATATTGGCATTTGCTGAGATTTGTCAGGGAAATAGGACGGCTGTTTCTAGTATGGGGACGATAGGAGCTTGTTCTGGGGAGTATCTATCCGTTTTTTCTAGATCTTTCTTTCAATCTATCTATCTGTCTATTCCTATTTTTTCTTACTTTTTTACTGAAGGGATTCACAATGGACCGCATTGGCCTCCGAGTGGAGATGTACCCCTTGGGCACATTTCCCTTCCTAACCTAACCTAAGCTAAACCTAACCTAACCTAAGCTAACCTACCTACCTAACCTAACCTAACCTAACCTAACCTAACCTAACCTAACCTAACCTAACCTAACCTAACCTAACCTAACCTAACCTAACCTAAACCTAACCTAACTAACCTAACCTAACCTAACCTAACCTAACCTAACCTAACCTAACCTAACCTAACCTAACCTAACCTAACCTAACCTAACCTAACCTAACCTAACCTAACCTAACCTAACCTAACCTAACCTAACCTAACCTAACCTAACCTAACCTAACCTAACCTAACCTAACCTAACCTAACCTATCATATTATCTCTACCCATACCAAATTTCTATCCCCTCATTATGAAATTAAACATTAAAATTTAAGCTGAATCTACTAACAGTTAGTTCAAAAATGATGTTGAAGAAGAAACTAGCTAAGTTTTTTTTTGCTAAATATTAGCAAGATAAGAGCAGCAAAAATAAATCTGTTGAATATGCAAAAACCTAGGAGATTTTTGCCTTTATTTATTATTTATTTGACCATGGGCACCACCAATCATTGCAGTCGGGCCACTAACAATGATAGTCCGTTTGTGGGTTCCTGCCGATTGTGATGAAATTTGGATATGTTATAAAGAAAATTAAATTAAGAGACCCATAGCTTCTTTATGTGCTCAATCTCGCATTTAGGGGCTGTCCTCATATTCTTCCAAAGAAACTATAGATAAATTTGGTATCTTATGAACCGTATTTGAAATGCGCTTCACCAGTATAAAGTAGCAAGTCCGAGCATGCTCAACTTTTCGTGGTATTTGTTAAAACACATACTTTTTTCACATATATTATTCTTTATTAAGTTTTGTTGGACACGTATTTTTTCTATATTCGTAAGCTTTATTTTATTTTGGACGAAGTTTCCCGAAGCACTGTATTTTGCCACAGGGTGGCAACGCTATGGCCAAAACATAGGCAATATGGATATCAAACTTCATATTTTTGGAAATACATTACTGTTTTGTAAAAATAATTTCAAATAACTCAGTTTTGGGACATGCTCACACTTACACAATTTTGTGAAATTAGTGTGTTTTAAAAGATTATTTTGTTTATTTATACACCCAGAAAACAGTCTCAGTTGTGACCACCAAATTTATTGCTAATCGAATTCTGGCGGTTACGACAACTAACGTAGTGTTAACTTATATTTTTAGTCGTGAAAGCTAATATTCAGTTGCCTAACACAATACAACATTTCAAATCAATATTATTCCGTTCCACAAAATTTTAGTGAAATTTTTGATTTTTCAGTTGCCTAACACAATACAACATTTCAAATCAATATTATTCCGTTCCACAAAATTTAAGTGAAATTTTTGATTTTTCTATTATTGAACCGTGGCCTTCAGATTAATTGTCATCTGTCTAACTAAAACATTTGTATATAAATATATGTATGCACAGCGCATAGTTTAGAGACATTTATTCGTTCCCCCGCATAGTTTATGGACATTTGCTTACTTTGGGGACTGTCCCCAAAGTTTTCGCGCCTTTTCATACATCTAGCGTTTAAGATGAGGACAATTTTTTTTGATACACCGCATATTTCGGGTACAATTTTGGCCATGTCCCTAAAGTATGCGCTACGCATACATATATATATATATAAATATATATATATATAAATATATATGTATGCACAGCGCATAGTTTAGAGACATTTATTCGTTCCCCCGCATAGTTTAGGGACATTTGCTTACTTTGGGGACTGTCCCCAAAATTTTCGCGCCTTTTTATACATCTAGCGTTTAAGATGAGGACAATTTTTTCTATACACCGCATATTCCGGCGACAATTTTGGCCATGTCCCTAAAGTATGCGCTACGCATACATATATATATATATAAATATATGTATGCACAGCGCATACTTTAGGGACACGCCCAAAATTGTCGCCGGAATATGCGGTGTATGAAAAAAATTGTCCTCATCTAATACGCTAGATGTATGAAAAGTCGCGAAAACTTTGGGGACAGTCCCCAAAGTAAGCAAATGTCCCTAAACTATGCGGGGGAACGAATAAATGTCTCTAGACTATGCGCTGTGCATACATATAAATATATATATATAAATATATATATATATGTATGCACAGCGCATAGTTTAGGGACACGCCCAAAATTGTCGCCGGAATATGCGGTGTATCGAAAAAATTGTCCTCATCTTAAACGCTAGATGTATGAAAAGGCGCAAAAATTTTGGGGACAGTCCCCAAAGTAAGCAAATGTCCCTAAACTATGCGGGGGAATGAATAAATGTCTCTAGAGTATGCGGTGTACATACATATATAAATATATGTATATATATATGCACAGCGCATAGTCTAGAGACATTAATTCGTTCCCCCGCATAGTTTAGGGACATTTGCTTACTTTGGGGACTGTCCCCAAAGTTTTCGCGCCTTTTCATACATCTAGCGTATTAGATGAGGACAATTTTTAAAGGAGGTAAATCCTAGTTTTAAAATGATCCAAATCCGATGTATACACATTTAACAATCTTAAACATGATAAAAGCTAAACACGTATTTTGAAAGTGGGTTCGATTCCCACCAGAGGCACTGGTCTGTTTTCGCTACAACACGCCGAAGGCCATAATAGCTAGTGCTCGGTTAGGGTAATAGGATATAATTTGTAATTATATGATTATTAATTAAAAAAAAAAAAAAAAATGTTTTTTTATTCAGAAACCATTTTTTAGAAAACTATGCAAAAATTATATTTCATAGATTACTTTTCAAATGTTTTTATATTACCTAGACCATTAAAAGAACACATTTGATTATTTATAATTAGTGCGTTAGTTATTTGTAAAACATGTTATACTAGGGTTGTCTTTCGTTGTATGGGCGAAATATAAAAATGAGATTTTGACTGTTTGTAGTTGTTTGAGTTGTAATACAGTAAACTTTTTTTTTTAAGTGAAAAAAACAGTCATTTGTTGAATAAATTTATTTTTTGACTACATATGTAGTTCATTTAAAAAAACAAACCACTTCAAATTACTGTATTATGGTTTTACATTAATTTTGTACAGTAGTTTTTGTTAATTCTGCCTATTATGGACGCTCTAGCTTTTCTAAACTTCGGGTTTTGATGAGTTCTTTAGCCAGATCGAAATACTAGTATCATTTGCTTTATTTTGATTTGCTTTATTTTTGTAACTATACGGAGGTTGAAAACTCGTTATAAATTGAAAATAAAAGTTTGTTTATTTTTTACTGCATATGTGGTTAATTTTGACTACAATTGTAAGTAATTTTTTGAACATTAAAAAAAAAAATGAAAATAATAGTTGAATTTACTGAAATGTAAGTCGTGCTTTCTTTAAGTGAAATTTCATTTGTTTTTAACTACATTTGCAGTAGTCTTGCAATAGTATGTAGGTAATACTATTCTAAGTGTAGTTTATATGAAAGAAATATGAAAAAACACAAAAAACAGAAAATGGGGGTAACATTTGACATCACTTTTTAACGCCGAAATATGAGATTAGGCAGCTAAAAATATATGTGGTTCTTAATTTTTGATTCTTTATAACATATCTAAATTTAATCGCAATCGGCGGAAACTGATGAACGTACTCTCCTTGTAAGCAAGAAATGGCCGAATTATTTTCAAAAATAATGTGATATATCCCACTACTGTGTATTGTTGTTAGGTTCCAATTTTGTATAAAATCCACTAATAATGGCATAATAAATAAATCTTTTAAAAAAATCTTGTAATTAATGACAAATTAATATGTTTACATTTATATCAAGGTTGATTACCTAAGCTAATACTTACATATAAAACCAATTAAAAATATATTATTTTTCTGTAAATTCTTAAATATCGCAAACATGACTTTTCATACAAATTACTATAATTAACAAGTAATTAAAATGTATGAGTAAATAATTAACTACATAAATTATTAAAAATAGAAAGAAACAATGGACTAAACATAAAATCATTTAATATTAGGGCCACGTTAGCAGAAAATTGTTACCAAACCACAAAATTTAATATTTAAAAGTTGTTTATTACGCTTTTACACCAAACCAAAATATATAATTTGTGTGTTTTAACGCCCCAAAAACAAACCCTTAAAATATAATCAGACTCCATTACAACAACCACAAATGAAAAACTGAAATAGAACAACAAGGGGGGTTGTTTGTTGCTCATCTTAAAACATGTTGCTCATTTTTGGAATTCAATTTCTTTTGTGAATTTTTCACGCATTAAGATTTTTTTATTTGAATTTCTATATATAAGCCCTTTTATGGGCAAATATCAGCAAAACAACACATTCTCCCTTCCTTCCCCAATATAATTACAATTCAAATGTATATAAAGGGTGATTTTTTAAGAGCTTTCTGATTTGATTTAAAAAAAAACAACATCAAATTTAGAGAAATGTATGGTCTTTATTTGAGTCGCTAGAACGATCTATATAAGACAATGTTTAAATATGATTTCATGTAAATGCTGACCCTGGTTACGCCTCAAATGGTTCATACGCTGGGTCCAATTTTGGCAATAATCGGCCGGTATCTCACGAATAAATTCTTTAATATTGGCTTCCAGTGCGTCAACCGTTGCGCGCTTGTTCCTATAGACATGAGCCTTAACATAGTCCAACAAGAAATAGTCTAAAGGAATTATATTCTCGATATAGGCGGCCAATTGACCGGCTCCTACCGTGAAATAAACTTTTCACCGAACTCGCCTCTCAATTGGGCCATTGTTTCGCGTGCTGTGTGACATGTGGCACCGTCTTGTTGAAACCACATGTCACCCAAGTCCAGCTCTTCCATTTTGGGCAAAAAAAAAATTGTAATCATCGCGTCCGCCGTTCACAGTAACGTCGTCTTTGAAAAAAGTACGGTCCAGTGATGCCACCGGCCCATAATCCACACCAAACAGTGCATTTTTCGGGATGCATGGTCAGTTCGTCCAATGCTTCTGGCAGCTCTTACTACCAAATACGCCAAATGAGCTTCGGCGCTGATCACAATTTGCACTTTCTTAACCAAGCATGAGTTTTGATAATAAAATTCAATAATTTGCAAGCGTTGTTCGTTTGTTAGTCGATTCATGGCTAAATTATAGACCAAACTGAACATGTTTAATAGTAACATGTTACACGAAAACAGCTGAGCTGCCAAAAACAGTGTTGCCAAAAAGAAAGTTGCTAAAAAATCACCCTTTATTTTATACCCTCAAAGAAATATTTGAACCACCCTTAAATTGCAAATATTGATCGTATGCATTTTTTTTGTGTGAAGGATGAGGGGAGTCCTTTAAAGCTGGTTATTTATTCATGGAAAGTTCTTTTGGGCTTGGAAAACTGTTGTTGATTAATGCCAGTATTATGTATTTATTTTTTGCAAATAACAATAAAACTAAATATTTACTTGTACTTTGGTATTTTTAATTACTTGGCAAAAGTTCATTGAACTTTTCTCTCTTTGAAAAAAGTTTTTGGGTATATATGATAGGAAAGAAAATACCCAGTAAAAAACGCTGCTTACCTGCAAGCAGGTTTGTAAGGGAGTAAGCCCAAAAGAATCCCTTACAAACCTGCTTACATATGCCATGATTTTTATATGGCGAATTCCCACTTGGAAGCATTACTTTTTGGCAAAATAAGCGCTGATTTTAGCGCTTATAAAAAGCTGTGATTTCATGGCTTTCAGTAAAATCATTTTTCATGTCTAGATTATTACGATTAAAAGTAATAATATGAATATTATATAATTTATTTTACATAAAATTCTACAGTTATTAATTTTTTGTTGTTAAAATTTTAAACATATTAATATAATAATTTAATTTTTTTCCGCACCACGTGCTAGCTCTTCAGAAACAATTTAATGACTATTTATTTTGTACAACATACTCAAAAACACCAAACACGATCGGAAATCACTCGGTAAAACAGGTACAGATCGTTTATAATCCACGATTTTAAACTTACTGCATTACAACCTGCATCCTTGTAAGGGATTAAGGTAAGCTGCTTACAACCTGCATTCTTGTAATGGAAATCAGAAAGCTCAACATTTTTTTTTTGTTATTTTTATACGAAAATTATTCGTTTCTTTTGCTGCTTCTCAGTATTATGTAATGGTAAGCACTTACATCAGCGCATTTGTTTTATCCTGCTTCTAAGAACACGAAATTTTTTTACTGGGTATGAGTATTGGTTATAACTAGGGCAAGTTATTTTTTGTTGCATTTGCCACAAACTGCAGTATTTGCCATTTTTTCAATTATTTTTCAAAAAATACCATTTTTGCTCCACATTGCCATAAAATGTCATTTTCTCCCTTCTTGCAATATTTTTTAGATTTTTTTTCTACAAAAATGCTCTTTTTACACATTTTACCTTTAAATTGCCCGATTGAAGAGTAGAAGACTTTGTGCGTTTAAATTTTGAAGATAGATGTCAATTCACTTATTGCAAACTGTAAAGCAGTATTTCTAAGTTAGTAAGTTTAACATTTAAGACCTTCGTTTAACTAAACCGACAACAAATTTTGTCCACCATTTCCAATTTTATTAGCAAACATTGGCCGGAACAACCTTTTCTAGTTCAGAATTTGGTAATTACTAAAATAAAGCAAAATAAACAAAATTCCAATAGCAGTATTCCAGTTACAAGCGGCGTTAAACTAAGATTAAAGATAATCTAAATCCTAAAAACTCGTGTTATCTTGTTTATAATTTTGATATGTTTGTAGGCTCCATCTCGCCAAATTTTTTACAATCAATGTATCCGAATTTAACTAAACTTTGGATTATAGCTAAAAATATTGTGATAATTTCAATGGAATTTGTGACGCATTAAATATGCAACGCGACGATAATGCAGAGTCTATACGCAATACAAAATTGATATTTCAAAAACCTGTAATAAAATCGGATTTACAAAAAAGTAATTTCGAATGTCTTTGTTTCAGCATCACCAAATTGGAAACAAAAGGACTCCCTATATATATTAAAGTTTAAATGTTATAGATTGCGTTAATGAAAAAAATTAATGGTAGAAAGTGTTTTGCAACCGTCAGATAATGACAATCGTAATTAATTTTTTTTTTTTTTTTTTTATATTAATTACTGTAGAATATTACTTTAGTTAGTCTCTTTACAGGAAGAAGAAGAAGAAAACATATTTATTGAAAAATTTTACGGACACAAGGGATACACCAGACTGCCGCAGTTTCGTCCCCCTCCTGGGACTCGTCAGTGGTTAATTTATGTGTCAATTGAACAAAGTATTTTATATTGTTAATTTGCTCTATATGAAAAACTTTTTATTTTTTGGTGTCGTACTGTGATTTGAACTCACTGCCTTAACATCAAGCTATGCATCGTAATCTCACCTCTTAACCAGTTGAGCCACGGTCGACACAGCGATGACTGTAGCTAAAGTGGAGTTTGGTCACACTACGTACACACAAGTATTGTTTCGATCAGAAGAGACAGAATTAACTAATACCAATGCACAATTCATTTCTCAACTAGAATGCTTTTTCTTCTTTATCCTATCTCTTTTTCACAAGTAATTATCACGTTTTATGATGCGCTTTATTCACATACAATAGTTGGATACCAAGTGTAGGTTAGAGATTGAGTCGCCGTTAAGCAAGTTTCTTAAAATTTCATGTTAGAAAGTGTTTTGCAACCGTCAGATAATGACAATCGTAATTATTTTTTTTTTTTTTTTTTTTTTTTTATATTAATTACTGTAGAATATTACTTTAGTTAGTCTCTTTACAGGATGCCAACAATAAAGGATGCCAACAATAAAGAAATTATTGAAAAATTTAATAAAGTTTTCAATCCAAATAGTGGCCTATAAACTTTTGACTAAAATAAAAAAAAAAATATTTTTTAATAAGAATGAAAAAGATTCATACATTGAAAACTAATCCCTTACGGACTAACATGGCTTTCAAATATGCTGCAGTTACGTCTACAGATGTGGAAATCGTATTTTCAGTAAACTCAACTGTTTAATAGGACAATAGTAGATCGTTTCTTTTTGATTACTTGAAAAAGCACATGATTGTACTATGCAATCAAAATTTAATGAAGGAAAATTTAATAAAACTTTAGTATTTAACTTTTTATTTTGTACTCATGTACTTCAAGACTGGCATAAGTCAAAAAATGCGATTTTTGAGTTAATGATGCAGATTTATTAGTTATATCATGCTTTATATTGTGCAAAAATTTTCATAATTATATCATGTATACTGTTCGCGATAGAGGATAATACGATAATATATTTTATTTTTCTTTAGAGTGGGTGCAAAGAGTATATACTTCATAGAGAAACTGTGCTGCTCATGGGTCTCTCGATAATTTGCGAATTCGCACACAACTCTCACTAAGAGAAAAGACATTAAAAACACATATTTATAAAAAAAAAACGGGACCAAATAAATAGAGATAGGGTCAAGCGAGGCAGATGTGGATTGAAAACTTTAAACTCGTTTTCTGCAAAATCGTATTTTTTGTGTTATGTCACTCTTGCAGTAAATGAGCGACATTTTGTATTGCTATTTTGCCATTTCTTGTGACATTTTTAATGAGGTTTCCTGCTTTTTTGCCTGCCATTTTTAACATTTTTCGTGCCAAAAAAAAACTGAAATCAATTTTAAGTAGCTTTTTCTGCTGTTTTTACATGTTTATTTCTATGAGTGCACCCAACGTACAGAAAAAGCAAATCTTTTTTTAGTTGATTACCCGATCAATATGAGCTAATGAACTTTTTAAATGTTTAATGAACTTTTTAAAAGTTTAATGAATTTTTTAAAAGTTTAATGTAGTTTTTAAAAATTTTGTGAAATTTAATATTTTTTTTCTCATTTTTATGTATTAAAAACATGTCTTGATAACATAGTTAGGTATCTAGAGAGAATCTTTGCGACGGACTTAATAAAGTGCAAAAAAGTAAAATAAAATTATTTCTACCGGGTGGTACAGCGGCTGTTTTTCCCCGAAAAATTCAGTCGAAACTACCGAAGCATTCGATTGGCAACAATTACTACCGGGTCTGCTGACTGGCTATAAATATTTTTGTTACAAACAAATTGCTAAGAAAAAGTATAGATATCATTAAATGGCAGAGATTCTAATGCAAGTGAATAGAAATGTAAAAAATATCTGTTTAAGGAATAGTATGATTTTTTTCTTTGTTGGTATCTCATAATATAATAATAAAAAGTAAAACCACAAATTTAGTAAAAGTTTCAGCACCCAACCCAAATCAAACAAACTAGCAAACAAACTCCTTTTATGAAACTGGGAAAAAAGAAACATGCCTACATTCAAAGACAATCCCAAGTACAGTGATTCAAAACGCTGCAAAATATATTTTTTTTTTTATATAACAGGTGTTTGTTCAAAAATTAATTAACTCTCTAGCATTACATTAACCCATATAACAGGGCTGGCAAAACTATGACACGCGTTCCAGTAGTGGCACGTAAAAGGATTTTTGTTGACACGCGACCGAAAATATGCTATTAAAATATGTGCTTTAATCCGAAAATGGAAAAAGTGGGCATAAAGGTGGGTCAATCTCTTCAACCATTTAAATTCGTTTTTAACCCTCTAACTGGCAAACGATGTTTTGCAACGAAATTCATACCATGTGCTCCACTCGAAAAACAAATAATAAGTTCTTCAACAAAATTGTTTATCGTGAAAGGCGTGGTAGAGAAGAATGAGTGTATTTTCTAAAAATCATAACTACATTGCAAATTTTCAATTTTCTGAATCAGACTGCGCAGTTTCTGGTATTGAACCTTCGTCAGTGACACTGTTTTTTTTTGAAATAATGTAATATTTGTTATGTTATGTTTTTATGTTCGATTGCGTCTATATGAAATTTTCTGTGCAATCACTGACCGTGGTATAGATAAACTGATTTCTAATGCCACATGCACTCGCACTACACGTTAGACAGAGCGCTTTAGCCCACTGATCTATCGTCAGGTCGAGTTTTGTTGTGATTAAAACTAGTTTTATTCAATACACGGTGTTTTTTGTTCTTGCATACATAATCTCAGAAGTACAACTCCAACAACACAAAAGTTCTATTTTTAGAAACTTACCTCACTCTAATGTCCACTGTTTTCCCATATGTTGTAAGTGATGCCATATCTATGATATATTCTTTGTATATTCGTTTATCGTTGCATAATTTAGGCGATATGAGCCAAAATATTTTAGGGTGCATTTTGAAAACTAAAGCATATAAAAGAGAAGTTTTGGGCAACAAATATTTCTCTTACCAAGATATAACCACGCTCGAAAAACTATTTGTTTTTCTGCTCCTATTTAAGAAGATATCGTGATTTTCGCTTTTTTGGAAAAAGCGAAATTAGTCGAAAAAGTATCTAAACTTCAATTTATATTGTTCAAACTTCAACGCTTTGCTATTAATACTTAATGTCTTCTTTCTGCAAACTTTCATAAAAATCCGTCTATTAGTTTATAAGTTAAGACGATGTCCTTTAGAAGAATCCTGATAAAATTCTAAATGTGCTTTTTGGATTTTTGAAAACTATTTTTTTTTAAATAATTATTTGAAATTTTACGAAATTTTGATTTTAAAGCTTTCTCACTTCCAAATAGTTGACGGCACACGAAAAATTTCTTCGCAAAATATTTAGCAAATTTAGTTTTCTATCGGAATATATTAATTTCTAAGTATAAAAAAAAAGTATAAATTGACACATTTGTGGTAAATTTTATGAAGACTGCCCTGAGGCAGCCTTACCCGTTAGAGGGTTAAATTGTGAAAATTTTTATTTCAAACCGAATTACATCGTTTAATTGACTTGTTTACTTTAAGACAAATTTAAAAATGTTTAAATTTTGAACAATTTTTCTATACACAGAAAAAAATATAGCCATTTGCCAACTAAAATTCTGTTAGTGCTACTCAAATTCGGTTACTATGACTGAAATTGGTTCGCCCAACTGTGTATTGCTTTTCACAACACAATTTGATTAATACAGCTAAACATTAGTTGCAGCACCCAAAATATCCTGAAATCAAATTTAAATATGGTTGTACTAACCGTAATTATTGGCTGCTACCAACAAAATACACTTTTTGATTCGGTTGACACTTTTTGATTCGGTTGACACTTTTTTTTCTCTGTGTGTACGCAAAACCTCTTACTAAATATGAATCGTTTATATTTCGGGCTACTTTGCAAACATTTTTCGTTTTGCTCCACTGTATGCAACATTATAACTATATTGCTTGTTTTTTATCAGCTCATGATACAAAATTTATCTTTCAAATAAGAAATGTAGGTTTTCTTTTCTACACGAAACTGAACATAACCATAATTTGATCTACAATGCTGATGATGACTATAATTAGTTTTATTAGAGATAAAAAGTGAATGTAATTCGTAAGTACAGTGAAATCGTCTATTAATGGAAAAATGCAATTGCAGGGATTGGGCTGTTATAAGGATGTGTCGTTATTGGGAGGGACTGAAATAATACTCTAGAATGTTCAAGAGAGCCCGTTCAGGTGATGTGTTCGTTATTAAGAGGTTTCACTGTTAATAGCTGTAATTTGACTGGAGGTAGTTTGTTTTAGTTAATATGAATCCAATAGACAATAATATAATGAAATACCAATTGGATTATAATTTGTCATAGCAGGTGTAGAAAAGAATCTAGTTTTTATATTCATATTAAAAATTTTAGTACACTGCGTTGCAAAACTGTAATTACACATTAATTTCACTAAATTTCGTAAGTTTAAAAAAAGTAGAAAATTTACAAAAATTTAAGAAAAATATTTTAAAGCTGCATTTTTAATAATGCGTGAGGCCTGCTATTTTTTGAAACAACTCGAAAATTCGATCAGATATACTGTCTACTTGATTTATTCGAAGTTCTTTCGTTATATATCTCCACGCATCAATAGCTGCTACTTTTAGATGAAAAACGCTTTCAGATTGACGGGTTTCTGCGTAAACTCGATACTCTTCAAATATTCTCAATGTTGGTTTGATCCGGAGAACATGCGGGACATTTCAATACTCTTATTTTTTTTTTTGTTGGTAGCCATTCCATCGTCTGACGACTTATATGTCCTAAGGCATTGTCTTGTTGGAAAATGAATTCTTCGTTGTTATTTTCCATAAATTGTACCAATATCTCTTCAAATACTGTAATGTAATCAGAAGAATTCATTCTGGTGTTCGGAAATGCCAAATCGATCATAACGTCGAAGCAAAAAGCGTCATAAACCATTAAGGATGCGCCTCCGAAATTTCTTTTTGAGAAACATTATTGTTCCTTACGTAGGTCTTTCCAACAGCTGTTTAAACCATCTGATCTATCAAGATTGAACTTTTTCTCATCAGAAAAAAATCACTAAACAGTCATATTATTGACTTACCTTTCTCCAGTTGGTTTCTAAATTTCTTTTAACGAATTGAAGTCGAGCAGTCTAGTGGAGGGGTTATAACATTGTCAAGTTTGTTTAATCAAATTGTAATAAATCTTTCCTGAAGAAGTCATCCAATGTGGAGAAATATTTGAAATAAATAATTATAATTAATAAATAAATGATCTTAAGCTCGTTTAAAAAAAAATTAAGGATGTAGGTATTGTTTTAAGCTTATCTTATTAAATTTTATGTTTTTAAATTTCTATTCATAAGACTTTTATACTTATGATTTTCTATTTAACCTCGTAATTAAAGTAAAAAGGCTATGCGAATTATAAGATTTAAAAATGTATCCAAACATTTCGTTTTCATTACATTTTGAAACTAGTTTTGAATTCAATTTTTAATTGATACAAT
Source organism: Delia radicum (assembly GCA_021234595.1). Taxonomy (NCBI): domain Eukaryota; kingdom Metazoa; phylum Arthropoda; class Insecta; order Diptera; family Anthomyiidae; genus Delia; species Delia radicum. Next base: position 277,117,916 of record CM037851.1, on the reverse strand, counting down.
AAAATATTATATTGAAGTTTTTTTTTAAATATTTAAATGAAAAAACTAATCGAACTTGATTGGTTCGATTGAAATTAAATTTTGATTCAATAAAGATTTGTTTGTTTGATTTTTGGGCAACATTTTTTTTTGTGTACGAATTTAATAAAAAAAATTTTAAAAACAATCGCATGTTACTGGTATAAAAAAAAATACAACAATTAAAATATAGAGCAAAACAACATTGTATTATTTATAAATCCCCTCTAAAGACAAACCGTTACCATACGGGAATGTTCACTAAATTGAGCCATTCTTTTTTTTCCCTGTTTTGGTATGAACATGTCACAACTGTCATCTAAATTAATTTCCGAAATCTCTATTTTACCCTCACTACTGCGTAAGACGTATATATACGTTTTATCAAAACTCTATTCTGTTGCTTTTTTACAGTTTTATTATATTATATATTATGTCCTGTGGTTCCTATTAGGAACAAAGGGCCACAAAGTTTTATTAGTTTTTATTTTTATATACATCGAGAATATTTTTATGTTATATAACAAGCTTTCAACCTCCGTATATTTACAAAAATATTGCAAATCAAATATATTAGCTAGGTTGATACTAGTATTTCGATCTGGCTAAATATCTCATCAGAACCCGAAGTTTTAAAAAGCTAGAACCTCCAGAATAGGCAGAGCTTTAACAAAAACCCTATTAATTATCAATTTTGTTTTTATATACATCGTTATTATTTTTATTTTGCGTAAGTCGTATATAAACGTATACATGCAGAGTGGCATGTGCTTTTAATTTCGATGCAACAGGCGAGGGGTTTTTTTTTATTTTGACTACGCACTTAAGAAGTTAAAAAAGTTTCGACGCGTAGGCACACGTTTTTCCTGGTTTTATTTTGTCGTTGCACTGAAAAAGTTATTGTCAATAAAATTTCAACTAAACTTTTGATTGAGTTCAAACTCACTTTCAATTAAAAGTTTAATAATATCTATCAAATGTTAATTAAAAACAAATTAGTGCACACAATATTTTTAGTTTTTATAAAATATTTTTTTTTAACGCAACAAAGAAAAAAATGCAAATATTCAAAAAAAGTCACCAAAATTAAAAGAATCTATTAAATTGAAAAATCACTAATATATAATGAAATACCAAATTTGAAAAGCAAACTCCAATAAAAAACTGTAATAAGATAACAAACAAGTAAGGACCCTTTCAACTCCACGCTTTATTAAAAGATATTTTAATTTTTTCCTGAAGATGAACAGCGGAGCTGTTCGAAATATCGAAAAGATAATAAATATTTAAAAATAAAACTTTAAAAATTTGAATTTTATTTTAATTTATGACCTTGAGCCAAACCAAAAAACCTCATCACATATTAAAACAACAGGTCAACTATAAATTTCTAACTCCAAAATTTTTAGAATTGCCAAAATTGATAAAATCGGTACAATTAAAAAAAAAAATAAAAAACTTGCAAAAATTACGATTTTTTAAAAATTTCAGTGATTTTTGTTTTAATTTTCGCGTTTTTTTTAATTTTGGCGACTTTCAAATATAAGCATTTTTTATGATAGCAATTTTTTTTCCAATTTTTAAATTTTGGTACATATACGTTCTTCGACCTTTTGTTGCTTAAATACTAATTTACTAAAATTTGTGTCATTTATTGCATGTTTTTTTTTTTTTAATTTAAGCGTTTTTTTTTTCCAATTTTTTAATTTGGCGATTTATTAAAATTTTGGCTATAGTTTAGATTTTCGGGATTTTGACGATATTTTTCCATTTTTTGCGATCTTTTCAATTTTAGCGATTTTTTTAATTTTGGTGTTTTTTTTTTTTAATTTTGCATTTTTTTTTAAATTTTGGATTTTTTATAGCGATTTTTCAAATATTAGCGATTTTTAAACATTTTTTGACGTCTTTTATGTAGTGATTTTCCGATTTTTTCTCCAATTTTAGCTATTTTTTTTTTAAATAAAAAACAAAATTCAATTAGATTTTTAATAGATTTGAGCTTTAAAATACTTTTTAAAATTTATAAAATTGTATTTTTTAGCAATTGTGAATACCCACAAAATAGACTCGGTAGTAGCAGCTGTATTTGTAGCCACTTGAATGGTTCGGTTGTAGCCATCGAGATTTTTGGTTTTTATCACCACTCACATTTCTGTTGATGCAATCGAATTTATAACATTTGTTTGTTTTATTTTTTTAATAAAAAAAAACTACTGTATAAAATGAATGCAAAATCATAATACAGTTATTTGATGTGGTTTGTTTTTGTTTGAATGAACTACATATGTAGTCAAATATTAAATTTCTTCTACAAATGACTGTTTTTTTCACTTAAAAATATAGATATTGTATTACAACACAAACAAGTACAAATATTTACAGCAGAAGTTCCGCGAGTATAAGAAATATACAATGTTTGAATTATCATGACTTTTAAAAACGTCAACAGAAAATTAAAAATTTCGTGTCATTTTAAAAATCGAATCCTCTTTTTTATACGGAGTTGCACAAAAGCTATTTTTTTCAAAATCATAATTAATTTTTATGAAATTTATGTTGCAATTAACTAATGTATTACATACAACATTTAAGAATTTCAAGTTGGAAATCAGAGGGGAACGAAAACTGAATTTTTCCGAAAGTATCTTTGATATTTAAGATAAAATTTAGTATATTCACATAGTAAGATACGACAAATTTCAATATTTCTTTGCCACGCATGACAAATTGATATGAATGTTAAACAGGAGACCACATGGTGTTAATGTGCGAACTCAGATTTTTGTTATCACATCCTATGTCCTTTTAAAATGACATTTAAAGTTAAATGTTTAAACAAATTATTTATATATTTTTATTCTATAAATTATGCCAATATGGATATCAGATGAAAGACAATAATCTCTACTATTCCACAAAATTATTAGTCGTAATATTTCAAAACCAAACTTTTTAAAAATTGTATCCTTTAAAAATTGTATCCTTTAATATCCTTGATTCGTCAAGGATTTGATATTTAAAATGACAACATTTTTAGTGTCCGACCGATTACTTCGGTCAAAAAACGATATTTGGTTGTGTTTTTGGTATTTTGGAGACAATCTGGACAAGTTTTGATATTGAAAAATATTTATACCAAGTTTTACTAAAACTAGAAGAGGTAAAGTTGAAAATGTAGTTTTTTGTGCTCATTATTTTTAAAATGTCTCAGCTCAAAAATCAGCTTCAGGCTCACATTAGCAAACATTCCCTTACATTTTTATATGATGTCAATTTTGTTGTTTAACTTTTTTTCTCTTCAAAAAAAAAAAAACATAAAAATCAACCATTTAAAAAAAAACATGTTTAGATTAAAAGTTTTTTTTTTGCACAATCTTCAAAATACAGGTTTTATTTAAGTTTTCTTGTTATTTTTGCTGAAGTATTTTATCTTTTAAAAGAAAAGTAAACAATTTTTGTAATAGTCATTCATATTTTATGGTACAATTAATTTTTATAAAAATTGTCTCATATATATTTCAATTATTTATTACAATCTTTTTTAATTTTTTGTTATAAAGGTGTTGAATTACGTAAATGTTTGTTATTTTATTTCGCGTTTGTTTAAAAATGTTATTATTGTGGACCCGAGTAAAAAAATTTATATATAAAAAAATTTATATTTTGATCTTAAAATATATAATAATACGTGATCATGGCCACATCTTATTATTTGTTTAGTATGTGGAAACATATATAACGATATATTATTATATATTGACCTTTATAATATCCGATAATAAGCATATATTCTATAGATATATTGTCATATATAATAATACATTCTCATATATAACACAATATGTAATCATATATAGCGACATATAAGCTATATAATTTAAGATATAATAATATATACTGTCTTATAAAAAAAATATTCTTGTGTGTGATATAAGATATACTTATATATGGTGGCATTCAATTCAAGGTATAATTATGTTGCAATTCAAGGTATAATTATATATGACATTAAATGATGTATGATTTATTTATGTAAGATTCCATATATTACACGGTAAACAATTTAGTTTGAGATATGATTATATATGTTCCAACATCATTAATATTTGTTATGCATATAAGACATAATAATATATTATTATATCAAACTTCATATATAATTATTAGGGCGGGTCGATTTAATAATCGCCCAAAGCTCAGTGAAAATCGTATTCTAGGGATCAAAATAAGAAACTTTGCGGAATTAACCATACCTCTAAAACGAATTCTACTACCCCGAAACTGTTGACTTTTGTCCCGTAGGGTCAAGTTTTGAAAAATCCCACTTTGACCCATGTAGAGTGCCCCAATCGAGTCCAAATGTATGACCGACCCCCACTAACTTTGAAGGGCCGATCCACCCATGCTCGTGGCACACCCCCCTGGAACTCCCCTGGGGGGTTCCCCATACAAACATTTCAAAAAATCTCCATTTTTGGCACTTTATTTTATTATTTTTTATTTATTTTATTTATTTTTAATATTTTATTTATTTTTTCTCTTTAGAAATTTATTTAGTCAGAACATATGTAAATGAAAAAAATAATTTAACTTAGTAATAGAAAAGAAATAAAAAAAATTACTGTTTGAAGTCTTTTTTGCTTTCAAGTCTGGGCAATTTCGCACGGCTCTCTTATGTCGTCGCCATAACAGCCTCTACATTTTCCGGTATAACTCGTTTGGAAACGCTAGCTAGCAATTGAACGTGTCGTTCTGTTGCAGGTCGTAAAATAGGTTGTGTGGGTTTTTAAGCCACCACAAGACACAGCTGCATGTCGTAAACTTACTTAAGCAAAATCGGTTACAGGTAGAATTGAGCATAAAATTATCATAAAGGATTTTCCAGAAGTAATAAAAGGCGCACTTGCTTAACAGAAAGCATAAAATTATCATAAAGGATTTTCCAGAAGTAATAAAAGGCGCACTTGCTTAACAGTATTTGTGGTCAGATTAACGTTTAATTTACATGTAAGTATTTTATGGGCAGTTTTGACAACAAAATCGGTTACAGGTAGAATTGAGCATAAAATTATCATAAAGGATTTTCCAGAAGTAATAAAAGGCGCACTTGCTTAACAGATTTTGTGGTCAGATTAACTTTTAATTTACATGTAAGTATTTAATGGGCAGTTTTAACAACAAAATCGGTTACAGGTAGAATTAAAATTACCATTTCATTTTTATTACCTCGTAGACCATATATAACGCAACAGTTTTTGTGAATGCATTAAGTCGTTGTGAAGAACTCAAAGTGTGAAGTTCTAATTTCAGATAAAAAAATATTTAAAAAAAAAAAATCATTCCAAATCAAAAAGTTTACAATGAATCCACCATCCTTTACACCGCAAGATGAAGCAATAACAACATCAACAACTATCGAAAACCCAATGAGTCATATACCCAGGCATGATGTTACTGTTTTTGGTGTGTCTACTGATTTGACTGATCTTAATTTACCAACCCATCTGGATATTTTGAGATATTATTTTTACTTGAGCGAACAAAAAAAATTGCTCTATAAATCATTCACTATTCAAGTACAAGATAAGTTGATTGGAATTTGGAAAAAACTTGGTATGGAAATAATGCTGAAAAAAAGTGTATATAATAAATTGAATAGATTGCTTGTCAAATATCAAGAGCAAATCAAGAATAGAAACAAACACCAAGAATTTACAGAGTATGTAAAATCTCTGGAAACAATTTTTTTCATTGGAACATGTAAATGCGATTTGAAGGCAGCTCCATGTGCATGCGGTTTGGTTCCCGAACGCCTCAAAGAGTTTATGCACGATCAACATAATCAGAGAAGACTAACAATGGATGGATTTGCGATGGAAATTGAAGAGCAAGGAGCAACGTCTATGTCATCAATGCCAACATACCAAGATCCCGATGATTCAACATACGCACCGCCACCGGTTCAAGAAGATTTGGATATAAGCACAAGTTCACAATACACACAGAGATACGATTGTTTTAACTTTGCCTTGGTATGTGACAGATTTGGTGTGCCTGATAGAGTAGCATCAGCAATGGGAACCGCTCTTTTCCAAGATTTTAAAATGAAAGATACCCATGGCAAACCTCTCATCATGGATAAATCGAAAGTTCGCCGAGAAAAAGAGAAATGCAGACAAGAAGTGCTTCGCAAACGGTTAGATGATACCAATTTGTTAGCATTTTCATTCGATGGCAGAAAAGATGATACTTTAACGAGAGATGCAATTGATGAGAAGTATCATACTAGGATGGTAAAAGAACCTCATCTTGTTATTTTGAGAGAACCGAATTCTGAATTGATTGGTTACGTAAGACTGGAACATGAAACCGCTGAATACAAAACAACCAAATTAAATGATTTTTTTAACGATAAAAATATATCACTGAATGAATTAATTGGCATATGCGTTGACGGTGAGCCAACAAACACTGGCCCACACGGTGGAATTATACGACGATTCGAATTGCTGTTAAAAAGACCATTGCATTGGTTCGTTTGCCTTCTACACTTCAACGAACTTCCGTTTCGGCATTTGTTTGAAGCTTTGGATAAATCAACCAGCACTGGACCAAGATCGGCAACCGGAAAATTGAGCCGTCAAATCGAAACTTGTGAAACTCTTCCGGTAAGTTATTGCTATCACTCATTTATTATAATTGTCAACCGTTTTTAATTGCTTTATTTTTATATATTTTCAGGTGGTGGACGGCTTTCAGAAAATTGAGTTGAAAAATATGCCCCCTGCTCCAGAAAAAATTGAATTTTCCACCGATTCCAAGTACTTATACGACATGGCCCATGCAATTTCTAGCGGCGTGGTTTCAGTGGATCTGGCTAACATCAAACCAGGGAAAATTGTACATTCTCGGTGGCTCACCAAGGCCGCTAGACTATTACGATTATATGTGACAACGGAAAATCCAGATGCAAATTTAAGAATACTGGTTGAATTTATAATTACATGTTATGTGCCAATGTACTTCAATATTAAGTATTACAGCTCTGTCGTGTACGGTAGTAGATTATTTTTCAAATTCATTAGTTGGTCAAGATTTCTAGAACCTCGTTTACGCAAAATTGTCAATAAAGTAATTACAGATAATTCATATTATGCGCATTCGGAAAATATCTTGTTATCAATGTTGTTTGATGATAGCAAAGAAAAGCGCGACTGTGCTATCAAGATAATTCTACGCTATCGAACCGATGTTGACGACCCAACGGGACTTAGAGCTTATAAAAAACCAGATATAAACTTTTATTGCACAAGTTACACGGAAATGATCAATATGAATGACATAAATGACGTATTTGAACCACCATTCACTCGAAGCATTCCATACGATACTTTGAAAGAATATTTAAATCAAGATGATCCACCGTTTAATGATCCAAAAATTCCATGACACATACAAGGAACAGAACGACACGTTCAATTGCTAGCTAGCGTTTCCAAACGAGTTATACCGGAAAATGTAGAGGCTGTTATGGCGACGACGTTAGAGAGCCGTGCGAAATTGCCCAGACTTGAAAGCAAAAAAGACTTCAAACAGTAATTTTTATCTTTTCTTTTCTATTACTAAGTTAAATTAATTTTTTCATTTACATATGTTCTGACTAAATAAATTTCTAAAGAGAAAAAATAAATAAAATATTAAAAATAAATAAAATAAATAAAAAATAATAAAATAAAGTGCCAAAAATGGAGATTTTTTGAAATGTTTGTATGGGGAACCCCCCAGGGGAGTTCCAGGGGGGTGTGCCACGAGCATGGGTGGATCGGCCCTTCAAAGTTAGTGGGGGTCGGTCATACATTTGGACTCGATTGGGGCACTCTACATGGGTCAAAGTGGGATTTTTCAAAACTTGACCCTACGGGACAAAAGTCAACAGTTTCGGGGTAGTAGAATTCGTTTTAGAGGTATGGTTAATTCCGCAAAGTTTCTTATTTTGATCCCTAGAATACGATTTTCACTGAGCTTTGGGCGATTTTTTTGCCTCCCCACAAATCGACCCGGCCTAATAATTATATATGCGCAGATGTCTAAATTATTTTTCTTTAAGCACATTTTAACTTTTATTAAAAATAATATATGTTGTGGGATTTAAGTAAATCTAATTTAATCTTAAAATACCTCCTTGGATCCAACAAAAATTACTTATCTTTTTGGATTTAATTAGATCCAAGAAAATCTAAATTAATCCCATGGGTTATTTTGGGATCCATCAGGATCTTAAATTATATATTTTAGGATCCCCCAATTTTGAGTTTTGATCTTATTTAATCCAGTAATACATTTGAAGAATCTAATCGGATATTACTGGATACCCCAATTTTGAGATAAACATGGATTAGAATAAATATCGAACTATATCAAATGATATCAGCTTTTGTATTTGAGATGAAACTTTTTTTCGATCGGGGAGTTTTGTTTTTTGAAAATGTAGGCAAATTTTTATTTCAGTTTTGATTGGCAGTTCATTTTATTTTTTTTCAAGTGTATTTTTGTTAAGATTAATATTTGTTGAAGCACCCGATCAAAAAAAAAAGTTACATCCCGAATAAAAAATCCAAGTTTATCTCAAAATTGGGGTAACCGGTAATAACTGATTAGATGCCTCAAAAATATTACCAGATTAGGATAGATCAAAATTGATGTAAATATTGGGTGATACAAAAATATCTAATTTAAGATCCTGGTGGATCCCAAAATATTCAGTGGGATGAAGTTAGATCTACTCGGATCTAATTAGATCCAAAATTATAAGTTATTTTTGGTGAATGGAATGATATATTTTGAGATTACATTGCATTTACTTATATCCCATGACATAAAAAAAATTTAAAGAACAATAATTTGTACATCTGCGCATATATAATTATATATGGGGTTATATATTGCAATATATAATTATGTCTTATACGCATGTAAAATATTAATGATGTTGGACCATATATAATCACATCTCAAATTAAATTGTTAATCTTAAAGTCATATATAATTATATATTGAATTTGCACAATTCATAATTTTTTTTCGAATAACGTTTTAAGGTTGCTAAAAATTTCAACTTTTCGAATATTTTGTATGGAAATTTATATACAAATAAAAAAAAAAGTTTACCTTAAATTTGTAATTACTTATAATTATGTTCTCAAGGACTTCTACATGAATTCTGAATCAAATTTTTTTTTATATTTTTAATTGTAGAACAAACCTTTAATACATTTTAAACGGTTTTCAAGGAATTCGCATTTTTTGTGATTATTTAAAGAGCCACATATTATAATATATTTTAAGATGAAAAACAATACATATTTTTTTTTACTCGGGCATCTATATAATTTAATACTTTTTGTTGTAGATTTTGTTTTGGCTTTATATAAGGAGCGCCACTTTACAATTGTGTTTCGTATTGTTTTTATAATTTTAATTAAATAACAATTTTTTTCAATAATTTTAATTGTGGGTTGTGTTAAGATACAAAAGAGGTAATGCTAATTTAAAATTACTAGTTTTCGTTTTCAATTAAATACAATTGAAGATTTAATTAATTGTGGATTTTTGAGGAAATTTTTACATTATGGACTTTAACTTGGAAACTTATTGAGATTTCCCCCTAGAAACTTTTCATATGTGGTCGATCTCAGAAACTAATCGAAATGCATTTTTAAACAAGTGCAGGGAAGAGTTTATTTATTAATCATTCTATTTTTTTTTTTTTTTTTTTAAAGAGAAGCAACACTCAGGAAATTCTTCCTATTAATTAATGTGTTGCTTTCTTTGGAAAGGGGATAGTGGAGAGATGAAAGGTGGTGAAAGATGAAGGGCTTCAAACATGGCAACACTGTAATTGCGCGAGATGATAAGTCTTAGAACAGTTGTTGCTCGCCACCTGATGTAGAGTTGGCGAATTTATTGAAGCTTTTTGTTTCATAGCCCTGATTCATTATTTTACTTTGGTCGGGTTAAGTGCTATGGGAACACCGAAGGTGGGTGTAGCGATACATATAAGTGATAGAAAACTCATACATATTATTTTTCTAAATTGCTGTTGTCGTCACCGGGAATCGAACCCGGGACCATCCGTGTAACAGTCCAACGCGCTAACCATTACACCACAACGCCCACTGATCATTCTATTGCGTACCCAAAGCTAAAAAACCTTAGTGTGCTGCATCGACTAAATATAGCAAAGACGTATATATACGTCCTACGCAATGTGGGCAGCACATACAAAACAACAAATTATGACAAATTATTAATTTTTTGAATTAACCACATTTTTATTGAATTTTAATAGTGTTTATGTTTTTTTCGACCTTTTGTTTAAAATCAAATTAAATAAATAGTCAAGCTCGAGGTCTTAATTTTAATTTACTTAAGTTGAAAACAATTGATTTATTAACTTTGCAATTATATAAAGATATCTAATTCAATTTTTTCTTATGGTAATTACCAGGGACAGGAACTTCATGCACTAAAAAAAGTGTATTTTAGGCGCCTATAATATGCACTAAAAATTAAAAATATATGCACTTAAAATTTTTATTTTATTAAAACCAAAAACATATAAACGAAGAATAAAGTTTTAGTTAGTCTCTTCAAAATATATAGAGATTAAAAACATTTTAATTTTATAAAATTTCAAACGTAAAATTTAATCTATTTGTTCTTAAAAGTTGTTGAATATCTAAAATTATTGATCAACGTCGACGGTTGTGATCAGTGCAAGTTTAAACGAGGTTAATACTTTTGTTGTGCATTGATTTTCTGAGTTTGTATCACAATGTGTAGAGGGAAACACCAAAAAAAATAATACCATATTTTTTTTTTAATAACAGTATGACGACTTTATGACGAATTTTTTGGCCAACTAATGGATTAAATTCTTGTAGCAATTGTATTAATAAAAAATTTGAAAAAATAAAAAAAAATTGAATTTAAATTCGTGAAATATAATTGAAAGTGAGGCTTTCATCAAGTCATGCATTTAAAGAAAAAAAAGGAAAATATGCATTTAAGGCAAAAAATGCAAAAATATGCATTTATAACATAATATGCAAAAATATGCATTTAAAGAAAAAATATGCACTAACAAGTCGATACAATTACGCAAATTCTTTGATTCGCAAAGATATTTTGTTTTCCCTATTCTCAGACTTAAGGCCTCATTAGTTGTTACCTTCTGTTGCCGTTCTGTTCTGTAGGTAATATTTTGTAATTACTTTTTCTGTGAAAGGAATCAGCTGTTTTAAAAAGCAAAAGAAAATCTAACCAAAAACATTCAAATCAGGAATGATAATTGCGATTTTAAAATAGTACCAACCTACATATAAAATAGTACTTTTTCGGCATCCAAAGTATAAAAAAAAATTAAATATAAATTAACAAACAACTAGTGCATGCATAAAATTGGTTTTACCAATTTTTATCTTTTTACCCTCCAAAATGAACAATTACAAATAAAAAAATATATTAAAAAAAAAATATGTTAAGAGGTGAAAACAAAATTTTGAGGTGGAAAACTTTTTTGGATGTAAAAAAATAAATTGTGTGGTGAAAATCATTTTTGAGGTAACAAAACTATTTTTGAGGTGAAAAAAAAAACTTTTTTGTGGAGAAAAAAGAATTTGCGGTGAATTTTAAATATTATTCACCTCTTAGCGTCTGGTGGAAAAATATGACGTTATATTTTATACACCAGACACTACAATGAATTCAAATAATATACAGTGCATTATACACCAATTTCAATGGAAAATTTAGAGGTACTTTCACTTTTTCATTCATTACTTTTGAACCGCTGGACCGATTTTGCTCATTTTCAATACCAAACTTTTCGGAAAAGGTTCATAAAGCTATGTAAAAATGAGCAGTGCGTACTAAGAAAATTAGCCGATATTGATTTAAAAAATTATTAAAATTTTGAGATTTTTTCTTAAATTCACTAAATTTTTAATATTTTTTGAATGTGCTATTAATATCTTGCTGTATTAAATTACGTTTGTCACAGTTTTTTGCGAATTTAATATTTGTATTTGGTAGCAAACAAATTTGTTCGTGAACTCATTCGATTTTAAAAACACGCAGCTAATAGTCAATTTCACATTTTTATAAGATTTTTATTATTTACTTTTTTGAAAATCAAAATTAGGTTATAATAATTATAACCCTTATGCCCGTAATTTTAAGCAATATATACCTACCGGTGCTTAGATACCTACCCGATTTTGTTCGTGTATTCGATAGGTATCTAAGCACCGTTAGGTATCTATTGCTTGAAATTACGGGCATTAGTGATTGAATTCAATAATTGGTTTAATCGATTAATAAAACTGTAATACAATCATCTGTAATCAGTCGCACTCAGTGAATTCATGTGATTGAATTCACAGCGTTTGGTTCCAAATTAATTCCATGTTCATATGGGACTTCAAATCGAATTAATAATTATTGAATTTTAAAGGGACCAAGAAATTCATACGAGTATCATGGTACATTTGAGGTTCAAATAGTACCATAAAAAGTACTATAGTACCAACTTTATCATCCCTGATTCAAATATTGAGAAAAGATTTCACAACAAACTAATCCATACGCACTTTAGGCTGTCACTTAACGTTGAATTCTATTTTCAACAGATTTGTCCGCAACCGAACAGAACGAAAGAGTGAAAACTAACCACACATACAGACTTTCAATTGAACAGAAACAAAACAGCTGATTCGTAACAGAACAGAACGTACAAACTAATTCTGCTTTTAAGCAAAAGAACATGCATTTGGTTGAAAGTCCGGTCCCTAGTAATTACTAACAGAAGTATTCTATAATTTCTTGTATTTTCACATTAAAAATTTAAAGATTATAGAAAAATAGTTAATAAAATTCAATATTTTGTGTGGTATTCCTCGAAACAAGGCACAAAGCAGAGTGTACCTTAAATTTTGGGCACCAAACCCAAAACTCATTGCGAATATTTTCGTGCTTGAGTTTTTAAAAAAAAAAAAAAAAAACAAAAAAAACAACAAATTGACAAATTAGCTAAATTGAAAAATATTGCACTTATACAATTTTAATTCCCTTGAAAATTTTTCTGAACATTTGCTTTTTGTGTTTTAAGGTACACCAAACCATTTTTCTGTGCATCTATTTATCTCATGAGCCTAGATCTACGGTAAACATGAGCGCAAGGCTAAATAAAACACTATCTGGAAGATAATTTTTTCAAAATCTGCAAAATATACTCAAAAAATTGATCGTTTCAAAGTACACTCGTTTCAAGGTACACCACTTTCCTCTACTTTTTTATGGAAAATTAAAAGACCGGATCAAGAATTTTTCAAACTTGTAAAAACTTTAATAAGCTGAAATTACTTCATTTTCTTTTTTAATGTAAAAAATTAGCTATTTTCTTTCAACAAATAAATAAATTTTAAAAATTAATTCGCCAGTGTTGAAATATTTTAATTTTGAATGTTTTAAAATATTTTCAAAAATCTTTGAAATTCGATAGATCTCTAGCAATAAATAAAAATTATAATTAAAAAATCTTAGCCCGTTAAGTACATACAAAGATCCAAAGTTTGAATTTAAATTGCGTATGCCACCGCTAGAGGGCTCAATAAGTATACAAAATCTTCAGCAAAGACTTATCGAGACCCATTCCACCTTTCTAGCAAGTTTCGTCAAAAAATTCACACGGGATCGATGAGTGGTATAAAATGGCTTAAGCAACTTGACCACGATTTTGCCCTTTTTCGATTAAAAGTTGTTTAAAAAAATATAAAAAGCCTTCACTTTTATATTTTTTTTTATTGTTATGTTGAGAGATAACTCGAAAATGTATTTCTCTACTAAAATTAGTTTATCGATTTTTATATCATTTTTGAAAATCTGACCGATCTGACCATGAATTTTTTTAATAATCAAAGGCGAAAATATGGCGAAAATATTCTGTTTTCAGCTAAAATAGCGCTAAAAAAATGCAGTAAAAATAAAAATATATAACCAGTAAAAAATAAATCAACCACGTTGAAATGATTTATTTTGTATTAAACTATAAAACTGAAAAAATACAAAAGGAAAAACTTAATACAACAAGAACATAGGCATAGTAAAACAGATCTTCGTTTGAATATTCTGAGTCACAATGGACACTGGTGAAAAAGCTGGCTGTTATGTTTGCTTAGTGTAAGCGAACAGCCCTCTTGCAGGAATTCTTATAATTTAATTTTATGGGCATTTCGTTTCAACACATTATTGCAGAAATTAGAGGTAAACATTTTAGTTATAATTTTTGAAGTGGATTATTATAATTTCGTGACATCCTTTTTGCTTTTACCAAATCACTTTTGCCTATGGCTTTGTTTTGTTCTTTTTATGTATTTTTTCTTCATATCTCTTAAATTAATTAAAAAAAACATCACATTTACAAAATATTATACTAACACAACTCGAAAACTTTGCCTTAATTCCTATTAATATTTCTCCCCAAAACTCTATTAAGACTTAGACCCAAATTGAACACAATCACAAAAATTCGAGTAATTTAAACAATTTTTAACAAAAATTGGTTTCTAGGACTTCCTTTATTTTCATATATTTAGTTAGAATATTGTTCTACCTCAAGTCCAAAATCTAATATGATATTGTCATATAAATTTTTTTTTTTTGCAACTTTTAAAAAATGTTGATCATTTTGATAGACGTCAATACAATTGTTTCATTGGCATCGCCCAAATCATCAGTTATCTGCCAAAGAAAACAATAATTGTTTTAACTCAACCCGAGACATTACATGCAACATACAAAATCAACTTTATGAGAATTTGCCTGCCTTAGGGTCGTTATTACAACTTGCCTTTAAAGTAAATGTTAGTAAAAAGTAACTTTAGCTAAAGTGAGGAATAAAGTGAGCTATAATGTTTTTCGTTATTACAACTTCCCAATAAAATAAAATTAATATTTTTGATAATGTGGCAGCACCAAACTAAAAACCGATTATTGGTTTATGAATTGGTTTATAAAAATACGTAGTGGCAACGTACTTTTATTTATTTGTTTACAAACAAACAATAATTTGTGAAATTCGGTTGTGAAATTCGGTATTTTCTTCTTTTTCTTTATAGAGCAGAAAATGTGGTAACTTTAAACACATAAACCTTACGTTTAAAGTTAAAGGCAACAATCTCTTCCCTTTAGCTTATCGGTCACTTTTAGCTTAAAGTATACTTATAATAACGAACAACTAATAATCTGTGAGATAACGTCCGAACTTTAGCTATTGGCAAGTTGTAATAATGGCCCTTAGTGTATAAACTGGCTGATTTGTTAAACCTAATTATAAAATCAAAACTGTTTGAAAAGCAACAATTTTTACATATCAATATACTTTGTATATCATTATATGTAGTATGTGTGTTTGTTGTATTACAATTTGTAAAAACAATATATATCTCAACAGTGTTTGTACAGGGTGGGCCAACTTTGACTGACTGATTTGAAATGCTTACCTATAACTTTCTTATTTTTATAGTTTTTAATTTTACTTATTTTTGAAAAAAAAAAAATTGATCTGTAATAACTATGAGGATACACAACTTTTGCCCGTTTTTTGCTTGGAAAGGAAAATGACAAAACGATTTATTTTTGGTATTTCAAACGAGTCATCAGTGTTTTCTGATGCAATTTAGAACCCAGTAGCTTTTGAGATTAAAAGAAATGTTAATTTTATTAATAACACAACAATGTAACAATGTCACAAATCTTCAAATTTAACTGTAGGTGGGCTTTTGAAATATTTAACCTTAAATTAAAATAATACTAACAATGAAATCAATATCATAATCAGATTATTTCAAAAATTGGTCATCATTATTTAAAATATTTTGTATAAAAGATATCTTAAATACATAACATTATAAACAAGATAATTTGATTTCTATTCCATAAAACAAAACACAAAAGAAACTTATTTTCCAACAAACTAATTTTCCCTATTTGTTAAGTCTGTTGACAATAACACGCCTACATTTAGAAACAGAAATTGAGAAAAAGAAAAGACAAGAACCTTAAGGCATCTTCATTTAAAAAACTAAATTGTTATATAACAATATACATTAGGGTGGCAATGTTTTAACAAGATGTCGATTTTTGAAAAGTATGTTCTGAAAGTTTGAGCCAAATCGGATCACATTAACTCGTGGCATACAGAGATCAAAATTATTGATTTCGCAAAAAAAAAGAAAAAAAATCGAGCAGAATATTAAGAGCAGAGAAAGAAGTAGTAAAAACAAGACATCTACTGATCCGGATGTGGTGCAAACTTTGGTGAATCATTAATGATTTTAACATTGTCGTGTCATTGGGCGGATGGAGTGAATATATAACTTCTTTAATAGCATTTTAAACAGTGCATGAATGCTCTTTTTCAACAGTTCATGGATGGTCTTTTTCAAATATATATTAACATTTTTAGTTAATAAAAATGTGCTGCATACTCTAGGGGATGTTTCCTTAAATATTAAAAAAATCTTTTGGTGCCAGCGTGTATTGAACAAGAAATGAAATGAAAAAAAAGAAAAGAAAAGACAAATCGATCCAAAAATCACCCTTAATAAGACTTAAATAGTTTTCCTATTAATTTTCAGCAAGTTGATATTAATTACACGGCGCTACAAAAAAAAAAAACGGAATCATTTTTCAAGTGACCTAGTGTAGGCTGTAAGTCCAGCTGAGTGTATTACAAAACTGGTTTAAGAAGTTGCAATATACCTACCCTAAATTTTTTTGTGACTGAGGTATTTAAACATTTGCAACCTGGTCTTTTCAAATATATATCATTCATTCTTTGAAAGAAGAACAAAAAAATTGACATTTTTTGACCTTATGTATTCCGATTTTCTCTATATTAAAAATATATTTTCTCTATGGAGCCTATTATAACACATAAATTTTTCAAAAACTCGCGATTTTTTTTTACAGTTTTTAAAGTTGTTATCGGACTTCGCTGATAAGAAGAGTGGTACATTTTCACGATTGTCCTCTTTCACATGAATGCATTTAAAAATAATATGCTTTTTTTTATGCAAATGCAAATTATAGATGCATTTTCAAAAATTTTCTCCCCCTTAAAAATTTTTTAAACATGGATAACCCGAAAACTTAAAATTTTTTTGTGAAAGGCGTGGTAGAGAAGAATTTCTAAAAATCATAACTACATTCAAATTTTCAATTTTCTGAATCAGACTGCGCAGTTTCTGGTATTGAACCTTCGTCAGTGACCCTGTTTTTTTTTGAAATAATGTAATATTTGTTATGTTTTTAATTGTTCGATTGCGTCTATATGAAATTTTCTGTGCAATCACTGACCGTGGTATAGATAAACTGATTTCTAATGCCACTTGCACTCGCACTACACGTTAGACAGAGCGCTTTAGCCCATTGATCTATCGTCAGGTCGAGTTTTGTTGTGATTAAAACTAGTTTTATTCAATACACGGTGTTTTTGTTCTTGCATACATAATCTCAGAAGTACAACTCCAACAACACAACAGTTCTATTTTTAGAAACTTACCTCTACTTACTCTTTTCCCATATGTTGTAAGTGATGCCACATCTATGATATATTCTTTGTATATTCGGAAGAATTGCCAGAAAGCAAAGTTTGATTTTTGTTTGAGTTTGAATTTTAACGTCTTTTTCAGACAATTGCAATTAATACTATTATTAACATTAATTTTTTTATAAAATTAAACTTCACTTTTTCTGTGACGCGGATGTCATCTAATTTTCTTCTCTAAATAACCTTATCCATTATTTCCATACAAAAATATTATTTTTTGTATAATTTGTAATTTTTATATTTTGAACAGGTTTTAAAACAGTATAAAATTCAGAACACACTATTAACAATACAAAAACGTGATTTATTTAGGTTAGTATGCCTAAAAAAATCATTTTTTCTACAGATGCAATTTTTGGATGCATTTTGCAAAATGTATCATAAAATTACTGAATATTTTAATTATTATATATAAAGAAAAAGTACCATAACTTTGTAAATTTTCTACCGATTTCAACAAATGGTTGCGTCTTTTACTCAGAAAAACACTACCTTTAAGAATATTGTTGTTTTTAAAGAAGATTCGAAAAAAAATAACCTCGTAGAAGTTGAAAAAGTTAAAAAAAATTGAAAATTTTAATTTTAGTACAGTGTTATTTAAAAGTCAAATAGACATTCGCAATTAATTTTTAATTAATATGCATTTGACAAATTTAATTTAGGTTGATGTTATGAAGAAGAATAAACGTTTTTCTCTAAAAATTACAAACACTTATTAATTTTCAAATCAGACTAGACTAGTTTCTGCCTTTTTGATGGACAGGCATCATCAATGATTTTCCATTTAAATTACCAACGCAACAATACCAAGTCATGACCGCTTAACCCAGCAGTGTCTAAATTTAGGAGATGCAATCAACTTCGGACAGATCATGCGACACGTCATCGGATAACACACGCATGCGCCTGGATCCAAATCCCCAAATTTTGCACAGCTGGACAAAACAAGATTTCCATCTTTCCCCGAATGCAATGCAGCTAAATTTGCCAATTCTTATTAAGAAAATCTGTACAATCAGGGAACTTCTGCTGTAAATATTTGTACACTCAGGGAACTTCTGCAGTTGTTTGGGTTGTAATACAGTTTCTTTATTTTTAATGTAAATGTCAGTCATCTGTAGAACAAATTAAGTTTTTTAGTAAAATTGTAGTTAATTAAAAAAACAAACCACATCAAATGACTATTTTATGATTTTACATAAATTTTTTACAGTAGTTTTTTGTTATTTAAAAAAATAAAAAAAATAAATGTTTGTTTATTTTTTACTAACATGTTGTTCATTTTTACTACAATTGTTAGTCATTTTTTGAACATTAAAAAACAAATGACAATGTTAGTTGAATTTACTAAAATGTAAGCCGTCCTTTCTTTAAGTGAAATTTCATTTGTTTTTAACTACATTTGCAGTGGTCTTTACTCACATAGTATTCTAAGTGCAGTTGTTTGAGTTGTAATACAGTATCTTTATTTTTAAGTAAAAAAACAGTCATTTGTAGAAACAGTCGCTTGACTACAATTGTAGTTCATTTGACTACAATTGTAGTTCATTTGACTACAATTGTAGTTCATTTGACTACAATTGTAGTTCATTTGACTACAATTGTAGTTCATTTAAAAAACAAGCCACATCAAATTACTGTTTTATGATTTGACATTAACTTTATACAGTAGTTTTTTTATTTAAAAAAGTAAAACAAATGAATGTATGTGTATTTTTTACTACATATGTGCTTAATTTTTACTGTAATTGTGGTTAATTTTTTGATCAGTAAAATACAAATGACAATGTTAGTTGAATTTACTGAAATGTAAGTCGTCCATTTGTAGTATTGTAAGTGTACATATCGAAATTCGAAATTTCATTATATAACTGCCACCCTAATATATACAATGGTTCTTTGTAAATTTATATATATGTAACGCATAAATGGATAAACGGATGATGGAGAACACTTCTTCTTAGGGTGTGGTCCAAGTAAAAAACAGAGACAATATTATCATCAGTATTATTTAGAATTATGTATAAAATAATGATACAAAGATGTGGTAGTGGTAAAACAGATGATCCTTTTCTTTATGGGCAGTATTTTTTACATTCAAAATGACACAAATTTACATTTAATGAACCAAAAGTAAATGAACATTTTAAGATATTGTCCGAATAATATTAACATAAAAAAGATAAATCTTGACAGAAAGAAACACGATTATAATATAATTTTTTATTTACTACCAAAAGTAATTGATGGTCATTGTTTAAATTGCAAATATATGAGAAATTTTAAAAATTTTCGACACTTTGAGGCAAACTATTTAATTTTTTTTATGACATAAATAACGTGTATGTACTACACTCAAAAAAATAAGTTAGTAGAAAAGTTAGTAAAACATCTTGTAAATCAGGTATACTATTTTTCAGCAAATTTTTTGCTAAAATTATGTTTTAAACTAAAATTTTAGTTATACTTAGTCAGCACTTAACTGTTTTGAACTAATGTTTTACTGATATTTTACTAATGTTTTACTAATTTATTTTGCTAAAAAAATTGTGCTGATTAGCACATCAATAGTGTGAACGACAACCAGATTAAAAGTTATACGCAGAATGAATTAGATGTCAAGATATAGTAGTGATGAGGAAAATTTTACTAAAAAGTACAACTCTAGTAAGACACATAAAAAAAATCAACCATGGAAGATTTTGTATCTGTTTTTCATACATAAAACAAAATTGTGGTATGGAACAACTTAAATTTTTATGTTTCCTTTTTCTTATTGCAAAAAAACGGGTTGTATATGTTACATTTTGTTATTTTTTCGTTTCGTTTCTATAATTCTCTGCGGCATTAGTGTTCCTTTAAAAGATAGCAGCATTGAGACAACCATTGATGTAAGTAGTTGAAAGATAATTTTGTTTATGTTATATTATATATTTCTATATATTTTCAGATATTACATTAATTCATGTCGTCAATGTGGGAGTATGAAAATTTTTATATTTTGTAACGTATTGTAAATTATTTTAAAAAGAATCACAAAAATATGTTTTATGATTTTCAGCAAAATATATTAACTAAAGTAAAAATTTTCTACAAATTTTTTGAGTTTTTTTCAGTCTACTAATATTCAGCAAAAATTTTATTAATGTTTAGCAAGGGTTTTTTAATTTATAATTCACTAAGTTTTAGCAAAACTTTTGCTAAAAATCTACTCGCTGATTTTCAGCAAAAGATTTTGCTGACATTAGCAATTTTTTTGCAAGCACCCTCCTGACTAAAATTTTGCTGACTTTACTAACTTTTTCATTTGAGTGTAGCCGCTAAATCCATCCGCGTTAATCATTTATCTTATTTTTATTGTGTTTGCTTGAATTTAATTAAAGTTACATCAATTTATAGATCTCTATGTATTTATTACATTTCAAAATAATAATACATTAGACCTCCAATAATTATAAAACTACACTCAAACAAAACTTTAGTCATATATTTTTTTTATGATATTTAATTGGGTTTAAAGTTATTTAACCTATCCCAATTTAGTAAATGGACAATTTTAAAACGTTTGTAAATAAAAAACTAATTATTTTATTTTGAAAAAGTATTTTTATTTATAACACGGTAAAGATTATAAATTATGAATTCACTTTTTGTAGATAGCCAACGGATTGCGATCTTCTATTTGGAGTATTTTATGCTTGATACCTCCAATCATGCATTGAACGACATTCATGTAAATTTTTTTACACGGCGTTTAATTTTTTTCTTCAATTCTTCAGTGCATTTAGCTTCCCATCCATTTACATACACTTTTTGGCATTAAACCCCCCAAGAAGTTCTCAATTGGGAGTGCTTTTGGAACGTTTGGAGGATTTGCGTATTTCGGTACAAAAGATATGTTTTTTTTCGTTAAGCCCTTCTAACGTCTTTTTGGCTTGTTAAATCTGGCCAAAATCATTTGTCGTCTTTTGAGTGTCTGTCTATCTCTAATAAATTTTTCCAGTTTTACTAAACATTTATTAATGTAAATGTTCGTTGGCCCCACCTTTTAACCCTTAAACGTGAGATTGGGCCGCTAAAAAAAAATACGTGTCCCTAATTCTTTTTTCTTTATCACATATCCAAATTTTGTTAAGACCGGAGAGTACCCACTGGGAGACTCCTCTTGTAAGTTAAATTGTTTCTGTTTCTAATGTTAATAAAAATTTCCATTCCCGATTTAAGGCAATTTAAGACTCCATATAGTTATACTCCCCATTAAGCTACGTTCTTATCAAAGTGCCGTGTCGGCAAATAAAAATTAAAAGTCTCAATATATTTTTTATTATTTATTATTTACGAGGGCGGATCAATAAGTCCGTGACTTTTTGAATGAAACACACTTAGTCCAACGTTTCTCCAATTTTTGTATCCCTAGCAAAAATTTAATTTTTCGAGGTCCATAAAATAGGCATTTGGTTGATCAATAATTTCATCGTTGGAGCTAAATCTCTTTAAACCGATCCATTTCTTTAGGTTTGGAAATAGGAAATAGTCACTGGGGGGATGAGGTACCAATTCGTAGCCCAATTCATGGAATTTTGCCATTGAGACTGCACACGTTTGCACCCGTGCATTATCTTGATGAAAAAAAAAACTTTTTTCTTGGCCATATGGGGTCGTTTTTTTTTAAATCCTCGTTAAATCGGTACAATAAGTTGGCATAATTAATATTCGCCGTATATTGTTTTTCCCTTCTGAAGGTAATCGATGTGGATTATCCCGCGTACATCCCAAAAAACTGTTGCCATTACCTTATTGGCCGACAAACTTACCTTCACGATCGGCCAACACCATATCGTGAATTTTTTCGACATTTTCGGGTGTATTGACCTCAATTGGCCGTCCAGAACTTTTAGCGTCATTTGTACTTGTGCGACCACAACGAAAGTCAGTAAACCCCTTTTTTTTTACCATTGAAGTCGATGGTGCAGAGCCCCATAGTATTTATCAAGCTTTTCCTTGGTTTGATTGACGGTTTATTTTCGCAAAAAATAATGTTTAATGAGCACTCGAAATTCACTTTTTTCCATTTTTAAAAAAATACACTTGCTTGTATATTTTGAACAGCTGTTAAACGCAAAGTAAATGACGGAACTTGCTCAAAATTTGACAGTAGTCTATTAACAGGTGGTAATTGATGGGAGCAGTGTTGAATTTTATTTAACTACGAGGGTAGTTCGACAAGTCACGGACTTATTGATCCGCCCTCGTATTGTTGATTTTTTAAAATTGCATTTCATTTTGAATGGTAATTAAAATGTTAATGTTAATTAGAAAACACTTATTGTTAATAAATATAAGAGAAAATGAAAAAAATCTTGTGGGAATCAGGCTAGAGGGAGTGCCGATCTTTTGACATTTTTTTTCATCTTCTCTTACATTTATTAACATTTAGTGTTTTCTATTTGTAATAATAGTAACATTTTAATTAAGATCTCAAACCTGACAATTCAAAATGAAAAAAAAAAACGAAAGAACTATTATTTTTAATTATTCGTTTTATTCGAGTAATCATCAAAATTTATGTGAATTATTCGTTATTCGAAAATCATGTTTTTTTAAATTGTTTGTTAGAATTTTCTTTTTATTCGGGATATAACGCGATTATCAATTCTTTAAAAGTTCTGCTTTCACAAAATTTATTGTAAATCATAGTTATCATACGTATCAACAAAATTAAACAACAAACAAAAGACCTAAATAAATTATGTCACATAACTCATTTTTATTCGATTGAAATACACATTTGTTGTATTATCGTTAACAATTTCCAAAACAACAACTACAAAAATAATGCACAAAGAAATTCATTGTAAAACTGACATCGAACAAAAGTGAATTAAAAAAAAAACAAATAAAACATTTGTTATTGCCCGAGTAAAAAAAAGTGATATGGTGGCATATTTAAGTAGATAGGGTCCAATAACTAATCAAATACAATTTAATCCGAAAAATGGTGAATACAATTGTATAAACGTAGATCAAATTGGATTTAATTTCTTCTAATGATATACAATTGAATCTACATTTTTAGCAATTCAATTACAAAATACTCAAAGCATTGGACTTCGTATATTTCTATAAAATTTTGCATGGAACAATATATGGCTTTAAAAAAAGTCATAAAATAAATATTTGTAATGTTGGTTCACATGAAGTTATATATAATTATATGTACATTTATGTTGAATTATATACGAACACTTCATATTATACCCATGAAAAAAAGATTAATTCAATTTAATTCGGAAAATGGAGTAATAAAATTTAATCAAACAAAGTTCAATTGCATTAGTTTGTATTTATTTAAAATAAACTCTTATACAATTTAATCGTAAATTTGGTATTATCTGATTGACGTTTTTTATGCTTTTGAATATTAGTAAATACAATCGGATATGATCATATGTTTTACCTTCCCTATGGGGAATGAGGTGTCAATTGACCTAAAAGTGACTGGTTAAAGAAGGACTTATCACAGGACTGGTATAATTTAATACTGAAGTGGGTTAAGCAGTGTCAACTGTCCTAAAATTACCAATCCTGTGACTGATAAAGGGAGGACATACCACTTAACCAGAATGCTTATTAACAAGAAAAAGCCAGTTGGCCAGAATTTTACCCATTGGAAGCTGTTTAGTTTTCGTTTATTTTATACGACCCCTGCGGGTAATGGACCAGTCATTGGTATGGTCACGTAACTAGAACTTTGTGTGTATGAACCAGTCCAAGTTTCGGTTCTGTTATATGAAAGTGACCGGTACTTTTAACATGGGCTTGTCATAGGAGGTGACAATTGCTATCTTTTTAGCACTGTGTGACGTGGCGAATAACTTGACCAAGGTAAGCTATCACCGTACCGACTGAAATGAATATGCTACGGGACAAGTTAGAAGTAGGTAGTGTCAAAGTATGACCATTTTATGAGTTATGTGACATGCAACAGAACCAGTGGTTACAAAATTATCACGTGACTGGTGTAGGTGGACGTATCAAAGAACTGGAGAAAAATTTTTGAAGGAAGACTAGTCACATATTAAGCGCAATGTGTGTTGTAATAGGGGTAGTTTGACTGAAATAGTTTTGAGACGTACCACTGCACTGGTCTAAGGGGTACATGTCGCCGGGCATGCGAAAAGTAATTAGCAAGTAACCTATTACTTTTTATTCAGCGTATGTCATATTATGCACAAGTTGCTAAATAGCCCGACCAGAATCAATCACTGCACTTTTCCGAAACAGTGTGTCTTTCCCCCTGTTCAAAAAAACCTTAAAAAGGCACAACAAAAATCAATGTTATAATTAGCTTATTTTGTCTAAGCCCAACAAAGAACTTAGTTTAAGATCGCGAATATCTGGCAACCCTGGTCACAGTTCCGTGTTCAGTTCTTTTAAACCAGTGGAGTGTTACGTCTTCATTTCTACTGTTACATAGTCGGTACAGATAAAATTCCTTCATTGTTATGTCTGCAGTGTAGCAGTCAAGTGACTGAATCCTTTGGCACTAATTGCCATGTTTTCATCCACTGCTAATGGTTTTGAAAAATTTCAATGACCAGTAATACCTTCAACTGCAACGGCTCTAGTTGCTTCAATATACTTTGATGTTATGTTACTTTTTCTCCAGTTACATGATATATCTGGTAGCAACCAGTGAATGTTTTGTCACCATAACTATAGTCACGTGATTGGTAATTTCACCATAATTAACACTTTTTGGTGCACCACAATTTTGGTTTCGCCAGTTTCGTGACGTGTCCCCAAATCATATATCACAGATTTGTCACTTTGGATCAATCGACCCTTCGTTTCCTGCAGGGACATGACCCTTTTGCGACAGTCTTGATTATGCCCATCTTTGGTTAGTCCTGTGGCATGCCACTATGTGGTTTAAAGCAGGACAAATGAGCCCCTCCTATGACAAGCCCATGTTAAAATTGCCAGTTGTTTACATAGGGTAGGGTTTAGCAGAGGACCGGTCTCTGGCACGAAGGGACCGATCCTGTGGCACACGCATGACAGGTCCCATTCCCCATAGGGTTATCAGCAATATCTTACAATATATTGAACCGAATAAGCTCTTATTTTATCAAATACTTTTTTTTTATAAAATTGAATACATTTGAATAAGATAATTTTTTCACGGCTAGAAAATAATATATAATTAGGCATATTAAGTATAATTGTATATAAGACAATATAAAAGACATTATAAAAATTACTATATATAATTATAAAATTACCCATATAAATATTTTTGAAACAACACAAAGCTATATACAATTAGATGCAAAGATTTATGCTTCAACATATATGTTTATATGACTATATAAATGTATACATTGAAACACTTAATTCTATAAAACTATATCTGAATATATATAAACTTTTTTTTACTAGGCTGTAAATTGTTTTCCTAACAAAAAACAAATAAATAACGCAACACTCCACACGAGTTTTTTATAATAGTTTCCCAAGAAATTTTCAAACAAAATTTTCCAATTATTAATGCAATGCAATTGATTTAAAATTAAAATATAATTTAAAATTGTATATGGAACTGGAGTAAATTTGATCTTACAATTTAATTTCCTTGTGGCAGATCTGATTTAATATGGTAACATTAGTAAAAACATACATTTAGATATGGGGCAATATAAAATTTGTTTGAAAAACAAAAATTATATCTTTTTATATATTGTGCCATATGAATCAATATAGCACGA
The DNA here is from genome assembly GCA_021234595.1 of Delia radicum. Classification (NCBI taxonomy): domain Eukaryota; kingdom Metazoa; phylum Arthropoda; class Insecta; order Diptera; family Anthomyiidae; genus Delia; species Delia radicum. The sequence continues at coordinate 277,091,456 of CM037851.1, read as the reverse complement.
GATTTAGTTGTATTAAATAATATAACAAATATAAAACTAGTTTGATATAATTTTTATTAAAAATAAAAATTATGTTTTTTTCGACCTTTAATTGTGCAATGAAAATGAAAATTATTCAAGTTCGAGGCCATACTCTTCTTTATTAGGATATTGTCCTAACAAATAATCTATAGAGTTTTTGTTTTCAAATTTATTCTTTGGCCCTTTTAGGAATGTGTTGATAGATCTATTTCGGGAATTTTCTAGGTTCCCATCATCAGAATACGTTTTGAAAGCGGTAACAATCCCATGCCAAACATCAAACATTCATATAAACTATTTTACTCACTACATCAGAACTAATATATGAGCTCGAAGTTAAAGATTATCACCAGTGATCAAAAAATAAATTGAAAACTTGTTTGAGATAGGCGTGGTAGAGAAGATTAAGCATACTTTTCTAAAAATCATAACTACATTGTAAATTTTTTATTGAATTAGACTGCGCAGATTCTGGTAACACAACCTTCATCAGTAATCCTTTTTGACAATACTGTAATTATTTGTTATGGTTTTTGTTGTTTGATTGCATCTATATGAAATGTTTATTCCGATGAAAATAAATTTAAATAACAAATATGCAGGTGCTTGTGCAAATTTAAATGTAACTGACACTAATAGAAAACATATGATTTTCTATTGTTGATTTACTTGAATAAACGTCACTACATTGCTAGGTCTGTCAAAAAAACAGAGTAGTATTTGGAAGATGACAAAGCCAATTGTGACAATTTTTTGTTGTTGTTTTTGTTTTTTCTTTGATATTTTAAATTTTGAATCTCGCTCCTAGACGAGGACAAGAAATTCTCATTGAGTTTGTGATTTAACATAACAAATATCTCTAGAAATTCTAATAACAAAGTCCCCTGAAGATTTCCTTAGGCAGGAATGAAATCCGGATAGGGACACGCCTACATCAGATTGCTTTTCACAATTTGTTAAATAAGTTTTGGGACTTTAGCACATTTAATTACTATAAATGCAATTAATGTTTATCCCGATGAAAATAAATTTAAATAACAAATATGCAGGTGCTTGTGCAAATTTAAATGTAACTGACACTAATAGAAAACATATGATTTTCTATTGTTGATTTACTTGAATAAACGTCACTACATTGCTAGGTCTGTCAAAAAAACAGAGTAGTATTTGGAAGATGACAAAGCCAATTGTGACAATTTTTTGTTGTTGTTTTTGTTTTTTCTTTGATATTTTAAATTTTGAATCTCGCTCCTAGACGAGGACAAGAAATTCTCATTGAGTTTGTGATTTAACATAACAAATATCTCTAGAAATTCTAATAACAAAGTCCCCTGAAGATTTCCTTAGGCAGGAATGAAATCCGGATAGGGACACGCCTACATCAGATTGCTTTTCACAATTTGTTAAATAAGTTTTGGGACTTTAGCACATTTAATTACTATAAATGCAATTAATGTTTATCCCGATGAAAATAAATTTAAATAACAAATATGCAGGTGCTTGTGCAAATTTAAATGTAACTGACACTAATAGAAAACATATGATTTTCTATTGTTGATTTACTTGAATAAACGTCACTACATTGCTAGGTCTGTCAAAAAAACAGAGTAGTATTTGGAAGATGACAAAGCCAATTGTGACAATTTTTTGTTGTTGTTTTTGTTTTTTCTTTGATATTTTAAATTTTGAATCTCGCTCCTAGACGAGGACAAGAAATTCTCATTGAGTTTGTGATTTAACATAACAAATATCTCTAGAAATTCTAATAACAAAGTCCCCTGAAGATTTCCTTAGGCAGGAATGAAATCCGGATAGGGACACGCCTACATCAGATTGCTTTTCACAATTTGTTAAATAAGTTTTGGGACTTTAGCACATTTAATTACTATAAATTGAATAATTTTCATTTTCATAATATAAAACTTTTATTTACTCGGGTGTTGTTGATTCATATGGGTTTCACAAGGGCTCCAGTGTCTGTTAACCTGTCAGTTTATATGACAAGTTTAATACTTGATAAACCGCCGTGTATGTGTTGCAATATACTTTAAATTATTCTGTTTTGTTAAAAAAAATGCACTTTTGCTCATAAAAAAATAAAACTTAATTTAATAAATTTAGAAACAAAGGCCATTAAAATTTTTTTTTGGAGCCACTAACACTTTTCCTTTTTTGTAAGCTTAAGCGGAATTGCAATAACAGTGATGCAAACTATTAAAAGTTTGAAAAACATAATTCATAATATCACTCCAAATTTGAAATTCAAAATTTACACTTGATGAGAAAAAATGTACGGCTTAGTTTATCAAATTTTGCTTAATACCCAAAATAGAAGATTTATCAGCTCCAAAACGGTGTAAGCTAAAATTGTTTAAAAACTACATCATATAAATGTTTTGCACTTTAATTCCAAATACCTCCGATTGGGGACAAGATCAACAATAATATTCGATGTACCTAGATATGTGTTTCCACAAGGTATGGTCTTAAAATAATAGGTAATTTTATTTTATTTCTAACACGAAACAGTTAATAAACGCCTTTTTTTCGAAAAGTTTTTTGAAGCGCTATAGAGCAAATCAAAATGTGCCTATCTAGAGGGACCAACAGTTCCGTTTTTAAACCAATACTTTTAAACGTGCATAATTTTAACATGAAAAAGTTAATCAAGTAGTTTAAAACATAAAAAAATAATTCAAAATCCTGACTACAAACGTAAATAAAAAAAAAAAAATGGTAGAGAATTGTTATCCAGAGTTATTATTAAAAAAAATCCATTTTTGCCCTTTTTCCATACGACATTTTTGTTAAAAATTATTCAAATACAGCTGTTGACAACTAATTAGAAACGATATTTTTTTAAACGAAAATTTTAAACATTTTATTAATAAAAATTCATATTCTGCATCTACTATAAAAATAAAATATACATATTTTTCCTTATATTATTTAACTTAAAAAAAACTTTAAATCTTAACAATATGTGGGCGTGTTGCGTAGTATCGCCTTCTTTCTTGTAATAACTCTAAAAAAAGAAAGAAAATGGTTGCGACAACTAATTAGAAACGACAGTTAAAAAAGGTGAAATAATGTGGTTAAATACTTACATTTTTCAATATTTTGTAGCAAAACACTTTTGCTTGATTACAGCGTCGCAACGCTTACACATGGAGTAAGTAAGCTTGCGACATCGCTCCACTGGAATTGTCTACCACGCAGCCTTTAATTCAGTGAAGAGATTTGCCATATTTGTAATATTTTTCCCTTCAATGCCCGTTTTTCGTCACCCCACAAATGCTTTATGGGGATGAGATTTGGGCTTGACGATGGCCAATCCAAAACATCGATGAAATTATTATCAAAGAATTTTTTCGTAACCTTGGCCGTATGCGTAGGATCATTGCCCTGTTGGAATTTCCAGCCAACAGGCAAATTTTCCTCAGCCCATGGCACCAAATTGGTTTTAAGGATGTCCACGTACTGCTCCTTTGTTAAAATTACATCGATCTTATGAATTGGCCCGACACCATTCCAAGAAAAACAACCCCAGACCATAATCGATCCTCCACCATGCTTCACAACACGTGAAACATAGCGAGGATTAAATTCTTAATTTTTAGGCCAATTCTATTTATTTTGGTCTCATCACTCCAGACCACTGTCTTCCACTCACGTTCAGTCCAGGCCCAATGTCACGTCGCAAACTCAAGCCGTCGTTTCCGCTGTATTTCTGTTAGTATGGCCTGAAACACGATTTTTTTTTTAATTATTTCTAAAAAATGAAAAAAAGATTAAATTATGTGAGCGGCTGATCATATGGCACATACGCCAGACCATCAGGTGGGGTAGTTTCGGCACAAAAATTGGTAGCACTTTATAAGACATATACGTAATAATTATTCGTTGCATGGTTATATGTGTTACACGGGTCAGACGTAATTTTCATTCAACAAATTCGAAGAAAATAAACTTTTTTGATTTTTGTTTTTTGCTGAAATGATAGCTATTGTTGTCCATTTTTATGATTATTAAATAAAAAATATATAAGTTTTCCACCAGAACCGTTATATTTATAGCTGACAAATGTGCAACATCAACTTGGCGAATTTACCCCAAAGGTGGGGGCGGTTTAGTCGATTTGCGTTACTTTGAAAATCTTAAAAGGAGATATATAAGGAATAAAGATAATTTTTGTATTAAACATACAAACTAAAGTTTAGATGTGTAAAATTTTAGATAAAAAATAATTTTATCTAAAATTTAAAAAAAGTGGCGAATGCTCCCCCTTCTACCCCACATACTGTGCAACACATTTTTCTCATTCCAAACATTTTCCCACATGTCCCTAACCAAATCAACATATAACCTTGAAATTACCTTTATTATTTTTATAAATTAAACATTTTTCAAAAAAGTGCAATAAAAATGTCAAAAATTTGTATTTTTTCAAATAATTATATGGCAACCCTGAAACAATATTTTCAAAATTTTGTTTATATATTTGTATGGTTAAGACCTTAAATTACCATATTCTTTTTATTGCCAATGTTATGTAGGTGTTGTTGCTGTAGGTGTTGTTAAAAGGTTAAGAATTTAATAAAAATTATAAATTCAAAATTTGAAATTTTTCACGCTTCGTCGGAAGAAGCTCTAACCCAAAAGTGAGAACACCAAATATGTTTTTCTTGATTATATATTTGGATTGTCTCAGAACAAATTTTGCGATAAAAATCTAAATTTTGCGATAAAAATCTAAATTTTCGAACGAACACTAGATAGGAAAAAAACCAAACCAAAATTAATTCTAGAGAAAAATACAATAAAAAAAATATAACAGAATTGATTCCAGTGTGGAGACAAAATATTGGAAAGAAATAATAATAATTAATTTACTGTTTTATGGATTTTCGCTCTTTTCTACACTCAAAAAAAAAAAAAATATGTTAGTAAAGGGTCCGCCAAATAACTTTTTTTTTTTTGAAAATGCTATAAAAAAAAACTACTGAATATTTTCTCAAATTTCTTTTTTATTTGAAATTGCAATCCTTCCGGTTAATAATGGAAAATAATTTCATTCAAATGGCTGCCTCGGCTGGCCATGCAGTATGAGCTTCATCTGAAAAGATGATTTTTTTGGCAAAATCGGCATCGGAAAAAAAAACGTTAGATGGCGGACCCTTTAGAAAAGTTAGTAAAACATCTTGTAAATCAGGTGTACTATTTTTCAGAAAATTTTTTGCTAAAATTATGTCTAAACTAAAATTTTAGTTATACTTTGTCAGCACTTAACTGTTTTGAACTAATGTTTTACTAATATTTTACTGATGTTTTACTAATTTATTTTGCTAAAAAAATTGTGCTGATTAGCACGTCAATAGTGTGAACGACAACCAGATAACAAGTTATACGCAGCATGAATTAGATGTCAAGATGTAGTAGTGACGAGGAAAATTATACTAAAAAGTACAACTCTAGTAAGACATAATATAAAAAATCAACCTTGGAAGATTTTTGTATCTGTTTTTCATACATAAAACAAAATTGTGGATTGAAACAACTTAAATTTTGCGTTTTCACCGGCTTGTGAAAGTAATTGTCTATTAATTAAATAAAAGACAAAATAAAATATTTAAATTTAAAAAAGATTAAATGTGTATTTGTAGTCAAATTGAGTGGCTAAGTTGATAACAAATATACAGCAGGTAGACGCACTAAAGCGAAAGACAAAGACATACATACATCTTATGTAGATTTTTCTGTTTCCTACTTCTTATTGCAAAAAAACGGGTTGTATATGTTACATTTTGTTATTTTTTCGTTTCTATAATTCTCTGCGGCATTAACGTTCCTTTAAAAGATAGCATCATTGAGACAACCATGGATGTAAGTAGTTGAAAGATAATTTTGTTTATGTTTTAAATAATTATTTCTATTGTTTTTAGATATTACATTAATTCATGTCGTCAATTTGGGAATGAACATTTTTATATTTTGTAACGTATTGTTAATTATTTTAAAAAGAATCACAAAAATATATTTTATGATTTTCAGCAAAATAAATTAACTAAAGTAAAAATTTTCTACAAATTTTTTGAGTTTTTTCCAGTCTACTAATATTCAGCAAAAATTTTATTAATGTTTAGCAAGGGTTTTTCAATTTCTAATCCACTTAGTTTTAGCAAAACTTTTGCTGAATCTACTAATTTTGTTGCTAAAAATCAGCTCGCGGATTTTCAGCAAAAGATTTTGCTGACATTAGCAATTTTTTTGCAAGCACCATCCTGACTAAAATTTTGCTGACTCAGCAAAATTTTAAATTATATTTGTTATACCTGGTTTTTGGGCTATATAAAAAAACTAAGTGGAATATTTGCAAATCCAGAAACATCAGCTTATAGGCCAACTCCTTGAGAATTCTCCGGCGACAAATTTTTCTTGTGGCGTCTAATTTAAAACAAGTTAGGGGAAAGTGGTGTACCTTGAAGCGGGTCTACCTTGAAATGATAAATCTTTTGAGTATATTTTGCACAGTTTGAAAAAATTATCTTCCAGATAGTGTTTTATTTAGCATTGCGCTCATGTTTACCAAAGATCTAGGTCCATAATGTAAAAAATGGGGTAGAGTAACTTAAAACACCAAATGTAAATTTTCATAAAAATTTTTAATTCAATTTAAATTGTAAAAGGTGTCCCAAGAAGAGCGCAATTTTTAAATTTTAAATAAAACACAGATATTTAAACAAAAATCGTGAAACTTTATTATATCGTAAAGTAGACAGAATGAGGTTATGTATGGAACAATATATCGTGCAGATGGCCGCCGCGGCTTTGCTGACATGCACGCGATCTTTTAATGCAATTTTCAATGACCGTTTTGCATGAATGTTGCGGTATTTCATTAATGCAGCGTCCAATTTCCTATTTTAAGGCTTGAGTCGTCGTCGGCTTATTCGCGTAAACCATCGACTTCAAAAAACCCCAAAGAAAAAAATCTAATGGTGTTAAATCGCACGATCTAGGCGGCCAATTCTGATCTCCAAAACGCGAAATAACACGACCGGGAAATGACTGATGCAGCAATTGAATTGTTTCTCTGGCTGTATGACATGTGGCGCCGTCTTGTTGGAACCACATGCCCTCCACATTCATTTCTTCAATTCTAGGCAAGAAAAAACTGGTTATCATTTCACGATACCGAACACCATTGACTGTTTGCGCTTGACCTGCCTCATTTTCATAAAAAAAGGTCCAATGATTCCTCCAGCCCAAAAACCACACCACACAGTGACACGTTGAGGAAGCATTTGCTTCTCGTGAATCACTCGAGGATTTTCCTCACCCCAAATGCGACAATTCTGCCTATTGACGAAGCCATCAAGATGAAAATGGGCCTCGTCACTGAAGATGATTTTATCGGCAAAATCAACATTTTCATGTGGTCTCTCCAATACCCAATTACTCCATTCCATCCATACTCCATTCGTGTAGCGCTCCATTTTTACTAACCTCGTACCTTCTACTAGCAAACAATAACAATTGTTCAAATGTCAAACAATGACACTTCGAATGTTGCCAGATTTAAAAATCGCGTTCTTCTTGTGACACCCTTTATAAGAGCAATATTTTTATTCAAATTTAAAAAGATATTAAAAAACTAAACTTTACTAAAGCCAGGAATTCAAAATTGGTACATTTATTTAGTGAATAAACATAACAGTTTAAATTTTTTGAAAACCCTATCATAAGTATACCTTGAAATGATTTTCGAGTATACCTTGAAATAAATATTTTTGTTTAGTTAAATATTTATTTTAATGCTGATTCACTCTAATAATTGATAATTTTCAGCTTTACAACAATCGCTCAAAAAAAAATAGTATTTCAAAACATCGTGTATAGTAGGTAAGTTATGCTCAGAAAATTCACTTGCCAAACCAAAAGCACTACAATTGTAATGTGGCATGTGACCTGATTAGCTACCTACTTTCTTTTAATTTTTGACAATATGTTTTAATGTGTTTGATCATGTGCTTCAAGTACCAAAGCTCGTATTAAGCTCATAAGTTAATAAGTGCTGTTGTGGTATAGTGGATATGTCGTTGTACGCCCTGGACCCCAAGGTTCAAATCCCGTCTGGGCCAATATTTTTTTTTTTATTTTTGTTTATTTTTTTTTTTATTCAACTACATACGAATTATTTAATTTAATTTTTTTTACAATTCTTTTTTTTTTTTTTTTAATTACACTTTAACATAAAATCGATGAAAATAATATTTTTCGTATATTTTTTTTAATTAAATAGTTAAAAAAAAATTTAAAAAAAGCAAACAAAAAAATTAATTAATTTGATGGGCATCGCCAGGATTCGAACCTAGGCAGCCGGCACGCATTAGTTAACAAGTGCTGTTGTGTAGTGGTTATGTCGTGATTTGTGACACAGGATCCCAGGGTTCGATTACCGGTTTGGCCGATGTATAATTTTTTTTAATACATTTTTCATTATTATTTTTTGATTTATGTTTTTTTAAGTTTTTTAAATAAAAAGCTTTTTAAGTAAAAAAGTGAGTTTTAAAAAAAATTATATATTTTTTTTATTTTTTTCGTTTTCAGTTTTGACTTAGGTTTTGTTAAATAAATTTTCTTTTAACCAATTTTAAGTTCAATTACTTTTTTTAATTCAATTTTGAATACCAATTTAGTTAAATAATTTTTAAGTTTTAGGTAGAAAAATCGTAACAGTTTTAGGTTTTTAACAGTTTGACTATTGTTATTTTAACATAAACCTCCAAAACCATTATTTGGGTAAATAATGGTTTTGGAATAAGCCCTCTTCCAGCGTTACAGGTCAACTATTCACCAATTGCAATGAATATTTCCAAAAAATAGCATTATTTTCGGATTTCCTGAGCACCAAATTTTCTCTTAAAAAACCGGAAGCTCGATTTTGATTTCAGAACCATGGTTTCTTTGGGGAAAGTTCTTAGAATTTTCCGTAGATTACGACTTTGCTATACGCTTTGTCATGTTTTTCGGTCCCGAACAAATTGACCCACCCTAATATACAATGTTTTTATAGATTTGGAAACTCTAATAAAATATTGAGATTAGCAACAGAATTTCTGTTGTACATACAAATCTATTTTTTTTAGACAAATATTTAAATTTGAAAAAAAAAAAATATTCAAGGTTGAAATTTAAAAAAAAAAACTTATTTAAATTGGGTTTAAGCTAGAGGTAAAGTACTTGCCTGATAAACGGAAGATCGCTGGTTCGAGTCCAGATCGTGGCATAACATTTTTTTATTAATAAAATAAATTTTGTTGAATGCATATGAATCTATTTATAGAATATTATAGTTCATAAACATAAACTATTCAATTTTTACAGTAAAAAAATCGAAATTTGTAAATAAATGTCGGTTGTCGCAATAGTAAAAAAATTGGTCCTTTTTCGAAATCAGAATGGGCGGTTCCTTTTCGCGTTTTACTAATAAATACTGATCATAAAAATGGTGAATTCCTTTGGAAAACCAAAAAAAAAAATCTTACCTGGGTTATAACTATGAAATTCGTGGAAAAAACGCCTTCAGAAAATACTCAATATCGCAAACAACAATACACAATTTATTTAAACCAAATAAATATTTTAATAACTGACATTCTGTCCAATTAAAAAAATTCAAGGTTACTTGATTAGTTGTCATAATTTCATACATGTGTTATAAATATGAAACGGACCTTATTATATATAATTTTGAAGGTACTTGAAAGAGCTTTCAATCTGAATCCGATAAGTCCTTTTTAAGATAATCGCTAAAACCCTTTCCAACATTAGAGAACAGCCCACTCTACAACGCCCAACTTATGAACTCTTTTGGAGCCATTTCAGTAAACTTTATTTATGCCAATGCAAATCTTAAAGTACACCAATATCAATAGCATTTTCCTCTGCAATAATTTTCTTATTTTTTTCTATTTCAAATACTTTTTGAAACAATTCGAAAATTTAAATTTTTGCAAATTCAAAAATTTTTCGATCGCAGATTTTGATTTGATCGCAAAATTGTTTTGATACAACGCAAATAAATAATCAAGAAAAACATTTTTGCTGTTAGAGCTTCTTCCGACGAAGCGTGTGAAAAAAATTTCAGTTATTCTCAAATAATATTTTTTTTTTTTTAATTTATATAATGTTTATTTCAAATAGAATCCCACGTTAAAATACTTGTTTTAATCTGTTTTTGTTAATTGGTTTTTATAAGAACCTTGAACTTTTTTGTTTATATATATTTTTAATATCTAAATTAAAGAGCTTAATGTTTATATGAATATGTTTTTTTTCTTTTAAAGATTTTTAAAATATATTATTAAAAAGTACCTACATACATCATATTTAACATGTCTTTTTTTCTATTTATTTTTCGTTACAGGTAATTTATCCAAAAATATATAATTGAGGGATTTTATGTGTATAAAAGCAAACGGAGGGTATAATTTTGATAATTTTGAATAATGCCGGAAATGCGTGAGTGTGCCGGAAATGCGTGAGTGTATATATTTCATATATGTTTTCAAATACACTAGGGCCTAGGTTAACGGTTTTTTTTTTTGAAATTTTTGAAATTTTCTTTATTAGATGCTGAAGATTTTTCCTTTAAATGATTTATATGCTGATGATAATAACCTAGAAAAAATTTCACAAAACTAGGGCATGTCACCTAATTACCATAAAGGAAAAAGTTGCGTTGATATATTCCAGATTTGTTCAGCAACCAATAACAAGGGGTCAATTTCTCTATTGACTCGTTGGAGTATCTTCGGAATGTGGGTTGTGTGACTTTGTTCTATAGATATTACAATGAGAAGTGTTCTGCTGAAATAAGTCGATTCATCTCGACAGACCGGATCTTATCCATTTTTTGTGTATAGCCTGGCAAATCACACAACGCACTACAGAGAAATTTCGTTTTTCAGTCGCACTTGTCGTAAGTGGAATCGTCTCCCTTCGGAGTTCTTCCCTGCAACTTACAATGTAGAAAAATTTTAGTCAAATGCCCACAACCACTACTCCCTCTTTCCTCCTCACCATAAAATTTTTTCCTGATATCAACACAATGCAATGCATTAGTAGGGGGCATCACCGAAGTGTCGGTTCAACGTAGAAAAAAAGGTTTCTTGTAGGGGATTTATAAACCTGCATATTCCTAAATCTAATTGATTTTTCTCTCAAATACCGAAAATTTACAAATTCGTAAAATATAGTCTGTTTCTTATCCCAAGCTCACGATTGTGCGCTTTGATGTTTTCTCGAATATTTCCAATAGTAATGGATTCATTGAGATGAAAAAAGCCCTATTATACACACAGAGAAATAAAGTGTCAACAGAATTGAAAAGTGTATTTTGTTGGTAACTACTAGTGTCTATGATAAACCTCGAGTAGCTAGAGTACACCATGAAAATCGATATTCGAATAGTTCGCGAGTTCAAACTATTCGTCCAGAACCTCGAGTAGTGAAAATGCATTTTTTGTTCCTTTTGAACTAATGTAAAAAGGAAACTTTTGAACTAATGTAAAAAGGTAAAAGTTAAGTATAACAAATGTATACTTTTAAATTAAATTTCCGACGAATATTCCTAGCAAATCTTACCTCACTCGGATGAACATTGTGTCCTGGGCCAACCAACTACTTCTCGAGTTTTTTTTCGAGTAGTTGTTCGCCAAGGACACAATTTTTATCAATTTTAATTTGGAATCTGCTAATGCAGCAGGCGACTTCAAAAAATAAAAAACAGTTAAAAGTTTTTCTTTAAACATTTCTGTAAAATTACATAAAATTTCTAAAATCTGTATTTTTTTTACAAGTGGTCGAGTTTTCTCGGGTTTTTTTTGAATAGTTTTGCGTCAAGTCCACAATTTTCAACACATCCTTAGAATTTTTGAATATGGAATCTGGTAAAGCAGGCTACTCTAAAAAATAAAAGTCTAACAAGTTTTTCTTAAAAAATTTCTGTAAAATTACATGAAATTTCTAAAAATTTAAATTATTCAAGTTCGAGGCCATACTCTATATTTCTTTATTAGGATATTGCGGGGATATTGAATAATTTGCATTTTCATTTTCATTCATTAAAGGGCGAAAAAAACATAATTTTTATTTTTAATAAAAATTATATCAAACTTGTATTGCTCAAAATTTTTTGAAATATTTAAAAAAATGTTACAAATGATTAAATCCGACAGTCGCTGAAATACTCTTTTACCGTCATCTCGAAATGTTGAGGGTATATTGCAACTTCTCAAACCGGTTTGTAATACAATCAGCTAGAATTATAACCTAGACTAGGTCACTTGAAAAGTGATTGCAATTTTTTTTTGTTAACACCGTGTTATTGGAAAATAGTAATACTTTTTAAATTATTTTACGTTAAACTTGAAAAATCAAGAACTTTTTACATTCAGATTGAGTCTCAAAGGTTTAATAAAAAATTAATTTTTTTTTGAAAAGTACTAAAGCATTAAAAAACTTTCCATCCCTGATTTATGTAAACTGATTTATGTAAATTTATTTAAATTGTGAAAAATTTGAATCATGAAATTGACTTTATTTCAATACATTTTTATCAAACTTTACGTCCTCTTTTAAAGTGCATTTTATGGTCTGTTTTGTTTCATTATCTTTTCAAATTCATAAACACTTTTAAAATGCATTTTTATATTTTAAAATTCCACACACATTCTTTCTATACTTGCATTCTTTTATATCCCATATATTGCCATATACAGAAATTGACGCCACTATTTTGTACATTAAGTATCTCAACGATGTAGATTAGGCTGTTTCTTAAAAAAAAATTTACAAATTTTGGACGCGACAATCCTAGGTTAGATAAAGATTCAAGAAATTTTTTAAAATTTTTTTTTAAAAAATTGAGAAGTTACTATCAGTCAGACTTTGAAAAATTTTAAGATTTCGTAAAAATTGTTTATTTAAAGAACTTAAGAAAAAATTGATATTAAATTTTTTTGTATTATATTAACCCCAAAAAAGTATTTAGGTTTATAAGATGGTTAACCCTTAGGGAATCTTAATCTATCTCAGCGTTGCCCAGTGGGGTGTATCACAAATATTTTGGAAATAATTCCGCCATTTCTTACTGGCTGATCGGAATGCCATGAAACTTCACACAACCATAATCAACGTAATTCCAAGCTTAAGTTTCAAAGAAGGCATACCTTGGGTATTCAAAGAAGTTTTAGAGCATTCCAAATTTATATTTATCAACCGATTTTCCAACAGTAAATACGCTTTCTCATATCGCATTTTTGCAATAACCTGTTCCGTTTTTTTTTGGCAATGGAAGTGGCAAATTAAGTCAGATTGCTTTGAAAAGTGTTGGTTATATTAACAACAAGTTATGTATTTTATTAAACAAAAAAAATTAATGTAATATCTTGTTCGCACTTGAAATAAAATGCCTCTGAAGTTGTAATTTATAAAAAAAAATGTGATTTTTCTAATGTTTTGGTCAAAAACGTAGCAAGACTCTTTTGTCTCCAGATTAAAAGTTTCTTCAGGATCACATATGTTAGTTATATTTCACTGAAATACTACTAAATATAGTTGCGTTTTATGGAAATTATATTAACCAGTTGGTTAAATTTCAAATTTAGCCAACTTTTTCTCTGAGTGCACCACCCAAATTGGAAAATGAAGAACAATGAGATAACAATAACCAACTGGTAAATAAAACTTCTATAAATCGCAACTACTCGTATATTTAGTAGTCTTTCAGAAAAATATGAATAAACTTTTAATCTGGAGGCAAAAAGAGTCTTTCTACCTTTTTGACAAAAAAAATTGCAAAAATCACATTTTTTTTATAATTTACAACTTTAGAGGCGTTTTAATTTAAGCGTGAACAATATGTTGCATTCAAGTTTTTTTTAACCCTCTAACCGACAATCCCGCCTTCAGGCGGGGTATTTGAAACTGACCATAAGTGTGCAGAATGAGTGATTTATAATAAAAATTTGAGCTATTTTAATAGAAAACCAAATTTACAAAATATTTTGTGAAGTAATTTATCGTGTGGTACGTTTAGTTCAAAATTTTGTAAAATTTCAAAAAATAAATATTTTGAAATGAACACAATTTTGAAATATCGTGAAAATATATTTTTATTGATACTAAACAAAAACTAAGATTGAAGCTTAAGTTTAAAAAAAATATCTAATTTTGGTATAAGTCCATACAGGATTTCAAAAAAGATACCTGTAAAGGACATCGTCTTAACTTGGAAATTTATGAAATTTGGAAGAAATATTTTTATTAAGTTTTATTGGCAAAGCCTTTAAATTTAATCAATATATACAGAAAAAAACTATCAACCTAAAATATCTAATTAAAGATTTGATTTGAATTACATTTATTTCTAAACAAATATTTCTTTTAATCAATTAATATTTTAATTGACTTTTAAATATAAAGGGCCGCCAAATAACTTTTTTTTTTGAACTCCTGAACCAATTGGATTTTGTATGGCGTCATACCAATGTTCAATTGTTGAGAACGACGGTGAATTGATGTTGATAGCGCTTCACGCACACTTTCTGCCACAGCAGCAATATTCTCCGGTGTATGCACTGTTATTGGCTTTTCACGCTTTGGTTTATCGATGAGGATGCCAGTTTCTTTCACTTTTTTCACAAGATAACGAACATACGGACCATATTCGTTCAGCGGAAGGACAAAACTAATTATCTGTCAAATCAGACATGAGCTAAGTGTTACCATTCACGAAATAAGCACTAGTTGAAAAAAAAAATCGTTAGATGGCGGACCCTTTATAAATACATATTTTATTTTAGACAAAATTCTCGAATTATTTTTTCATATACAGTATGTTAAATAGTAAAGTTTCAGTGGAAAATATCAAATGCATTTGTAGTTTACAAACAAAAGAAACACAAACAGACACAGCATTACTAAAAACACAAATGTGTCGTTCACACACTTTTTTTGAGTATCATAATTTGTTTTTGTAGATAGTTATTTATAGTTTTTTTTGTTTTTAATTTTCAATAAAAGTTTTAATTAATATTATCATTGCCGTGCTAGGTGTATTAATTGATTCAATGATCTTTTTAATTGAAACAAGTTTTTAGTTTTTTCTGTGTATGTTGACGTTAAGGTGCGTTTTCACTTAATTTTGCGTTTTTCGAAATACAAAAATCGGCATATCTGCTTTACTAAAAGCAAAAAAGGTTAATTTTTTGAAAGTAAGGTATATCTTGGTAAGAGGATTTTTATGGATTAGTTTCTGAGATTAGCTCTTAATCTATTGTCCATATCGCCTAAAATAGGCAACGACAAAAATTTTCGTAGAAGAACATACACACAATGAAAAAATTTAGCTATTTGTCAACTGAAATTCGGTTATTACGCAACACCTTAACATTAGGGACACCTTAACATTAGGGACACCTTAACATTAGTTTTCACAACAAAGTTCGGTTAATTCAACTGAATTTTAGTTGCAACACCCAAAAGAATCAGAAATTGAATGTAAATATCTTTGTACTAACTGAATTTATAAGTTGTTACAATTAATATACAATTTTCAATTCGGTTGAAACTTTATTTCTCTGTGTGTATTGTTTATTTTTTGTGACGAACGAGTGGTATACATTTCATTTCGAAAAATATTAGGTCGGTTTGAGGGTTAAATTAAATAACTTGTTTCGAAAGGTTGAGGTTAAGAAGAAGACTTAACGTTTTTCTCTAGAAATTATAAACACTATTAAGTTTTAAATCAGACTAGACTAATTTCTGCCTTTTTATGGACAGGCGTCATCAGGGATTTTCCAATTAAATTTTATTATTATTTGTGTTTTTTATAATTGTCAGATTGTCTCTATATAATAAATTTTTAAACAACCTGCCGGCTGTAAGAATCAAACCTGCGATTCTTCTGCAAACGTAACAATACAAAGTCATGATCGTTTAGCGATCACACCCAAGTATGGCCTCGAATGTAATGCAGTTAAATTGCAGTTTTCTCTCATATTAGCTTTTCTGTTACTGTATATTATACTCAGAAGTGACCAACACTAACAAACACAAATATTCTATTTTTAGATTTTTGTTTATTTTTCTAATCTCTTGCGTATCTGAATATCACCAACACTTTTCAAGGTAATCGGACTTAATTTGCCTCTTTCATTGCCAAAAAAACCAAACCAGGTTATTGCAAAAATGCAAAATTTTGATTTTCAAATGCGGATAACTTTTGCACTTTAAGACATAACCCATATGAGTAAGCCTATTTGTATATTACAAGCAGATTAAAAAAATGTTTAATTTTGGAAAATGGGTTGATAAATATAGATTTGGTAAGCTCTAAACATTTTTGAATTTACCCGAGGTGTCCTACTTTAGAGTCTAATTGATCAGCGCTTGATGAATCTAGTCGGCTCTTCTTTGAAACTTAAGCTTTAAATTACGTTGATTATGGCTGTGTGAAGTTTCATGACAATCCGATCAGCCAGTAAGAAATGGCTGAATTGTTTCTAAAATATTTGTGATACACCTCACTGTGCGTTGTCCCATCAAGAAGCAGCCTAATGTTAATGTAGATACTTGCAAAAGTAGTAGTCGTAGTAGCAGTATGTGTAGTATGTGTACGGTGACCATTTTTGGGAAAGGAAAATACAGGACAAATACAAAATTATGTTAAAAATGAGAAGAAAAACAGAAAAAGTAATCATATAATATATTTATTATTATTATTATAAAATTAAGTAACAACAAAAACAAGTCTTCTTGACTAGAATAAAAAGTTAAATAAAAAGTTTTTATAATATTATAATTTAAAAAAATAAACAGTATTCTTGACTAAGGCTAACAAAAAAAAAATAGAAAAAAACTACATAAATGTTAAATTTAGTTATGAAGTTTGATATTTTTCCACAGAATGGATTTTTTTTAAAACATCTGGATTGTTAATTAAAAATCCTTTAAATTCTGAGCAATTCATTTTAAAATTGCATTTTGTAATTAATAATGATCTTAAAGTATTTACTTTTAATTGCGATTTTTCGGAGGTCCAAATATTATTCATTATTGAAAACACTCTCTCGGTAGCAGCATTTGAAGCTGGTAGACATAGACAAAATTCAACAAGTATCAATATATTTTTATATGCAACCACATTTGTCTTAAAGTGATTAAAAATTTCAATCCATCTTTCATCTACTGATATATTTTTTACCCTCCAGTCTTCTATTTTTTCATTATTTGCAAAATTTTTCACGCAGCTCACTTCATCAAATAAATCTTCATTATTTATTTTTAAATCATTTCTAAATTCATTTAGATAGGATAAAGTTTTTTCAATCTTGTCCCAAGATAACATATTTCGTAAAAATATCCTGTCTAAAATTTCTACATCTCTAAAAGCATTATCCCACTGATTTAGGTAATCAATGCATGTTTGGTAAAAATTTGTTATATGTTCTTTAGTTATTGTTTCATTAAAATCATTACTTTTCTGTAATTCGAGAATAATATTTTTGACGGTAAGGGGTAAAAACAGTTCCTTTTTCCGTTCGACCAATTTAAATTTTAAATCTTTTAAAATAGTTGAAGCCTCAGGCATTGAAATATTTTGTGATTCTACATTAAGAATAGCTTTATGAAATATTGAAGCTTGGCTATATGCAAAAGATAACCATAATTCAGCACAAGGATTCATAAAAAAATTTCGTAATATTGTCGAACATTTTGGTTGAGACATAAAATATAATTTTAAAGCTTCAAATAGTTTTATGATTCTTTCCAAAGCAGGCATTAAAGTTAACCATTGAGTTTTGCTATGTCCTAGTTACTTTTTATATTCTATTTCAATATCTTCACATATTAATTTGAAATTTTCAATTCTAACTGTATAAATATAAAAAAAAGAATAAATTTTGACAATAATAACTTCAATATCAATAGGTAGGCATTCTGCTGCAGTTGTTCAAAATATGTGCAGCGCAATTTACACCTATCAGTTTTTGGCAAATGAAGTTTTGCATTTTGTGAAAGATATTATTCTGACCTTTTCTGGCTGCACCACCAAAATTACAATTTGTGCTGTCTCCACAAAACGCTATCATTTTACTAATTATTTCATTTTTTTTCAAGAGTCTCTTGCACATATTTTGAAATAATATCTGAAGTTTCTCCAATAAGGTCTTTAACATCCAAAATCTTAATCTGAATTCCTTTATCCGGCAGAAACTATCGAATTAATATTGGACAAATTTTAACATTTCTGTGATTCGAACAATCTAAATATATTGTGATACATTGAACGTTTGCCAAATCTGCTTTGATTGTATTTAATGACGTTGGTGTAAAAATATTGTTAACAATGGATTCACATTTTGTTCTAGCACAAGAATATTTTTCATTGAAACACGATTTGATCAGTTTTGATGTGCAATCGTTAGACCTAAATGAAAAATTGTGCTGAACACTGTGAAATGTCCAAGTACCTTCTACAATAGCCAGGTCCTTTTCTTTATCATTGAATGTATTACTTCTTAAAAAATGTCTTTGCAATTCGCAATGTTGCCAGATTATAGGAAATTTCCCATATCCCAGTAAACAAATTTTTCACTTTTGGAAATGTAGGGAAAGTATACAGTTGGATTTTTATGATAATTTTATATTAATGTTCGTGCAATGTATATGCTAAAAAGAGGACATTTGCATATCAAATTAGGAAATAAGGGACATTGTGCTGTCCTGTATTTACAAAAAAATCTCAAGGGACAGCATGTTAAAAAACAGGACTGTCCTGTAAAATACAGGACGGATGGTCACCGTAAGTATGTGGTATATCTACTTATGGTTTTTAGTACTATTTGGTACCATATATATATATATGTATATATAAATTGTTTATAAATGGTTATTAAACTTTTTCCCTTTAGTTTTTTTTTTTATTACCATAACCTTGAGTTTTACCAAAGACTAAATAAAATATATTCTCTATTTTCAGCCTTTAGAGAATATAAAATTTGTTTCGAAAGACTTTGTTATAACAAGCCATAAAATGCAATACTATTACTAAAGACAATTTAAACCGTTGCATGTTTAAGTAAAATATTTAAATTTTTTATTTTCAACAATATCTGCAACACCAACCAGGGTGATTTGATCTTTAAAAAAATGTTTTATTTTTATATTGTTTATTGTTATACTTGACCTAAAAGTAGGCAATAATTTTAAATTGCAAATATGAAAACTTGGTTATAAGACAAATGTTACATATAGGGTTCGGAAGCTCATGTTAACACATGTTTGCTGTCGTTAGCTGAGCAATTCCATTTAATATCACCGTGAAATTAATCGAGTTTTCCGATTTTGATAAAATTTTGTGAGTGTGTGCTGTACTGAACGCACGAATTAAAAAATTTTTTTTTTTTTTTGAAAAACTCTGGCAACTCTAAAGCTTCAAATTGTGGGGTAGGGACTTTACTTTAAAGGTCATAACATTTGATGTGTAACAAATATCGACAAATTTATTTTAGCATAAGAACGGCTAGGTTTTGGGGTATAAAAAAATAAATAAAAAAAAATTTTACAATTTTTTTAAAAATAAAAATTTTTGAAAAAAAACTAAAATCAATTTTTGGAAAAAATCAATTTTTTAAAATTTTTAATACAAATAGCTAAAAATGTGCTCTAAACACCCTAAAAATTTCAGAGTCGAAAGCTCCTTACTTAGTGAGATATCAGAAAAAATGTTTAAGTATGTACACCAGAAAATGTGTGTTCTTTTTTTTTTTGTGAAATTTATGTTTAATTATATTAGTGCATGTGGCATTAGAAATCAGTTTATCTATACCACGGTCAGTGATTGCACAGAAAATTTCATATAGACGCAATCGAACAAATAAAAACATAACAAATATTACATTATTCAAAAAAAAAAAAAAAAAAAACAGGGTCACTGACAAAGGTTTAGTAACAGAAACTGCGCAGTCTGATTCGGAAAAAAATTGAAAATTTACAATGTAGTTATGATTTTAAGAAAATACACTCATTCTTCTCTACCAAGCATTTCACAATTAAAATTAAATAAAATTGCATATTAATTATAGTATTAATTGCAATTGTCTGAAAAAGACGTTAAAATTCAAACTCAAACTCAAACAAAAATCAAACTTTGCTCTCTGACAATTCTTCCCTAACTACGTAAGCGCCATCTATCGAATATACAAAGAATATATCCTAGATGTGGCATTACTTACAACATATGGGAAAGCAGTGGGCATTAGAGTGAGGTAAGTTTCTAAAAATAGAACTGTTGTGTTGTTGGAGTTGTACTTCTGAGATTATGTATGCAAGAACAAAAAACACCGTGTATTGAATAAAACTAGTTTTAATCACAACAAAACTCGACCTGACGATAGATCAGTGGGCTAAAGCGCTCTGTCTAACGTGTAGTGCGAGTGCATGTGACATTAGAAATCAGTTTATCTAGTGATTGCACAGAAAATTTCTTATAGACGCAATCGAACAAATAAAAACATAACAAATATTACATTATTCAAAAAAAAAAAAAACAAGGTCACTGACGAAGGTTCAATACCAGAAACTGCGCAGTCTGATTCAGAAAAAATTTAAAATTTGCAATGTAGTTATGATTTTTAGAAAATACACTCATTCTTCTCTACCACGCCTTTCACTATATTATTTATGTTTATTAAAAAACAGGAACACACATTTTCTGGTGTACATACTTCTACATTTTTTCTGATATCTCACAAAGTAAGGTGCTTTCCACTCTGAAATTTTCAGGGTGTTTAGAACACATGTGTAGCTATTTGTATAAAAGCTTTTTTTCAAAACTTTTTATTTTTAAAAAATGTGTAAATTTTTTTTTTTATTTATTTTTTTATACCCCAAAACCTAGCCGTTTTTATGCAAAAATAAATTTGTCGATATTTTTTACACATCAAAAGTTATGATTATTTTAAGGGCCACAATTTGAAGCTATAGGGTTGCCAGAATTCTCCAAAAAAAAAAAAAAAATTTTTTTTAATACTTGCGTTTATTACTCACTCACAAAATTTTATCAAAATCGGAAAACATCGATTAATTTCACGGTGATATTAAATGGAATTGCTCAGCTGGAAAACTAATTTAGCCAAATATTTTTGCAAAACAACAAATTTTCAACTAAATTACAGCGATTTGTTAATGCATATTATTGCATAGTTGCTATAAATTCATATTTTGCTATAAAAGCATATCTTGCGATGAAGGCTTATTTTGCTACAACTGCATATTTTGGTATCAGTGCATATTTTTCTATAAACGCATATTATTCTATAAAATTGTTAATGCATATTATTGCATAATTGCTATAAACTCATATTTTGCTATAAAAGCATATCTTGCGATTAATGCTTATTTTGCAACAACTGCATATTTTGGGGTCAGTACATATTTTGCTATAAACGCATATTATTCTATAAATTTGTTAATGCATATTATTGCATAATTGCTATAAATTCATATTTTGCTATAAAAGCGTATCTTGCGATGAATGCTTATTTTGCTATAACTGCATATTTGGCTATCAGTTCATATTTTGCTAAAAACGCATAGTATTCTATAAATTTGTTAATGCATATTATTGCTTAATTGCTATAAATTCATATTTTGCTATAAAAGCACATCTTGCTATCAATGCTTATTTTGCTATAAACGCATATTATTCTATAAATGTATAATTTGCTATAAATGCATATTTTGCTAAAAATCCATACTTTGTCTTAAATTCATGTTTTGCTATTGATTTATGTTTTGCTTTAAATGCATATTTAGCTATAAAAGAATATTGTGACATACATATAAGCAAATTTTGCTAGAAATACATATTTTGGTATACACTGAGAAAATTATCTTCATTTCAGTAGTGAATTTCTTCATAATGAAAATTGTCACTGGAACTCGTCCATTGAAACTTTTCATAGAATCTATGAAACAGGTTTCATTAAAGTCAATATTTATGAAATGTTTGTAGAATCAATGAAATCGTCATAAAATCATTGACGTACTACATTTAAGAGAATAATATTTCATATTTGCGAAACAAATATCATATTTTTTTCTCGAAATTTTCCATTTTTAACCTTTTAGGAAAAGAAGAGATTTTCCCATGTAATATCGACCCATAGGTCTTAAACTACTGAACCGATTTAAAAACAGTATTCAAAAGATGTGTTGGGCATTATTTAATATTTGTTTTCCAATTTAATTGGTCTAAGCAGCTTGATCCAAAATCGAGATATAGTTAAAATAGTAAAATAACCAATTTTTTTTTTCAAAAACTATGCTCTCTTGAATGCAAAACTAAAACTGATTGTTTTTTTACGATCTCTGTTGAGTGTTTTGTTGTGTACGTGTGAAAAGCCGATTACGCTCGTCCCCCAGGGGATGGTTTGCTCCAAGGAGTCACAGAATTTTATCAGGATTCCTCTAAAGGACATCGTCTTAACTTATAAACTATTGGACGGATTGTTATGAAGTTTGAACAATATAATTGAAGTTTATATACTTTTTCGCCTAATTTCGCTTTTTCCAAAAAGCGAAAATCGCGATACCTTCCTAAATAGGAGCAGAAAAAAAAAATTGTTTTTCGAGGGTGGCTATATCTTGGTAAGAGAAATATTTATTGTTCAAAACTTCTCTTTTATATGCTTTAGTTTTCAAAATGCACCCTAAATTATTTTGGCTCATATCGCCTAAATTAGGCAATTTTGTTGGAGAACTTATTACTTGTTTTTCGAGTGTAGCACATGGTATGAATTTCGTTGCAAAACATCGTTTTGCCAGTTAGAGGGTTAAACATTAAAACCAGTTAAAATTTTCAATTTTTTTTTTAATTTTTATTATTAACAAATTAACTCTAAAACTAATACGCTAAACATTTATCATGTAAATTCATATTCGAACCGATGGGACAACCAAAATCTCGACTAAATTCCTCATTATTGCTAAGAGGACCATTAATATCAAAACGTTCCAAAGTATGACGATGTAATGGAAAATATTCCGGTGGCAATTCATTCATATAACGGGCAGCACAATGTGTTTGAGCAAAATTTATAAAAAATAATTGCGTATTTGTAAAATTCAAATCGGCCAAAGTTTCCAATTCTAATTCTTCCCTTGAACGTACCGGCTGTTCTAACCAGCTTAAATAGGCGGCAAAGGAAATATTTAAAGCACTCGATTCCGCCATGGCCTCCCGTAGTTTGGAAGCATTACGAAATTTGTAAGGATTATCATAAAAATAATTACTAATTGTTGAACGAAAACATTCCGTATTATTCAAAGAATTATCTTTGGTATTATAATCCCAGGGATTGACACTCATCGGATTTTCATGCCAACCCTGATCATCAACAATTTTTACCATTTCTCTAGCAATGGCTAGGCCAATGGAAGAAAATTTCAAAGAATTAGCGTAAGAAAGGGAATAAAAAGGTTTTTGTAATAGACCAAAACCGGTCAATAATTCACTTGTATACGGTTTTTGTTGTACGGCAACTGCTGAAGATTCTATATAATTGGACTGTACATTGGGTGGATATTGTAATTGTTGTATGGTCTGATTGGCGGAATACATCATTATCGCATTTAATTTTTGCCAATAATCTTGATTCGCGCTTAAGCCCTGTAAGCCACCTCTTATTATACCCACAGTTTGGGGATATATAGGATAATTTAAATTAATTGTATATAATTTACGTTTTATAGCCTTTTTTGTATTATCCATTATCCACTGGACATTATCCAAATTTCTATTGGCGAATGTGTCCTTAAGCAGCATAAAAATATTATTTAAATCTTGAGTAGCTTCATTGCGATAAAATTTATCATTATATAATTTACCCAGAAATTGGGGAAAATAACGTTGAACTTTTTGAACACACCACGAAGGACGTTGATTTCTGCGTTCATTTGAGGGAAAATTAATTTCCGCTAATGCCCGGTACATAATATAATTGGCAAATGCGGCTTGTAGGCCCTTTTTAGCTATAATGGCTAATTGTTGAAAATAGTCTTCAGAACGAAAATATACCTGAGATATTGTTTCGGTACCCAAACTATGATCGACAACATATTTAAAATCTATCTCATATTGTTGTGATAACTTATCTAAATTTTGTGGATTATTGGCATAATTTTGTCGGACACCATGCATTTTATTTTCTACAAAACGGGCATTAAAATTACGTTGTCGGGAATTTTGATCCTCCTGCTCCTGATCATCATTTAAAATTGTTGCAATTTGATGTTTACGCATATATTTACATAAATCAAATTCAAATCTGATTATAGATCCGGCTATACGTTCCGAATCTGAATTGGATAATTCAAACCAATTTTGTAAATTATCTTTAATATCATTTTGTATTTGATTGAAAATTTCATCTTTTTCATTGATTTCTTGGGTGGCCAAGGAACTACATAATTCCATCGGTAGTAATGAGGACTGGGGTTCTTCGATATATATCGTATTCGCATTACTAGTCGGTTTTTTATCGATAGTCAATCCTATTAAAATATCTAAACCATATTTATTTCTTAACTCGGCTATAACTTGTATCCAATTATAATTCGATTGCCATTGGGATCCTTTAATATCGGGTAGTCCCCCATGTTGTAAGATAAAACTTTGTATAAATTGTTTTTGATTGGGTGAAGTTGCTGCTACTCTTAAACATGATCTATAGAACTCTTTTATAATTTGTATTCCCATGGTATCTTGTGTACTGGCAATGGGTTCACTTAAAATCACCTGTAATTGTTTATTAACATTTGCTTCCATTTGCTTTTGTACACTTATCAATTCACCCTCTTTACTGTGTTCCGTATTTTGATATTGCAACCAATTACCACAGGCATATTCATAGAAATCGGTACAGGCATCCGCTGTTAAATTCATATATTTTAACATTTCTTTAGCTTTTTGTGTACGTTCCGCTGCTAATCTCGGTTCGAGTGGTAATTGTCTGGTCTGTGGTATTGCTGCTGCGTTATTTCGACGGCCTTGACCCTGTTGCGGATGCTGCTGCTGCTGGGCCTGTTCACTGAACTTTGTGATTATCAAACATATTAATACAATTTTAATACACCGATTTTGTAACATTTTTACTGTTAGAGTTTAGAATTGCTACTAATTTGATTAATTTATTTACTTTGATTAGTTGCTACTAGTGTCATCGTCGATTGTCGTCTCTCTCTGAAATTTTTGAATTTAAATTGTTTCGTGCAAAATTTTTCTTGTATTTAGCGATAAGAGTGACTGAAAAGTAATTGTAATTAAATAATTAGTTCAAGTTTAATAAAGGAAAAAATAAATCATATAAATTAGTTTGTTATGCTTCAATCCCAGACAGTTTTAAAAGATTAAAAAAAAAAAAAATCCCTGGAAAAATGGATTTTTACTGGTGTAAGCCGTTTTTTTCCCAATGGGGTTTCCAATATAGAAACACGAATTTAAAAATTTAACCCTCTAACTGGCAAACGATGTTTTGCAACGAAATTCATACCATGTGCTCCACTCGAAAAACAAATAATAAGTTCTTCAATAAAATGTTTGTCGTTGCCTAATTTAGGCGATAGGAGCCAAAATATTTTAGGGCGCATTTTGGAAACTAAAGCATATAAAAGAAAAGTTTTGGACAAAAATTATTTCTCTTACCAAGATATAAACACGCTAGAAAAACTATTTTTTTCTGCTCATATTTAAGAAGATATCGCGATTTTCGCTTTTTGAAAAAAAGCGAAATTAGGCGAAAAAGTATCAAAACTTTAATTTATATTGTTCAAACTTCAACGCTTTGCTATTAATGTCTTCTTTCTGCAAAATTTAGTAAAATCCGTCAATTAGTTTATAAGTTAAGATGATGTCCTTTAGAGGAATCCTGATAAAATCCTGTCAGTCCTTGGACTAAAGTAAGGATTCAACGATAAAGCTTCAATATTACTTATATTTTATTATAAAGAGTTTTTAGTCAACTTCGATTGGTTTTTTTAGATTTTTGAAAACTATTTTTTTTTTTTACGAAATTTTGATTTTGAAGCTTTCTTGCTTGCAAACCGTGGACGGCACACGAAAATTTTTTCGCAAAATATTTAGCAAATTTAGTTTTCTATCGGAATATGTTAATTTCTTAGTATAAAACGCTCATTTGACGCATTTGTGGTAAATTTTATGAAGACTGCCCTGAGGCAGCCTTACCCGTTAGAGGGTTAACAAATTTCAGCTCAATCGAACTTCTACCTCAAAAGCGATCTTTCTTTTAGTTTTTTTTTGGAAAACCAGGACTTTATAAAAGCCGGTTGAAATTAAAAATTGAGATATAAATCCGCGATTTTAATTAAGAATTAGGACTTAAAGACATAAAAAATTAAAATTGTATAAATCTATGATTGAAATAAAAAATCAATATTCTCGATTAAAATTATGAATCAATATTTTGAAATATAGAATAGTTACTTTATAAATCACCTATTGACCTCATGAATCAAATGTTTAAAAATCCGCGATTGAAATTAAAGATATATGAGGGCGGTCCCAAAATTAGCCGACCTAACCAAGAAAACACAACAAATTTGGGAATTTTTTTCATAATCTCCTTTTAGCTCGATACACTTTTCCCAGCGTTACTCAATAGCTTTCTGTTTCTGTTTACCCAGAAAAAAATAGTGCTTACCCAGAAGCGCTTAAGGAAGGCTTTGTATAATTACAAAGCGTTTCCAAAGCAAATAAAGAAGGCATGATTTTTGTTCGCGATGTCCCACTTGGTATGTCTCTTTTAAGCAGGTGCAATAAATTCATGCCTTCTTTGGCAATAAGAAGCGATTTTTTTTAATGTTGTCAACATTAATGCTTCATAGTATGCATTCTTTATTGCTTCATTGTTAGCATTATTCAGTGCTTCAAAGAAGGCATTTTGGGAAGCACTACAGAATGCCTTCCCTAATTGCTTTATAGTACGTAGGACGGTGAAGCGCTATTTTGGAAGCATACAAATTTTTATCCCCCCATTAAACTACCTTCTTATCAAAACGCCTTGTCAGCAAATAAAAATTAAAATTCTCAATATTTTTTTTATTTATTTCCATTAATCTTTACAAATTATTAATTATACAACATTTTAATAAATAATACATTTATCAGCAGCATTCATTTCCGAACCAATAGGACAACCAAAATCTCGGGCAAATTCTTTAAAATTTCTCAAAGGACCATTAACCTCATAATGAGTCATTGTATGTTTTTCCAAAGGACTAATAAAAAATGTAGGCTCCGATTTTTTCAAAGACTTCTTTTTGGCCCTACAGTGCATTTGGGCAAATGTAATGAAAAATAATTGAGTATTAGTAAAATTTAACCCCGCTAAAGTTTCTTTCGATAAAACCGGATGATCATTGCTGGGATTTTGATATTTCAACCAATCGAGATAAGCATTGAAGGCGGTATTTAAAGCAGCACTTTTGCCAATAATTTCACGAGTTCTTGCCGCACTATGAAAGCAATCGGGATCATTATAAAGATAATTACTAATTTGTTGACGAAAACAATTGGCACGTTTATAAAATTCTATGGCCGTAATAGGATCCCAATTATTATGGCCTATAGCATCAGCAGTCCAACCAATATCATCAAAAGCCGAAGCCAAAGTTTCAGCTAGTTTTTGTCCTAATAAAGCAAAACGCATAGAATTTGGCAATTGAGGTTGATAGTAGGGAGCTTGTAATATACCCCAGCCAATATCAATACGTTTGCGATAGGGACGATAAACCATACGCGTCTCATAAGCCTCAACTTCATCTTTAGGTTTGGGCAGACCCGTGGCAAATACCCGACTTAATTCATGAACTCTTACCCCACCCATTATTAATTTTAAGTTATTCCAATAATCATTACGAGAAAATTCCAAACTAAATGAATCTTGTTCATAATTCGGAAAATATATATTCATTTCGGCCAATTTAAGTTTTCCCAAACGTCCAGTACTATCTGCAATCCAATCTTCACGAAGACTGACATCAAACATTTCTTTGAGTTTATCAAAGACAATCTCCAATTCAGCTTGATCCACACTATTGGCATGTTTACGATGATACATTTCACCTAAAACTTTTGGGAAATATTTCTTAATAATTTTTAGGCAGTAAGGAGGTCGAGAATGGGGTGTATCATTTAAAGGTAGATTGATTTGAGACAAAGCACGATACATTATATAATTGGCTACAGAAGTTGTATTATATTCATCCATTACTTTGACTAATTGTTCATAATATTTAGGACTTTTCATAAAAACCGGTTTATAAATCGGCACACCAAAACTTTCACTAACGATGGCATTAAAATCGATTTTATTTTGAAATTGATGAGAAAAATCAATTAAAGTTTTACGGGCATATTTTTTATGTATCATTTCGGGACTACGGCTGCCGATAAAATCCAATTCTTCCGTATCATTTATATACATGGCCGTACATAAATCATATTCGAAAGTTACTATATCGGCGGCCAATTTTAACGACTCTTCTCTATTCAAAGATAACCATAATTTTAAGTTTTCCGCTACTTCTGCCTCCACAATATCATATTCATGATTAGTTATCTCAATTTTTTGGGTACCCCGATAACTACACAGATGTGGTGGTATTAGAGTCGAAGGTTCTCCCAGATAAATACTATTTTCATGCATACTCTGATAGTTGATGTCAATATCCATTCCAATTAATATATCCATGCCATAATTATAACGCAGAGCCGCCACAATATGTTGCCAATCATAATTATGATGATGTACTAGCCAATTTGAACCCGGTATTGCGGGAAATCCTCCATTACTTTTAATGAATTCATTTATAAACAACTGCTGCTGATGTTCATTACGTTTCGCCTCCAGACACGATTTGTAAAATGTTTTCACCTTTCGGGCCATTGCACTATCTTCGACTGTGACATTTTCATCTAATATTTTGTGTAAATCTTTATTAATCTTATGATTTAATAGCGTTTGTGGTGTTTCCACTTCATGTTTATTATTTGGCGTATGATATTTATGCCAATTACCACAGGCATATTCATAAAAATCTTCACATGGATCTATGGTTTGATTCATATAATTGAGTATTTCACGACTTTTTGCATTGCGTATCGCTTCGTCTTGTTTGAATATTGGAAACATTGTAGTTTGTCCCCGAGTCCCCAAGGTTCGCCACAGTAGAGTGATTATACTTAATATTGTTGCTATTCTTGACATTTTCATCATTCTTGATCAGAGCTTAGGAACTAGACTATTGTTTTGTAGTAGATTAAATTTAGTTACAAAAGCTTTTTCTAATTATTTTGTACTCTTATTTAATATAAATTTCTCAAATATTCTCTGCTCATAAATTTATATGAGAAGGGTTGCCAAAGGTAACTTTTTTTTTTTTAAGAATTACACTTTTACTAAATGTATAAAATTAATGAGCACAAATTTCAATTAATAATTAGTTTTGAAACCCATAAAATAATTTAACATCGTGAATACAATCTATACACTCCGGTAACTTCTGCTTTAAAAATATGTAGTTGTTTGGATTGTAATACAGTTTCTTTATTTTTAATGTAAATGTCAGTCATTTGTGGAACAAAATAAATATTTTACTAACCTTGTAGTTCATTTAAAAAACAAACCACATCAAATGACTGTTTTATGATTTTACATGAATTTTTACAATAGTTTCTTGATGTTCAAAAAATAATCATTTTTTGAACATCAAGAAACAAATGACAATGTTAGTTGAATTTACTGAAATGTAAGTCGTTCCTTTCTTTAAGTGAAATTTCATTTGTTCTAAGTGTATACATAGTATTCTAAGTGTATTTTATAAGTTTCTTGAGACAGCACATAGAAATTGGCCCAGGGACTTGATCAACTGTATGTACCACACATACTCTATGGATCTTATAAAACATCTTTTTATTAAAATAGTTTTAGTTTTTAAAAAAATTAATAAATCGTGATTTGTTTCAAATGTAAATTTTTGAAAACTTATTTTTTTTTTTTTCAAAACTAATGAATTTTTGAAATTTTGATTTTGAAGCTTTATCGCTTCTTAACCGTGGACGGCACAAGAAAAATTTCTTCGCAAAATATTTAGAAAATTTAGTTTTATATCGGAATATATTAATTTCTAAGTATAAAACGCTCATTTGACGCATTTGTGGTAAATTTTATGAAGACTGCCCTGAGGCAGCCTTACCTGTTAGAGGGTTAAAGTTTTTTTTAAACATGCATTAATCGCAAAATTTTAAATTTTTCATTTTCATTTTCATTTCAAAATTTTTATGTTTCATTAAATGTTGATTTTTATGTGACGAGAATGTCAGTTAGTTTTCTTGATTTTTTGATTATCCTTATCTAATATTCAAATTAGCAAACTAATTTTTTAGAGACATAAACTTTATCGAGAGAAATGCTTAAATTTCGGTTGAAAGTTCATATATGTACAAATAAGTTAATATATGGACATATATGCTTCATATATGGGCATACATAGAAGTGTATGTGATTCCATATAGGCAAACGGGACTTGTATATGGTCATATATGGAAGATTATCTGATTTCATATTTGCAAAAGGAGCTCATATATTGGCACATATGGAATAGGGTCATGCATGGGCAAATATGGAAGTCTATAGGAACGTATAGGGAAGTATATGTGACTCCATATATATACATTAGGGTGGCAATGAAAAATAGACCTTTGGACCCAACTCGATCAGATTATTGTGTCACTTGGTCTAAAACTTACATGGTGAAATTTGAGCCAATTCGGATAACTGGAAGCAGTGTGAACCTTTAGGATCAAAGTTAAATTTTTTTTTTAGAAATTTATCATATTGAAATATAATTTGCTTAAAATTATTGATTTTTTTTTTGCAAAGGTTAACCAAATCTTGCCAAACTTGAAGCTTCAAGTATCCTCAATGGGTTGCCAATTTTTTTTAATTAACCCTTTCATGCTACAGGTGGCTCAAAATGACTCATTATTATAAATAAATAAATAAATTTTTAATCCTAAATTTAAAAAAAAAATTGGTATTCATAGTAAAGGGTCCGCCATCTAACGGTTTTTTTTCAACTAGTGCTTATTTCGTGAATGGTAACACTTAGCTCATGTCTGATACATACTTAGTTTTATCCTTCCGCTGAACGAATATGGTCCGTATGTTCGTTATCTTGTGAAAAAAGTGAAAGAAACTGGCATCCTCATCGATAAACCAAAGCGTGAAAAGCCAAAAACAGTGCGTACACCCGAGAATATTGCTGCTGTGGCAGAAAGTGTGCGTGAAGCGCCATCAACATCAATTCACCGTCGTTCTCAACAATTGAACATTTCGGAGACATCATCATTGAGACGAATTTTGCATAAAGTCCAATTGGTTCAGGAGTTCGAAAAAAAAGTTATTTGGCGGACCCTTTATATCAAACTGGATTTTGAAATATTTTCAGAAAAATTAACCCGTTTATGCCACGTTCTCAAAATTACCCATTTACTTTAAAAATTTTTTTTTTTTGAATTTTTTCAAACAAAAATTAATGCTTGAGTAAATAAAATTTGTTTAATAAAAACACCAGCAGGTTTGGTTTATTTAAGTTTTAATTATAAGTTTTGTTTAATAAAATTAGGGAAGTTGAGCATAACTTATTTTAAGGTACTTCAAAAACAACCTGCATTGAACTTCGACCTTACAGGTGCACGTTATATGATTTGGCTCAAATATTCACCATGTAAATATTAGACCAAATGACATAAAAATTTGCTCGGGTTCTGTTAAAATTCCAGAAAAAATGCCCCATATATTTCATTGACCCCCTAATATACATATACCAAATGATAGATTTTGAAACATATAAAAATGGTTTATCTAATCAATTTTATAAACCTATTTTAAAGACCGATTGTAAACAACTTCAATTCTTCTCAAACCCCGTTTTATGCGAATAGTCCCTTTCACGAATAATCGCATAAAGCGAATTCGCATAAAAATCGCTGAATTAATAAAAAACGCATAAATTCAAATTAAAAACATTAAAAGTGAAACAAAATCGCATAAAAAGGTCAACAACATAATTTATTTCGTTTACTAAAACACTAAAAACCAACACATAAAGGACAAAAACAAACAAAAATATAATACGTATTAACTCATTACTTGAAATATTCTCATTTTGACTGGAAGGAACTGTCATTAGCTTTATTTTTTCCTTTTCGTCCGACACAATTTGTCATCAGACTTTGTCAGATTTCTAAGCGGAGACTTGTTTTTTTGTGTTTACGGCGGTGGAACTACCCTGCGGAAAATGGACCAGTCACTGGTAAAGTCACGTGACTAGAACTTTGTGTGTATGAACCTGTTCTAATTTCGGTTCTGTTATATGAAAGTGACTGGTAATTTTAACATGGACTTGTCATAGGAGGTGGCAATTGCTACTTTTGGAGCACCTTGTGACGTTGCGAACCTATCACCGCAATGTGTTCTGCGACAGGGGTAGTTTGAATCGAATAGTTTTGTGACGTACCACTGCACTGGTGAAAGGGGTACTTGTCGCAGGGCATGCGAAAAGTAATTAGCAAGTAATCATTTTTTGAACAGTAAAACAAATGACAATGTTTGTTAAATTAACTGAAATGTAAGTCGTCCCATTTTTCAGTGAAATTTCATTTGTTTTTAACTACATTTGCAGTGCTCTTTACCTACATAATATTCTAAGTGCATGATCCTTATGCCTCAGCCGAGTTCACCAAATACTTTTCTTTAGTAAAATTATAAATTTATTATTTAGATGCTCGCTACAAAAACTATTTTTTCTCAACTTTTATATACACGTTTTGAAAATTTCTGAATTTTTTGTTTAACATTGAACGTATAAAAATTGGTATTTTACTGTATAAAAATTGGTATTTTCTAACGGATTTTGATTGAATGAATATAATCCCAAACGATGTCGGTCGGTATATACCAGGGGTGGGCACGGAAATGCGTGCAAAATTTCAAGGATTTTGGTCTCTTAAACAAAAATTTTAAGTCAAAAAAGAGCTATGCGTCTGTTGTTCAGAGAAGTACATGAAAAGATTCATATTTTTATCAACATAAATTCCACGAATTACCTTTTATTTCAGTATGATCAAGTCAGAAAATGTACAAGCGAGTTCAAAAGAGTCTGTTAGGATAATGGAAATTGACTGTAATTGATTGGATTTGTCCTCATAGATTTTTAGTGTATTTAGTGAATTAAAACTTTCAGTAAACTAATGAAACATGTCTTAAAATTAGTGAAAAGCTTAATACTTTCAATGAAACTTCTTCATTGAGTGATTGGAACTTTAAATAAATAAAAAGATATGTTTCATAACATTTTATGAAAACGTGCATTAGTTTAATGAGAAGAGTTCCAGTACAACTTGATAGCTTTTATGCAAAAATTCATGAATATCATGCAGAGAATTAATTCTCTCTGTAAAAAACGGCGCTCTTAAATCTTTGGCTAGAGATTTAGTTTGACTAAACATCTTTTTTTTATCAAACTTTGTGTAAATATTAACCTACCCAGGATAACTTGTGCAGTAAAGTAATGCCTTACCTTGTATTGTATACTCCTAACCTGTACCATTATTTTCCAACAAAAAGTAATGCGTTAGCGATAATGGGTTACATAATATATGTGTTTTTTTTTTGTTATAAAGAGAAGCAAAACTCAGAAAATGCTTCCTATTTATTTATGTATGGCTTTCTTTGGAAAGAGGATAGTGGAGAGATGAAAGGTGGGGAAAGATGAAAGGCTTCAAACATGACAACACTGTAATTGCGCGAGATGATAAGTCTTAGAACAGTTGTTGCTCGCTACCTGATGAAGATTTGGCGAACTTATTGAAGCTTTTTGGTTTATAGCCCTGATTCGTTATTTTACTTCGGTGGGGTTAAGTGCTATGGGAACACCGAAGATGGGCCTGTGATACATATGAGGCATAGGAAACTCATACATATTATTTTTTTTCTAAATTGATGTTGTCGTCATCGGGAATCGCACCCGGGACCATCTGTGTAACAGTCCAGCGTGCTAACCATCACACCACAGTGCCCACAGAGACCCCAGGTTCGAATCTCAGCGCGACCACGTTATTTATTTAATAAAAAAAAGTATTTGTAATAATTTTGTTTTTATGAACAACTACTTAACAACTACTATTATATATATTATAAACAACTACTTAACAACTACTATTATATATATTATAAACAACTACTTTTCGCTACCAAGTAACCATATAAGCAACCAGTTACTTTACCCCGTACAATGAGTCGGCACACTACTTTTAGGCTCATGGTCTGTAAAATTCATCAGTAAAGTAATGTGTAATGTAATGCCTGAATTCCTGTAGCGATATATTGGTAATGTGTGTTTCTTATTTGGTAATGTGTGTTTTTGCTGGGTTTGTCTACGCAATATATTTTATTGTGTTTGTGTCTCAGCTGAGCCATCTATCGGAGAAATTCGGCCTTAAAATTCAAACTTTGACACGCTCTTGCTTCTAAACGGCCTAAGTTTTTTTCAAGTTTTAAATTTTGTATTGTTTCTGTTACAAAACTCCACACAAAAAAATTAACAATTTTTAAATACATTTCAAAGTCGAATTTTCAAAAATGTAAAACAAAAATCTGAATTTTGAACCACTTTTCAGAAATTGTATGTGGCACGCCTGGTGTAAATATTTATATTTGATTAAATAACTAAGAAAAAATTTAAAATTTTTAATTTAAAAACAAAGAAATTTCTAACAAATTTTAATTTTATATAGTTGCAATTGTCCTCAATTTAAGTAAGTTTTAAGCGTTTCCTCCATTGGAGGTTATAAAATTTTGTTCCATTACTTTGGAATAGTATAGTCAGGCAAGTTGCGAATCGGGACGCTTACCTACGGGAAATAAGAAATCAATTGCCCTCAAAGAACCTATACCTTATTTGGTTACCCCGCGAGCAATGTTTTTAAATGGACACATTTATTCGTAAATTTGTTTTTGAAACAATTTTAAATTAAAAGTTGGCAACTCAGTTTTTAATACTCTTTGTGTTCTCCTAATATTTACTCATTGATAAATGAAATTATTAATAGTTCTAAGCTGATAAGAATGTTTTGTAAATCTAGCAAATGTTTTTGAATGAACATAAATTTTATGATCTATTAAGCCTAACAAAGATCAATACAGGGTTATCTCTCCTATAAATCATAAAAAAGCCTTTGTTTTAATGAACTAAATATGAATAAACATACGGCCTTACTAAGAAAATCTAAAAATTATTTTAAAAGCTAACAGTTATTTAAAGTTATAATTTTAGAAATCTAAAATATATTTAAAATGTTTGAAAGGAAATTTTTTTAATTAAAAAATAAATATTTTTTTTTTAAATTCATCAGCCTTACTATGTAGATTTTCCAAATGTTTTCCATTGTCAAAGTCGACTTTTATTTGACAGGTGTTTACTTAATTCGTATCAAACACTATATTTAAAATAAAAATTTTAAAAACACTGTATATTTTTATAAAAAATCAAAGCAAAATATTTAACAATTAAAAGAAAATTTGGAAAAAAAAACGTTGAACAAAGTTTTAAAAAATATACTCTACTATACTATTTTACTATAAAAGACGAAGAGTCGGTATAAATCGCAAAAGACTATTTTTTCTAAGTTTCGTACTATACAAAATATTTAAATACCTTCAAATTTTGTTTTAAATTTTAAGTTTTCACTTAATTTTGTTTTTATATTTTGAAAGTTTGTGCACATTTTTTTCATACACATTTTTTTTAGGTTTGATATTTTTAATATTTTTAATTTAAATATTTTGTAAAACAACTCCTTTTCTATAAAATGAAGTTGATTTTAACAAAAATAAACATTTGGATATTTTCGATAGTAAGGCTGAAAATTATTAAATATAAAATCAGAGGAAGCTATAAATTTAAAAAAAAAAATTGTTTATTTCATATAATGAACCAAATTTTTTTAGAAATAGTCGACTTTTGTTATAGAATGTCGACTTGTTTCCCTTTTTTTTTTGGTAATTGTGTAGGTATTTTGATTTTTTTTAATAAGGCCAATTTTTTACGAAGATTTTTATTTTAAAATTTATTATTTTTATTAAAATTCATTTGTATTTTTATAAATTTCTATTATATTTACTTAATATAATAAACATTTCTGTTGAGGATTCATTTTATTACCCAATTCACATTGATATTCTCGAGCAAAATCCACTAAATTAGCCAAAGCCCCTATGACACGATAACGTTCGGGTAAGTCCTCATATTCAGCAATATCGGGAGCATAATCAGCACACCAAAGTTGAGCGAAACCAATAAAGAATAATTGAAATTTTGTATATTTCTCCAATAACGGCAAAGACTCTTGATCGACTGATTCATTATTGGCCACATTATTCCACCACTGTTGATAGGCCTTAAAGGCAATACTCAAAGCACCATTATCCGAAATATAGGTATTCAACAACTTCTTGTCATCTTTAACAACCCAGTTGCGAAATTTATAATTGGAATATTGTTCTATATAACAATTAGATTTATCATCAAAAGTATATTCGGTTATGGTATCCATCCACGATTTCAAGGCACCATGTTTATCATATT
Organism: Delia radicum; assembly: GCA_021234595.1. Taxonomy (NCBI): domain Eukaryota; kingdom Metazoa; phylum Arthropoda; class Insecta; order Diptera; family Anthomyiidae; genus Delia; species Delia radicum. Next base: position 277,054,634 of record CM037851.1, on the reverse strand, counting down.
TACGTCCTTGAGAATCGAAAGCCTTAAACATTTGTTGAGCTAAGAGATAGCCCAAGGAACTGTAAAGTAAGGCATGAGGATAGGAGGCATCCCATAGAAAACGAGATTGTAAAAATGTCACCGGTATTTGAATTTTATTAGTATCAAATGAATAGTTAGGTAACTCATGGGTTACCGCGGGTTCTGAGGGCCTTTCATTGAGTTTTGACAAATTTTGTTTAGTTTGCCATTGCCAAATACTAATAAGATTTTGATAATAATTCACTTTCCGAACTTGTACACTTTGCATTTGTTCAGCATAGGCGGTATTGGAGGACGATAATTCTAAATCCATGGCTTCTAATTTTTCGACAAACTTCTGTTTTGTTTCAGTACCTATCCAAGATAGTTTTGGAGAATTTTGTATTTCTTCCCGAAAAGCTTTTTTGATATCTGACCATACAGATTGTAATTCATTAACCATTTGCATAGTATGGTAATTTCGGGCAAACATATTTTCCAAAGCAGCTGGAAAATATTCCATTACCTTATTAACACAAAATTTACTATCTTTTTTCAACATTCCACGGGATAATTCAAATTTATCCAATACCTTCCACATGGTATAATTGGCTATAGTTAATTTGGGTGTTTCCTTGATAACATCCATTAAATTTGAAAAATAATCTATGGGAGTTTCATAAACTTGCGCATAAATGGTTGTATTAAATATTAAATTTAAATAACGATTAATGTCCACATAACTGCCATAGGCGGCCTTTAAATCGGCGGTATATCTTAAACGGGAAACTTGTTGTAATGTCAAGTCGGATCTAGCTAACCCCGCAGCAATACGTTTTTCAACATATAACACCTGTTGGGCTACTTCATTAGCCCATTGTTCGGACATATCGGGAAAATATCTATGCAATTGATTTTCTATGCTAAAGACATAAGCAGTCCTTAATCGCTCATTATCTTCATCATCCATTAAATAGGCGTCTTTTTTAAGATACAAATCTGGAGCTCCTACCATAATACGATGCATATCACGATCGGTAAAATCAGCCACCACTTTTAAACCTATCAATATATCCACACCCAATTCTCTCCGAACATCGGCTACCACTTTAAGCCAATCATAATTTGATTCATACCAATTATTTGCCGTTTTTTCAGGCCAAGAAGGAAAATTTACTTCATTCATTATATATTCCATAGCTATCTTATCCATTTTCCCGGTTTCTAAACATGTTTCATAGAAATTTTTCAATTTTATATCTATACCCGAATCACTGCGTCCATCGCTAGCCAACATTTCTGCACTTTTATGCCAATAGAGTGGTTTCAGTTCACCCAATTTTGAAGATTTACCTTTTGACGGGGAAGGATGTAAGCGTGCCCATTTACCGCAGGCAAATTTATAAAAATTTTCACATGGTGGTTTTTCTTCATTCAAATATGCTTTAATTTCATAAGCTTTAGCATATCTCAATAAATCGATAGTGTAATTTTGATTAACTGGTATGCTATTCACACAAATACAAAATACTCCCAGGAGTATTAAAGAATTTAAGAAAATTTTCATTTTCTTGTTTTTTTTTTTTTTAAATAAGATTTCCGTTTGAATTTTTCGATTTTGTTGTGTTCGCTAGACGTTTTGAAATAACACTAAATTCAATTTATTTGTTTTGTGAATTTCTAAACCTCAAGCTTATCACTATTAATATTTCAGACTCTCTCTTTAAGAAATTATTTGTGTTTATTAATAATTACTTAATTAATTTATAAAATTCATCAAATGTACTATATATTAAATTAGGGACATTCATAATTTATAAGAAAAAAATCATCGTATTCACATAGAGTTTGAAATTAATGTTTACTTCGGTTATGATAAGATCTTTAGACTGATCGAAATACTAGTATCAACCTAGCTAATATGTTTAAAATATACGGAGGTTAAAACTGGTTATAAATTGAAAATAATATAAAAATAATATGGATGTATATAAAAACAAAAAACTAATAAAACTGTAAAAAATATTACTTGAGCCAGAGTGGTGCGTTGTGGTGTAATGGTTAGCGCGTTGGGCTGTTACAGAGATGGTCCCGGGTTCAATTCCAGGTGACGACAACATCAATTTAAAAAGAACAATATGTATGAATTTTCTATCACTTATATGCATTGCTGCGCCCACCTTCGGTGTTCCCATAGCACTTAACCCCACCGAAGTAAAATAATGAATCAGGACTATGAAACAAAAAGCCTCAATAAATTCGCCAACTCTACATCAGGTGGCGAGCAACAACTGATCTAAGACTTATCATCTCGCGCAATTACAGTTTTGTCATGTTTGAAGCCCTTTTCTTTCACCACCTTTCATCTCTCCACTATCCCCTTTCCAAAGAAAGCAACACATTAATTAATAAGAAGAATTTCCTGAGTGTTGCTTCCTTAAAAAAAAAAAAAAACTTAAATTTTTTTTATAAATAAAGGGTCCGCCATCTAACGTTTTTTTTTAACTAGTGCTTATTTCGTGAATGGTAACACTTAGCTCATGTCTGGTTTGACAAATAATTATTTTTATCCTTCCGCTGAACGAATATGGTCCGTATGTTCGTTATCTTGTGAAAAAAGTGAAAGAAACTGGCATCCTCATCGATAAACCAAAGCGTGAAAAGCCAACAACAGTGCGTACACCCGAGAATATTGCTGCTGTGGCAGAAAGTGTGCGTGAAGCGCCATCAACATCAATTCACCGTCGTTCTCAACAATTGAAAATTTCGGAGGCATCATTGAGACGAATTTTTTCATAAAGACCTTGGTATGACGCCATACAAAGTCCAATTGGTTCAGGAGTTCAAAAAAAAAAAGTTATTTGGCGGACCCTTTAGACCAATTTTTGGTCTTCAAAGATTAGTAACGTCATGCTGCTTGTTAGGAAAAGACCCTAAGCACGTGTTTGATTACTAAGACGACTAGAATGGAGCAAAATTTATGATTAATAGGTTTTTTGGTAAAGATCTGTCTATTATGGAGGCTCTAGCTTATCTAAAACTTTGGGTTCTAATGAGATCTTTAGCCAGATCGAAGCATGGCGCTTTCTAAGCAAACGGTCCTGCAAAAAAGTGTATATCGTAACAGAAATATTCGTTGAATATTGTCATCTTAAATATATAAATATTTGTATGTTAAAACTACATTGCGTATGACGAATCATATAATACATATAATAAAATTCATCATACGCCTATACACATAAAAAGTTATTGTCAAACAAATTTCAATTTATGTTTGAATTTAAACCAGGGGTGGCAGGCAATACCGCTAAAATAACGTTATCGATTCAAAACCCTTTCAACTGACTATCGTTATGCTTAAAATACCGCTAGCAAAATAATTAAAATATCGTTATCCGTAAAATACCGTTACCGAAATAAACCGTTACCGATACCCGCATCGAATCGGTTGAATTTCATACTCACTTTCAATTAGAAGTTTCATAATATGTATTAAATGTTTAATTGAAAATGAATTTGGTTCACACAAAATTTTCAGTTTTTATAACCCATATTGAAAAAAAAAAAAAAAAAAAATGACAAAATATAAAAAAAATCACCAAAATTGAAAAAAAAACACCAAAATTGAAAAAAATCTACAAAATTGAAAAAAAATAGATTAAATTATAAATTTAGTAATATTTTAAAAATTTGCCAAAATTAAAAAAAAATTCAAAATTGAAAAAAATAGCTACAATTAAAAAAAAAAAATGCTAAAATTAAAAAGAAATCTACAAAGTTTAAAATAAATCTCTAAAATTTAAAAGAAATCTCCAAAATTTAAAAGAAATCTCTAAAATAAAAAAAAAAAATTGACAAATTGAAATAAATGGCTAAAATTTACAAAAAATTTTCTAAATTAAAAAGAGCAAAAGATTAAAATTTTTTTTCGAGAAATAGACATTTTAAATTTTAAGAACTTTGTGTATTTTTGTTAAATTTAGCAATTTTTTTTTTTTTTTTTTTTTTTTTTAATTTTGGAGATTTTTTCAAATATAACGATTTTTTTTTATTGCTGGCTACTTCGTTTTTTTGTGATTGTTTTAAATTTTTTTTATTTTTTTAATTAATGCTGCTAAAACATTCCATTCAAATCTGAAAACGTCAAGACCCTGTTACTAGGGTATACTTTTCTAAAAATTTTATATGTGCTGAATCCGTATCTTTTCCATCATATCAGATTTTTGAGATATTTTAAGTAATATTTTGAGTAACACAAAATGCCCCTACGATGTGAATGTCCTTAATATTAATATTCATATCATTAATTAAACAAAACAATTCTCAATTTAGTGATTTTGTTTTCAACCATTTATGACCTAATTCATCTTAAAAAAAAATAAATTAATTGAATAATATTTTTCTTATTTAATGTCAAGGCTAATCATTCTAAACACAAATTTTCCCATCGCAATTAACCATTTCCCATTTTCTCTCTCTTTCTAGGCAAATACAAATTTTATCAACATTTTGTAAAAAAAAGACTAAGATTTCTATATAAACAAAAAATTCTCAATTTTTGTTTAATTTTTGATGATTTTAATTTTACTTTTAAAGTATACAAATTAAATAAAATCTTTTCGTCATAAATACGAAAATTTAATCAACATCTTCATAAGAAAAAGAAATTATAGAAATTCATTAGTTTTGACGTCTACACAACTTGGAGTTATATTTTATTGGTTTGAAAGTGAAGAAGAAAAAAAAAATTATTTTTGTTTAAAATTCGGAGTAAAAAGGAATTAATTTGAACACGGTAAGTTTGAAAAACATTTTTGTTATACATTTTTATTATAATATACATATAATTTTAAAGTAGTTTTTAAGATTATTTAATATTATTTGAGAAAACATATACCATTTAAAAGCTATTACAATTTAATATTAGGATATTTTTTCTCACTAAGTTTCCATAAAATTTCTTAACATTAATGAAAGCTGTATAATTTTTATGAATATTCAATTATAGTTGTTTTTTATTCGAAATTTCCAATTTAATTATAAAAATGAAATGTTTGAGCTCGAGGCCTGGATTTTTCTTTAATTAAAATTCTTCTTTATTAATTTCCAATATTTCGAAACTCTTCAAGTTTCATCCTCAGGGAGTATAATTAAAATCCATTATATTCCCTGAGGATGAAACTCGAAGAGTTTCGAAATATTGGAAATTAATAAAGAAGAAATTTAATTAAAGAAAAATCCAGGCCACGAGCTCAAACATTTTATTTTTATAGTTTTATGAATATTTTTTTTTTATGAAACTTTTTCGTTAAATTTTTGAAACTTTTCATCGATTATAAAAAATTTGAATCAACAAATCTTTTACTAAATAGCAAAATACAGAATTTAGCTCAAATATTTTTTTAACCCTCAAACCGGCTTTTTTGCAATGAAATTTATTACCACATGTTTCGAAAACTGAGGTGAATGGTGAAAGTGAGAATAGGAACCCTACCAATATGTTATTCTACATAATTTTTCGTTGCCTAATGTAGGCGATATTACCCAAAATAGGTTTAGAACGAAAAACTAATCCGTAAAAATACATAAGTTTAGGCATAAACTATGTCTCTTACCAATATATGACTACAGCCCAAAAATTACACTTTATGTGTTTTTACTTAAGTAAATATGGCGATTTTCGTTTTCGAAAAAGCGAATTTCAGCGAAAAAGCACATTAACTTCAAAATATATTACCAAACTTTCGGGCTTTACTGTTACTACTAAATATAATCTTTCTGCCAAATTTTATAAAAATCCGTCCATACTTTTTTAAGTTAAGACGTTGCCCTTTAGAGGTATCCTATTCAAATCCTGTAAGCCCTTGGATCAAAATAAGAATTTTTATAAAAGCTTAGGCTTCAATCTTACTTTGTGTTTACTATCGACTGTTTCTAGTCAATATAAATATGTTTTTTAAAACTTTGAAAATTGTGTTCATTTCACAATATTTATTTTTTGAAATTTTACCAAAGTGTGAGAAACGCTTAATGATAAAAAGTTATTATCCCAATGGGATAAAAGAATTCATTCTTGAGAGTTGCAAGAATAAGTCCATGTCAAATGATACATACGGGGAACTTCTGCTGTAAATATTTACAGTTGTTTGAATCGTAATACAGTATCTTTATTTTTAAGTGAAAAAACAATCATTTGCAGAAGAAATTAAATTTTTGACTGCATTTGTAGTTCATTTAAAAAAAACACTCCACAGTAAAATACTGTATTATGATTTTACAGTCATTTCATACAGTTGTTTTTTTTATTTTAAAAATAAAACAAATCAATGTTAGTTTAATTTTTACTACAATTGTGGTTCATTCATTTGAGCAGTAAAAAACAATGACAATGTTAGTCGAATTTACTGAAATGTAAGTCGTCCTTTTTTCAAGTGAAATTTCATTTGTTTTTAACTGCATTTGCAGTGGTCTTTACCTACATAGTGTTCCAAGTGTAGTTATGTAGCAGATGATCCAAAAAAAAACTACCGTGCTAATAAATCGCATGAGAAATTATGGTCCCAGTGGAGAAATGATGAAAAAGTATTGTCTCAATGGGATAAATAAACTTATTTTTAAGAGTTGCAAGGAGAAGTTCATGTCAAATGATATTTATGAACCAGATGATAAAAAAAAATAGCGTGGTAAAAACAAAAATGCAATTCGTGCACTGCACGAACATTTTTTTTTTTGGAAATTTGGTTTTCTATCGAAATAGCTTAATTTCGTATTATAAAACACTCATTTGGAGCATTTATAGCAAATTTAAAATACCACGCCTAGAGGTGGGTTTGCCAGTTAGGGGGTTAAAAATGTATTCTTTGGTGAAGTTTATCGTTGATCTATAAGTTGTATGTGAGATCTTATTTTCGTTTTGTTAAATATTATAAGCATTTTTCTAAAGTAATAAAAAAATTATAATTTATTTGTTATCATTTAATTTGAATAATAGAGAAAACGCAGAAAAATTTATTAGACACCAGCCGAATGAAATTCATTTTGTGGTCAGCTACGATCTTCATCAACATACTTCGTGCCATTATAGTGTTAATTGTAAATATCTCTTATTTAAGTGATAATTTTGATTCTATATTATTGAGTTAAGATGTAATTTACTTGTGATGAATTGAATGTTGATGAAGGTTGTAGCTGACCAGAAAATGCATTCCATTCGGCTGGTGTCTAATAACTTTTTCTGTTATTCTCTCTTAGGTAAAGTAAACTATCACCAACTTATAATTGTTTTTAAATTAATTTAGAACAACTTTCATGATCTTTAACCGAATGAAAATAACATCTCACATGCGTATTTATGTTTCGTTAAAGATTTATTTTTTTCTTGGCATTATAAGGCATTAACTTTAAATTATCGACCATAATTGTATTATCTACCAAATATACATTCAAGTCATGCTGTTAACAAAGAACCATTGGTCATTTATTCCAACAGGATTTTATGGATTAACCACCACACTTTGAATTTACTACATATCACCCTTCTTCCCTTTCCCTTTCCCTCTCCCTTAACTATTAATATTTTATAAACATTCTGACTGCAAGCAATACATCTTCATTCTTCCATTATACTTTTTAATATTTAAACAGTCAAATGCTGGCTTTAATGGTTGCCATTGTTTGTTGGTTGGTCATTGTTGATTTAATACAGCATACATAAATTTTCGTGGGCTACAAACAGTATATGGCCAATTTATTATGGACTTTAAGATGGAATTTGGTATTCAGTTTATGAATTATTTTCTATTTATAATCAAAATGATATTCATCAGTTATATACTATGCAGTTGTTACACTCATAATAATCCATGCATAGAAATACGAAATTTATGTCAAAAATAATGAAAAATTTCGTAAAATAAATAAATCTTCGTTTTTTTTACAAAAGTTTTTAGGATTTTATGGATAAATAAACCACCGTGGTAACAAATCGATGGTCTGATTTAGGAGAAACGCTAGAAAATGAAAAATTATGGTCCCAGTGGAGGAATAGGAGAAACACTGGAAAATAAAAAATTATGCTCCCAGTGTCTTTTAAAACAAAGCGAATGTGAAAATTTTAGATTTTTATGTGTTCTTGCGATTAAATCAGAACGTTTTTCCCTATTTTTTATTGTTTTTAATTCGTGTAAAAAAGCCTGGTCGAAAGTAAAACGAATTCCCTTTTTTTCTTATAAATTACAATTTAGGGTCAATAATGGTGCTTAATATTAAAAATTTTGATTTTTTTTTTTTTTACTTATTTCTGATTTTATTGTATTTTTGGCTGTATTGTTTATACTCTAAAAAAATGTTTTACAAAACATTTTTTTGTTTTGATATTCTAGAAAAAACTCAAACAAATTGACAACAATGTTAGAAGCATTTCTTAAAAGCACTTTACTTTTCATATGTTTTTTATTTTCCATACCGTACGTTTTTGGCACTTCGATAATAATTTCGAAAAAAATTCGAGTTTTCGAAAGCTTTTGGCATTTGAGAACACCAAATTTCAATTTCGTCTGATTTCACAAATTCGTTCTAATTGCAAAACGTTCTAAAGTAGGGACATGGGCGATTATTATTATTTGTTTATACTTTGACCAAAAGTCGAATTAACCTAATTGGAATGTGTCCGTAAAATTTTTCAATAAAAATGTTTTCTTCTTCTAAAGAGAGACTAACTAAAGGAATGAATTCTTGTTGAATGAATTCCTTAATTTTTTATGCTTAATGTTTTAGTTTTGGAATTCAATCTCTAAATTTTTATTTTTTGAATTCATTCACAGGAACTAATTGTTAGCATTTTCTTATTAAAGAATTCATTCCTTGAATTAGAAAAATGAATTCAATTATAGGGAATTCATTTACAAATTGAATGAATTCTTCAAAGCTCTGATTTATACTTAATGTTGTTCTAAATTATTGTACTAAATGTTGGTCTTTTTTTTTTTTTTTTTTTTTTTTTTTTTTGTTAAATCTTATAGAGGATGACATTCAACGAATGTCGAAATATTGAGATAAAAATTAATTTTTATATTAACTACAACTGTCCTCGGCTCGAGCATTTTTATTTAATTGTTTTAATTACTTTTTACGTAATCTGCTCGATGTCGTAAGAATCGTAATACCCATATCGCGAAACAACGCTATAATCTTTTTATCAAACTCATCGAAACGCATAAAATTTGAAAACGTGTCTGTCCTTTAAGATCGATACTTTAAAAGTTTATCGAAATATTAATTTTTAGTTGTATAACACAAAAAAATTGTGTCGAACTTCAAGAATGATAAAAAGGGAACATTTTGAAAACCGCGAAAAAATTTAATTGCGTTTCTTTCTATTTTTTTTAGGGTCTATACCGGAGAACAGAATGAGACCATTCGTTTTTGTTGTCCATTCATACCTTCATTGCTTTTGCATTGCTTTTATTCAACAACAACAGCTTATGCTGTTGCTGTTTATTCCATTTATTGTTTTTGTTGAATGCCTTTTCAACATTAATTTTTATAATGCCGTTACATGTCAAGCAATGAAATGAAATGATGACACATGAATAACATGAAATCAATCACAACATTCGCGTAGTATTCGTTGACCTGTAGCAATAATAATATTTTTTTTTTTTTTTTTAGTTTTAGTTTTATTTTCAATTTCAATTCTTTATTTTTGTATAATATAAGTAAGTACAATTATTTAACAGACTTTCTTAAAGAGTTTAGGATTTTTATCCTCTTCTGCTTAGATATATAATAACAATAATTTTATAATTAGTATTTATTTAAATATTATTAATAAGTTAAGGAGAAAATTTTCAAAAAACCTTTGTGAACATTTTTTTGGTTTAGATTTTAGATAAAATGGTTAAAATAAAAAATAAAATTATGATGGGACAAGCTCATTGATGTGCGTGTACTCAGAATGTAAACATCTGTAGTTAAAGTTAGTCGTCAATCGTTGGATTTTATTATTTACAAGTTCAACGTTGGCTAAGGTGTGTAATCGTTGAGTAGAGTAATGCCAAGGCAGATTGTGAATCATTTTTAATAATTTATTCTGCGCAATCTGCAGCTTCTTTACATGACACTGCGCTGTTGTGGACCAAACTGGGGCAGCATAAAACATTATTGCATGAAAAATTGATTTAAATACTAAAGTTTTGTTGTGTACGTTTAGTTTTGAGTTTCTGTTAATTAAAGAATATAACAATCTCGTTATAATATTGACTTTATCTATCATATAAGGGATGTGGTGTTTGAATTTGAGTTTTGGATCCAATATGACACCTAGATATTTCACTTTATCCATCCAGGGGATAGTACTATTATTGAAGTATATAGGACTTTGTGGTAAATAGCAGGGTTTAAACCTCCTGGAGAAATAAATAGCCTGAGTTTTCTGTGGGTTTATGAGAATTTTCCATTTCGTAAAGTATGTATGAACTTCACTTAGTGCTGCTTGTAAATTGGCTAATACATCGGTTGATAATATTTCTGAGCTGAGAATCGCAGTGTCATCTGCAAAAATGGATGTTACACAACCATCTAATATAGGAAAGTCTGCTGTGTATAAATTATATAATACAGGTGAGAGACAGGAACCCTGGGGACACCCTGCTAATATTGGTTTTTGTGTTGAGTGGTTGGAGCCTATGAACACACTAAAACTACGCTCTGAAAGAAAACTAAGTATTAGTTTAACTAAAGATGTTGGAAAATTTAATCTTATCATTTTATATATAACACCATTATGCCAAACCGAGTCAAATGCAGCCTTGATGTCTAGTAAGACCATACCAGTTGATTTTCCTTGTGCAAAGTTTGAGTTTACAAGGTTTCGGATTCTAATAAGTGGCTGGACAGTGTTGTGCTCCTTACGGAAGCCAAATTGTTGTGCTGGCAATATACGTTCTGCATCAATATAATCAGTAATTTTTTCCTTTATGACCTTTTCCAGTATTTTGCTTAAAGATGATAAGAGACTAATCGGTCTATAGGAACAAGGACAATCTGCTGGTTTGTTTGGTTTCTTTATCGGCACAACTTTTGAGTGTTTCCATATTTTAGGGAAGTATTGTAGTCGTAAGCATGAGTTTATAATAACTGTGATAAACTTTAATCCTCTTTTTGGTAAGGCTTTGAGGCATTTATTAGTTATTCCGTCAGTACCAGGACTTTTTTTTGACTTAAGTCTCTTTATTATCAATGATATCTTGTCTGCTGAAACTAATATATCGTTATCAGGAATAGTTTCGACGGCTCTAAGTTGATTAATAGCGTTGTTAACATCTGTTGTGGTTAATTGATCGCTGAGATTTGATGAAATTGAATGGTTTAAACTGAACATTTGAGCCAGTATTTCACATTTCTCTAGCTGCGTGTTGTAAGTTGCATTATTATGTTTAAGTATTGGGATGTTTGTAGGTTTCTTCTTTAAAATTTTTGAAATGTTCCAAAAAGGAGAGGAACCTTTTTCCAAAGTTGCCAGCTTATTGCTCCACGAAATGTTTTTATATTTCTTTATCTCTTCTGATATTCTATAATTATATTCCTTTGTTCGGGTATGGTCATTAACGTCTCTATATCTTTTCCAATTTCTCCTATACATATTTCTGATCTGTATCATATGTTTAATGTGTTGTGGTAGAGTTTGAGTAGTAAATGTGCTTACTTTTTTAGGAACACTATAATTTACAGCAGCTAATAATGTGTTATTAAATGTCGTTATGAAATAATCTATTTCTTCAGAATTATTAGCATTTTCATTAGGAATTACTAGATTTCGTTTAATAAATGAAGTGTATCTAGACCAGTTCGCTCTTTTAAAATCGTAAAAAGTTCTGTAGATAGGAGTAAATTCACTATTTATAGTTATTTTGACAGGAAGATGGTCAGAACTCAAGTCATTTATAACACTGGCTGGAGTAAGGCTGCTCTCTAAATTGGATAAAAAGAAATCAAGGGTAGATGCTCGTCTTCTTGGATCAGATGGAATATATGTGTGATCATTTGGATATAATAAATAAAAGTTTTCGGAATTTAGTTTTTCGTACAGAATATTTCCCCAGCAGTTTGATCTTTGGCAGCCCCATAAGCTATGCCTACTGTTAAAATCGCCACCAAGAATAAATTTTTCATTACTACTATGAAATTTTCGTAGATCGGATTTAAATTGCAATTTTTTGGTGCTATCTCTGCCAGCAGAGCCGCCTGGAAAATAGCAGGAATAAATGTTTATATAGTTTCCGTTGGTTGTTCGTAATTTAACGCCAATATTTTCAATAAGGAATGTATTTAGAGGTGGTAAGAGTGTGTGTTCCACATTTTTTCTAATCAATACTGCTACACCTCCCCCTCTATTATCTTCACGGTCTTTTCTATAGCAATAAAAGTCTGTGTGTTTTATAGAAATGGAGTTGTTTAGTAATGTTTCTGTTATTAAACATATGTGAATATTTCTACTTAGTAGAAAATTGAAAAGTTCTTCTTTTTTATGGCGGATGCCTCTGGCGTTCCATGTTACTATATTTAAATTACTCATACAAAAATTTACATGCGAGTGATGTTATCACTTCGAATTGATCGGCTTTACAGTTACATCTCTTTAAGTTCGAGATTAATTCAAGTGTAAGATTTTTAACTTCTTCAACGGAAAATAAGTTATTATTTTTGGGCTGTTGATTCCAGCCTCGATTATTATTAATATTAGCACCTTGATTCAGACTATTAGGAAAATCAGTACTATAGTTGGTATTATTGTTGTTATTAAAGCGAATATTATTTGAATGTTTGTTGCAGAAAGTTTTCACGTTACACCGACTAGAGCCATGTCCTAGCATTTGGCAATTATGACACTGAGTAATTCTGGAAGACCTATTTCGTTGGAAATCCCATTTAACTTTGATGTAGTCAATAACTGAATAGTTTTGCCTCAGTTCCTTAATTGTTATTGACTTTCTTCGAAAGTAAACGATATATATGGACTGCTCATTATGAGGACCGCCTTTTGTGACTAATTTCACATCTAAGCATGACAGTTTCATATCATTCAACTTCTTTTTTATTATATTTGGATCAAACTTATCGAGTCCAAGAAGAACTGCTTTATATGGTTTCTCATGTTTTGCTCCATATGTAAAAAATTCATATTTAGATACTAAATAAATATTTGCATATTAATTCATAGTCTTCTTTACTAGTGCAGAATAGTTTGAGGCCGATTGAAATTTTTCTAATAGAAAAATCCGAAATTTTTAAATGAAGGCACATATCTTGTATTTCCAAAATTTTGCACTTTAATATTGTTATTGGAGGTATATGTTCTTTTTTTGAATTATTAATTATAATTTCATTATCATCTTCATCATCAAGTGTTTGAAGTGGTGCAAAAAAATTACTGCTAGAGGCAGTGTTTTTTTGTTGTTTAGGTTTTTTCTTCATTATGTTATGTCTACTAGAGGCAGTAACATCTTCAATATATGACCGTTTTATGTTGTTGTTGTTTTTTTTTTTTTTTATATTTTTTATTTTTTTTTTTTTTTTTATACTGTTAGTATAGGGATTAACTAATCCCTTTTTAGTCACTAATCAGTTTGTTTTTAATAATATTTTGTTTGATATTTGAAACTTATTAACACAATGTACGTCTGTTTATGATCACGGTTTACTTGAGACTGTTTTTTAGTTTTATTAAACATGAAATTAGTATAAATTTTTGTTTAATTTTATTAAACATGAAATATGTATAACATTTTTTAATTTTCTTAATACACAAAAAAATTTGTTAACGTTTTATTCATTTAACATTGAGACCATTCATACCAATCGTTGTGTATTCGTTGTTTTCGTGAGTGTTAAGTCAGGTTAACACTAGACAAGCAATGCAATACATGGTTTTCGTTACACTCCCTTTTCTCAATTCTGTCGATTGTTGTTTTATTGAAATGATGTGAGTTAACAACAATGTACTCATTTTTTGTGATTGCATTCAAAAGCATGAAATAATGCACTCAAACCGTTCTCTGGTCTATACGCCTACACTAAAATAAAAAGTCGGTAAAGTTAGCAACATTTTCACTAGGAGGATGCTGCTAAATTCAGCAAAATTTTGGCTCAATTTTCTAATTTGTTTGCTGATGCAGTCAAAGCCCGGTACAACGATTCGTTATATCGCAACAGCTTTTTGCACTAAATCGATGTCACATTTAACATTTCTCAAAAATAAAAGTTTATTGAAAACTAAAAATAAAACTGCAATAAATTAAAAGGCTCTAAATTAAAAGGCTCTCCAACAAAAAGTGTTTTTTTTAGAACGATTAAACATATTTTTTTTTTAATCAAATTTTCAGAAAAATTCAAAGCAAACAATTTGTTTGTTAGTTATAACGCGTTTCCCCAAGCGAGCTTTGACTGCATTAGCAATTTTTCTGCAAGGATCCTACCAGCATAAATGCTGCTGACTTTAGCGACTTTTTTTTTTTTAATATAGGATAGATAAAATTTGATAATTGCAAAATAAAATCAAAAGTTATAACTCTAATGTACAGTTTTCAATAAAATATGAAAACATCGAGTTGTAATATCTTATAATCGTATTTTCAAAGATGGTATAACCAGTTAAGAGATTTTGTGAATCAGTTTTGTTTTACCATTAAATTTTAAAATGAATCTTAACAAAGAAACTGTTAATGATAATAACCCCTAAAGAAATAGAAAAAATAAAAGTTTTTTTTTTTCACACCTGAGATATAAACAAAAATTTTAAAAATAAAAAATTAGTAGTATTTGGACAAGCAAAAGCACTTAACAAACATGAAAATAGTGGTAAAATATTGAAAAAATTAAATTTTAGATATCGTAATTATAAATTTGACAACATTTTGTAATTCCAGCTTTTAGTTTTGGTGGCCTTGATAGCCACATTTGTTGAAACATCTCTAGGAGATACACAAGAGTTTTACATCGTGTTAAGTGATTGATTTTTGATTTCTTACATAAAAATTTAAAAATAATTGTTTTAATAATTTTCAGAATTAATGTTGATGATTCCACTCGTGAGGAAACCTTTTCATTAAACAATGAAAATACTACCGAAGAGGAATTAGTTATCAAGGGTACTGATATGCAAACTTTTCCCGCCGGGGATCCTGAACATATTTATGTAGTTAAAACGATTTATGTGGCCGATAAAGATGGTTATCGTGTTAAATATAAATTAGTGCGAGAAATGCATAAAGGAATAATTTTTGCATTAAGTCCATTAACTTTAAAATCATTGGGAGGTTGATTATTATTAACAAAACTCGTATAAAAAAAACTATAATCCAGAGTTTATAATAAAAACTAAACACTAAAATTAAATAGTAAAATTAATTTATATTACATTTTAAATCGTAAACATAGAATATTAAATCAAAAATTGAATAACTCAAAAAAAAAGGAGATTTTTGTTTTGTTCGCTAATGTGATTTTTTGCGCTTAATAAGTGGAGTCATTCCAAAAACTTATGATTCAATTTTAGTTGTTAGTTAGTTAATTGTTCCTTATTTTTCTTTTCAAAATAAGTGGTTTACAAAATTATAATAATAAATATAAAATTTGATATTTTAAGTTTTTAATAACTTTTAAATAAAAAGAACTGTAAATAAAATAAGAACTTACGACTTTGACATACTGTCGTCAGTCAATTTTAGTTGTTTTTGGAATGAATGTGTTTTGATTTCATTGAAAGTGAGCTCATCGGTGTTCAACGTTCCTATGATATATGTATTATCTTCACCGAAATTAGTCGTAAAGGGTTTTTCAATAAGAGCGCTACAAAAGTTTTTTTTAAATAAAACAAAAACGGTTTTGGATATCAATGAAATTCTTTATTCCTGTGAAAGTACGTTCGATGCCATTATGTATGGAACTCGATTTCTTTTGCATTTCCACCACGGGCACGCTTGCAGAAGTCCAGACGCTGAACCCAATTTTCGACGGTTTTCAAGCATAAATCGGCCGATACTGCTGCAATTTCACGTTCGATATTCGTACGAAGTTCATCAATCGTCGCTGGCTTGTTGGCATAGACCATAGACTTGACGTAGCCCCACAGGAAATAGTCTAACGGCGTCAAATCGCACGACCTAGGCGGCCAATCGACTGGACCATTTCGTGAGATAACACGTTCTCCAAACTTGGTTTCCAATAAATTGATTGTGGCATTCGCTGTGTGGCTTGTGGCGCCGTCCTGTTGGAACCACATGTCCTCCAAGTCCATATCATTCAATTGGGGCCAAAAATATTCGGTTATCATTGAACGGTAGCGATTCCCATTCACAGTAACGTGCCGGTCTTGATCATCACGGAAGAAGTACGGCCCAATGACGCCGCCGACCCATAAACCGCACCAAACCGTAATTTTTTCGGGATGCACGGGAACATTTTGTACTGTGCCTGTGGATTCAAATTTTTCCACTAGACGCTCAATTGTTGATCTGCTAGGACGATTATGACGACCATAAATTGGACGTAGAGCTCTTAACGTTGAGGCCATTGACTCCGAATTTCGGTAGTAAATTTTAATAATTTCGACTCGTTGTTGGCTCGTATATCTTTCCATTATGAAATGGCAAACCATACTGAAGAAAAATGTCAAAAGAACGGCAAAAATAATATGGCGTCGTTTGCTGTCCCTGTCGGTCTACTTTTGTAGCGTCCCTGTTGTTTTCCTCAACAACATATCCAAATTGCATTCAAATCTATGGATTCACCACTGTTAAGTTTCCCTGTTAGTTTTTTTTTTTTTTTAAATACATAAAAGACCTTCATTAATATTCTGGTGTCAAATTTGGTTAACAAGTAAATTCGCGTTTTTTTTCAGTTTTTACTATATTTTACCATTTTTGCACAATTTATCATTTCATTTCACAATCGATCAATGCATTTTTCTGCATAAGCAAAAAGACAAATCTGAACAATTATTTCGTGAAAAAAAGGAAATTGTGGTTAATGGCAAAAACGCCAAATGTGTCTAAAATTTATTTGACAGCATAGCGAAAAAGGACGACCTATGAGTATATATTAAAAAATGATGTGCACCAAAATTTGTCCAAAAAAGTTTATATTTGCGAAAGTTATTATAACAAAGTATTTTAAAATTTTCAAAGGTGAAAATTGTGAAAATAAAATTGGAAACAATTTCGTAGACATTCACTGTAATGAGAATTTTTGTTAAAATAACTTTCGCGAATATAAACTTTTTTGGCTAAATTTTGGCACACATGATTTGTAAAGCAACACCCAGAAAGCAGTCTCAGTTGGAGCCACCGAATTTATTGCCAATCGAATTCTGGCGCTACTATCTTACTATTTACTATCAACTATCTTACTATTATTTTATATATATATGGTCGTAAATGCTAAATATTCAGGTGTCTCATTCAATATTATATTCCACATAAATATTATTACGTTCCACAAAATTTTATTGAAATTAAAAAACTTTTTTTTAGGTACTCAGATTCATAGTCCTCTGTCATACTAATTGGGCCAAAATCACATTTAATTCGAATTGGCTTAATTGCTATTTAAACATTTTAGAATTTTATTTTTATTAAAAAAAAAAAAACTTTGTCTTTTCCGGGATTTGAACTCGGAAACTCGGAGTAGTTGGCTGCCGCTCTATCCATTACACCACAAACACGTATAAATGTTGAGTGCTAAATTTGAATTTAAATATTTTGTTAGCAAATCAAACATAGTCAAATCAAAATTTGATACCCGAAGGTTAATGCAGGTCTTTTATGTATGTATAATAAAAAACTAAGATAAAATATTTAATTTTTAAAATTTGATATATAAAAAAACTGATGCATTAAAACTTTAATGCAAATTTGTGAACAGCCTGGCCACAAGTAAAAAAGTGGATACTCCATTAAAATCAGCTTGGCCGAAATACTTAAGATCAATGGTCCGTACTATTTTATTTTTTTTTTTTCAGTTGCGCAGTGTAATTATCAAATATATTTGTCTACATAATTATGACAAGCTGAAGGTGTACAAGAAAGCATTGGCGTTGGCAAAGCGGAACTCATGGAGAGAGTTCTGCGAATCCATAGACAACACTAGGGACACTGCTAGACTTAGCAAGGTGCTGGCAAAGGGTCACTCTAATCCCACTTATGTTAAGAGGGGTGATGGATCCTGGTCAGAGTCATCGGCTGAGTCGTTGGAGATCCTTCTGAATATTCATTTTCCTGGCTGCTTGGATGCAGATACCTTGGACAATGACCAACGTAGCCGCTCTAGGGGCGCTTCTAATGGGATGGAAAACGAGATAATTACACTTGATAGGATAGCCTGGGCAATTGGCAGTTTCTCCCCATACAAATCGCCGGGTCTGGATGGCATTTTACCGATAATGCTGCAGAGGGGTCAAGATTGATTACTCCCTGGCTGCTTGTGATATACAGACTTTGCCTCTCTCTTAACTACGTGCCCGTAAGCTGGAGGAAGGTTAAAGTAGTCTTTATTCCTAAAATTGGCAAATGTGGTCACGAGGCTGCAAAGGACTTTAGGCCAATCAGTCTCTCATCTTTTCTACTGAAGACGTTGGAAAGACTCATTGACGTACATATAAGGCTGAAACTCGAGGGATCGCCTCAACTGTCGGGTAGTCAACATGCGTATATCAAGGGACGCTCAACGGAAACTGCACTCCATGAGGTTGTGAGAGTGGTGGAGAGATCCTTGGAATTTGGACAATATACACTGGCCGCCTTTCTGGACATAGAGGGGGCTTTCAACAATGTCACGACCGATGCAATACAGGGAGCCCTCGTGGATCTGGGCGCTGAGACTTTCATCAGCGACTGGATAGTGAACATGTTGGACTCCCGTGTTGTCAGTGCTAGTCTGGGAAATAGCGAGTTGTCAAAGCAGGTCAGGAGAGGTACACCTCAGGGTGGTGTGATCTCGCCCCTGTTATGGCTCCTTGTTATTAACTCAGTTCTCGTCACGCTGGATAATAAGGGTGTTAAGGTTGTCGCTTATGCGGACGATGTGGTGATATTGGTATCAGGGATGTTCTTGGACGTGATTAGCGATATTATGACCAGCGCTCTGGATACTCTCAGTAGCTGGGCCACCAGTTGTGGCTTAGGAGTGAATCCGAGTAAAACAGAACTGGTACTTTTCACCACTCGGTCCAATTCGGGCTTCAGACCTCCGCGGCTGCAAGGCTGTGAGCTCACCCTCTCTGATCATGCGAAATATCTGGGTATCATCTTGGACTCTAAACTATCATGGCGACTTAACACCGAGCACAGGGTCAGGAAGGCAACGGTAGCCTTCTACTCCTGTAGGAGGATGTTTGGTTCAAGGTGGGGTTTGAGTCCGAAAATGGTGCTGTGGATGTACATGGCTATTGTGCGTCCAATACTGACATATGGCTCTATCGTGTGGTGGACTGCGACCACTAAGAGGGTGGTTACGGATCGTCTGTATAGGGTGCAGCGCTCTGCTTGCATTGGGGTCACGGGCGCGATAAGAACTTGCCCCTCGGAGGCTCTCAATGTAATGCTTCACATTATCCCTATTGATTTGCATATAATGGCGGTTTCTTCTAGCAGCGCAGCGCGGCTTGCTGCAACGGGTTCCTGGAAGTCCAGGACCTATGGACATGCTAGGCTTCTTGATGGACTTCACCCACGTGTGGGATTTGAGTCCGACTATGTTACTCCTAGATTGGATTTCTGCCGACCTTTTCGGGTTAGCTTTCCCTCCAGGCGGGAGTGGGATATGGGGGATCCAACTTTTGGTTTTGACATCAGGGTATATACCGACGGCTCAAAGATGAGTTGTGGTGTAGGCTCCGGGGTCTTCTCGGGTGAGTGTAACTTGCGGTGTTCTTCAGGCTACCTGATCACGCTACTGTTTTTCAGGCGGAAATTCTGGCTATCAGGGAAGCCTGCAGACTCCTGTCTGAAAGGGGGGCTCGAGGGACAGTGGGCATTTTCGCCGATAGCCAAGCGGCTCTAATGTCCCTGAGCTCGTACGTCACATCCTCTGCTCTCGTTGGTCAGTGCAGGGAGGAACTGTCCAGGCTAAGCTGTCTATCCCAAGTTACTCTAGTTTGGGTCCCCGGCCACAGAGACCTCTACGGTAATGAAAGGGCAGATGAATTGGCAAGGGCAGGATCTGCCTTAAACGTCTCCACATCGGTGTCAGTCGCTGCACCGCTGGGGACTGTTAAGGGGGAAATTTTCCGGCACTATTTTCGCAGGGCGGGGAACAGGTGGCATAATTTGGATACCTGTAGGACCGCGAGACTTACGTGGCCCAACTACGACCTAGGGCGTACAAACTCTCTCCTGAGCAGGAGCAGGAGGGATGTCTCGAGGCTGACGGCTGTTCTGACCGGTCACTGGCTGATTGGTAGGCATGGCATTAGACTTGGGATTGTACGCGGTTCGCATTGTCGCAGCTGCGGCATACCGGGCGAGGAGGAGACTGTGGAGCATCTTCTCTGCGATTGTCCGGCGCTGCAGAATATTCGACTCCGGATCTTGGGTGACCATATACTGGACGACCTCTCGGTAATATCACGTGTGGGATTCGGTGATCTCATACGTTATCTTAACCGAACGGGGTGGGTCTAGTACTCCGGATACTAGTTCCTTACGGGTAGTGTGGTCTCTTCAAAACGGAGTCGCTTTTTGACTCTACTTGATGCTCACGAGTAGCGTGAGCTGCCACTTAAACCAACCAACCAACCAACATAATTATGAACAATATCAATTGCTTATTTGCTTAATTGAAGGGTTTATTGTAAAAACTTGATAAATCACATTTACTGTTTTAGGGATTTTCGCTGTTTGCTAGACATCCATTTACTAATATTTGATAGAAGTCTTGCCTAAACACTTATTGCAAGTACCTAAAGTATAAACTTAATGCAAAAATATATTTTTTTTGTATCTTTTTAACCTTTGAAAGGCAAAAACATACTAAAACTAAAATGTGGCTTATCATGTTTTTACAATAAGCACTTCAATTTAATATTATTGCTTAAATAAATATTTTACAAATATCACTACATATATTATTTATCAACGTCCCAACGATTTCAATGTTAATGGATTTAAATACTGAACACTTGGTAGTTTCTTTTCACGCACTAATTTATATTTAACCCGATAACCATCTTTATCGGCCACATAAATCTTTTCAACTACATAAACATGATCAGCATCCCCGGCAGGAAAAGTTTGCGTCTCAGTACCCTTAATAACCAGTTCCTCTTCGGGAGTATTTTCATTATTTAAAGAAAATGTTTCTGCACGATTTGAATTATAGACATATATTCTGAAAGTTTGTTCAAGCAATTATTTGTATTCTAAAATTTGTATACGAATTAAAAAAAAAAAAAATCACTTACACAACATTTTGTAAAACTCTGGTATCTCCTACACACAATCCAACAAATGTGGCTATCAAAGTCACTAAAAAGAGGAACTGCAATTTGGAATTAACTTTTATAATATCCATAAAATTTTATTTTCAATATTTTACCACAAACTTCATGGTGGCTTAGTTGTTTAGCTCATTTGCTTGTACAAATACTACTAATTTATTATTATTTTCAAAATTTTAGCTTCTGTGTTTGGTGGAATTTAGATTTGTTTTAACTTTTTCATTTAGTCGTTATATATATTTATATATATTTTTTTTAATTCTTTCCCCAAAACTCGTGTTTAACTGGTTTCAATAGATACTGAAATAACACGGTGCTACAAAAAAAAACAAAACATTTCAATCACTTTTTAAGTGACTTAGTTAATGAAGGTTCTAAGTCTGGATGAGGGTATTAAAAATCCGGGTTGAGAAGTTTCAATATATTTTTTTTTTTTTAATTCTCCACCCAAAACTCGTGTTTAACAGATTTCAATAGATGCTGAAATAACACGGGTGCTACAAAAAAACAAAAAATTTCAATCACTTTTTAAGTGACTTAGTTAATGAAGGTTCTAAGTCTGGATGAGGGTATTAAAATTCCGGGTTGAGAAGTTTCAAATTTTCGAGATAACAGTAAAGAGTATTTTTTTGCGACACATACAATTTTCAACCGATTTTGAAATTTTAAACGGCATTAAAAAAAAAATTACCTGCCCTGTTAAAAATCGACATATATGGATCCGTATGCATCCATATATGACTGATATGTGTTCATAAACCGTTCTAATATGTTCATATGAGGAATCATAAATGTTCATCTGTGTGCATTAACTAAAATTGGGGTAACATATACATTAGCGCGTCCCGAATTTGGCTTTTTTTCGAATTTGAAAATGCTTGCCCCCCCAAATGATGGGGATTTAGGACCATTTTAAGAGAAAAATAACAAAAAAATTTTTGGACAAAAAACCAGATGGCTACCGGATCTTAAAGATTGCAATCCTAGTGCATTTTGAAAAAAAATAAATATTTTTGATTTTAAAAAAATTGACGCCAAAAGTTGCGCAATACAGAGTACATTCCGGGAAAAATATTAAAAAATTTCCGTAGAGCAATTTTGGTGCAGCGTTTCATCTTAACCCTTAAATGCGCACAGTATCTTTAAAGATACAACCATTCAAAAATTTCCTACGACTTTATTTTAAGCTTAATCAAAATGAAAACTGCACTAGTGTGTTAAGAACTCTCTAGCGCTCTTTAATAAAATACATTTATAAATAAATCTTTAGAATCGTACCTTTTATTAACCATCAAAGTAAAAAAAATTAAAAACTTCAAAATTAATTAAAAACTCAAGAATTGCGCTTTTTATGATATCGAAAAAAGGGCACATGTAATTTTAGAAAGTTTAAATAAAAGGCATTAGTGTTAAGAGGCAAATATAAGCTTTTGAATGATATATCTTTTTTGTTCCTAAGTCACTCCATTTTTGTGTAACGGGCAATTTAAAATTTTGAAAATTTTGGATTTTTGCTTTTTTTTGATTTTATTCAAATCGAAGCTGTTGCGCATTTAATTGTTAAAGATGGAAAGTGAGTATATGTTTTTTTTTCTTTCTTTCTTTCTTTCTTTCTTCTTTCTTTCTTTCTTTCTTTCAAGCTAAATTAATCACAAAAGCTGCGCAAACTAGAGGATATTAGTTAAAACTATTTCAAAAAATGTGATAGAGCTTTTCTGGTCCAGCGCACAGTGGAACGAGATGTACTTTTTTGTAAAATTTTCTTTTTTTCACATTTTAATCTTAAAGATGCAACGCTGCACCAAAATTGCTCTACGTATATTTTTTTTAATATTTTTCCCGGAATGTACTCTGTATTGCTCAACTTTTGGCGTCAATTTTTTTAAAATCAAAAATATTTTTTTTTTTCAAAATGCACTAGGATTGCAATCTTTAGGATCCGGTAGCCATCTGGTTTTTTGTTCAAAATTTTTGTTTGATATTTTTCCCGTAAAAGGCTCTTAAATCCCCATCATTTGGGGGGGGCAAGCTAAAAAATTTTTTTTCGGGACGCGCTAATATACATCATACATATCTATACATTTCCATACACGGTCATATGTGTACATTAACGAAAGTTGAGGTAATATTTATATATATGATCACATATGAACTCTTATGAACACATAAGAATCCTATATGGTGGTATGTGGACATGTATGACCTTGAATCACTTCATATATGAGCATGAATGAGTTCATACATGTTCATAAATGATAGATGTTGATTTTGGTCTTTTTAAATATATATAATTCCTTTATATTATTCATATAAATAGGTACACAGAAAAAAATATCAACCTAAAATATCTAATTGAAGATTTGATTTGAATTTAATTTGTTTCTAAACAAATATTTAATTGAATCAATAAATGTTTTTATTGACTTTTAAATATATAAATACATATTTTATTTTAGACGCAATTATCATATTATTTTTTCATACACTGTATGCATAAATAGAAAAAATTCAGTATAAAATACCAAATACATATGAAGTTAACAAACAAAACAAGCACACACACAAACAGACTCAGCATTGCAAAAAACACACATACCAACGTATAGATTACACACTTTTTTTGTGAGTATCATATTTTTTTTTGTAGAAGTTATTATAACTTTTTTCCTTCTCAATTTTAATAATAGGTTTAATAGGTTTAATTGATAGTATCATTGCCGTGATAGATGCAAAATCAATTAAAATATTAATTGATTCAATAAATTTTTTAATTGAAACCCGTTTTTAGTTTTTTCTGTGTAGATATTTTCCTTATAAAAATTGAAATTTAAATTTTTTTTTTTTAAACTTTTTCAACTTCTACAAGGTTTTTTTTCGAATCTTATTTTAAAGAAACAAGATGTTTAAATTTAGTATTTTCTTAAGTAAATCAAGCCTTCATTTGTAAAAATCTGATGGAAATTGACAAAGTTGTGGTACTTTTTCTGTATATATAGTTAATTGTTAAAATTTTAATTTATTTTACAACTTTTACAACTTCTGGTAAAACAACAATATTCTTAAAGCTAGTGTTTTCCTAAGTAAAGTGAGACTTCATTTGTTCAAATTGGTGACATAGTTATGGTACTTTTTCTGTATATGCAGAGCGAATTTGGTTTTTTCTAATGCATTCGTGCGAAGAATTAAGAACTTGATAAATGAAGGCTCATTTTACTGAGTAAAACATTAGCTTTAAGAATATTGCTGTTTTTAAAGAAGAAGCGGAAAAACCCTCGTAGAATTTAAAAAAGGTGTAAAAAAACTGCAAATTTTAATTATTATATATATGGAAAAAGTACCATAACTTTGTCAATTTTCAGACGATTTTAACAGATGAATGTCCAATTTACTCAGGAAAACACTAACTTAAAAATAATTGCTTTTTTTAAATAGAAGATTCGAAAAATACCCTCGTAGAGGTTGAAGGGCGTTGTGGTGAAATGGTTAGCGCGTTATACTGTTTCATAGATGGTCCCGGGTTCGATTCCCGGTGACGACAACATCAATTTAGAAAAATAATATGTATGAGTTTTCTATCACTTATATGTATCGGTGCGCCCACCTTCGGTGTTCCCATAGCACATAACCCCACCGAAGTAAAATAATGAATCAGGGCTATGAAACAAAAAGCTTCAATTTATTCGCCAACTCTACATCAGCTGGCGAGCAACAACTGTTTTAAGACTTATCTACAGTGCTGCCATGTTTGAAGCCCTTCATCTTTCACCACATTTCATCTCTCCACTATCCCCTTTCCAAAGAAAACAACACATTAATTAATAGGCAGAATTTCCTGAGTGTTGCTTCTCTTTAAGAAAAAACAAAAAAAAAAAAACAACAAGTTTTTCTAGCTCCTCCAAATACCACATAAACGATTTCTTAAGAAAAATAGTGTTTAACTAACAAAAATTTAAGCAGAGCTGGGTTACAGACCTTGCAAATAAAATACCAAAAGTCCCCATCAATCCCATGCCTACGAAAAATGTCATTCAAGGTCAAAGGTTACTATTTTATGGTTTCTGGACTTTTCTCGCAAACGGTAAGTTTAATAAAAAAAATCCAGACAAAAATTGTAGATCTTAAAATTATCTACAAAAATTGTCATACTTTTTTTTTCCTAAGAGTCATTATTTCTGAGATATCGCTATTCTAAAAGTTGAAGGCATTATATTCTATATAATATGCACGCAGGCATGGAATTGATGGGAACTTTTGGTATATTATTTGTAATGGTGTACTCAATGCTTGTACCAAAATTCAGCTCTGTCGGAATTTTTGTTTTTTGAAATGTATATTTTGACCGGACTAAAATATTTCAAAGTGATTAATGGACTAACTTATTTACCAATTTGACAACTAACTCATTTATTAGATGTATTTGAATGCATTTTTTTTAAATAGCAATTTCGGCGTAAAGTGCGACATTTGGGGGTGAAGTGGCACCAGAATTAAAAAAAAATACTTTTACCGCAATTTATATTTATTAACAGATAAATACAAAACAAAGTGATAAATACAAAAGAAAGATATAGGAAAAACTGTACAAACTAAGAAAATAGCAAGGTTAAAAGCAATACAATAAGAGCATAAGTCATCACAATAGACACAGGTAAAAAAGCTGGCTGTTATGTTTGCACAAGTGAACAGCCCAATTACATATTTTTTCTGTTTTTAATAACAAAAAATGTGTAGTTACTTTAATTTTTTTAATACTAAAAACTTAACTAGTTATGGACCAAATTATCCATTTCAATCTAATACAGAATATTTTGATAATACGAAGGGGCTATGCAGTCTTCAATTTGGATACAAAAATAGCAGTGGTCCAGTACAATTTTTTTGGTACGGTTGGTAATTAGTATTGTTTTGCCTTCTTTTTATTCATAAAAAACGGAATATTTTTACATTGCAAGAGCAATTTATAGTGCAGACAACAAATTAAAAGAACTTTTTGAAGTTTCCTGAAGTTTTCAAAATTAAACAAAGTAACAAAAACAATAAAAATGAAAAAGAAAACAAACAAAATGTTAATATTTTTTTAACCTTATTATTATGTTCGTTATTAGATCAATAATATAAGATTAGTATGCTTAGGATTTAATTACATTTTCATTTAATTCCCTTAGGGAATTAACTTTTTTGTTTAATTCCCTAAGAACATAACATTTTGGTTTAAGTCCCTAGGGCCTCTTTCGTTTATTTCCCTAAGGACTTAACTTTTTTGTTTAATTCCCACTGCCTAATAATATAAAAGTAATAAGTAAGTAAAAAACGGCTGCTATAGTTTTGTAACGAAAATAAAAATTTGAAATTGATTATTGGGCAAAATAAAAATAATGGAAGAAATGCATCAATAACACATTTTAAAACCTACAGTCGATTTTTGATTAAGAAGATCATGTAGTTCTTTTCAGAGTATTTCATTTTAGGTGCACTTTTGTTTCTGACCGTTCTTAATTTTTTCAGTATATTACTCGTATTTATACAAGGTGGCGCAAAAGTAATCCTCCTATCAGAAAATGCTATAAATTTTGCGATTGGCCCCTAATGTCAGTTCTGTTTTGACATTTGTGTAGTAAACACATGCGAAATACACGTTAATAAACAATGTTACGCTACACTGCTCCAGAACGCGGAATAATGGTGACTATTTATTTGACCAATAATCGGTCGGTGACTTTGGCACAACGTGAATTTCGTCGCAGATTTCCTGGCCGTCCAACGCCTGCTGGGGGAAACACTGCGACGTTTAGCCGCTCGCCTCGAAGAGACTGGCACAACACGAGATGCTGCCAGGCGTGGCAGACCCCGGAGTAGCCGTTCTGCAGAGAATATTGCTGCTGTAGCAGAGGATGTCATGGAAGCGGGCCAAACGGTTACTGTGAATGGTGAGCGCTACAGAGCAATGATCAACGAGTTCTTTTTGCCGCAACTTGATGAATTGGGATTGGAAAACATGTGGTTCCAACAGGACGGTGCAACGGCACACACTGCACGTGCCACAACCGATATGCTGAAGGATGCATTTCCCGGGCGCCTAATCTCCCGTTTTGGCGATTTGCACTGGCCAGCAAGATCGCCTGAGTTGACCGCTCCAGACTTCTTTTTGTGGGGCTTTTTGAAGTCGCGGGTTCATGTCAACAAGCCTCAGACTCTTGCAGCTCTTAAAGACAATATCCGTCAAGAATGTGAGGACCTATCGCCGGAAGTTTTGGTCAAAGGGATGGAAAATGCCATAAAAAGGGCTCAAATGACAATCAACTGTGGCGGCGACCATTTACATGACATCATATTCCCGACTTGATGTAAAAAAATTAAAATACCAAATAAAAATAATCCACAAGAAGAATCAAAGTTTTTCATTTTTTTTTTAAATTACAGCCCAAAAACATCGGAAGGTTATTTTTGTGCCACCTTGTATTAGTTTTCATTATTATTATTAGTATTATTATTGTATATTAAAAAAGTTAAGTCCTAAGGGAATTAAACAAAAACAGCTAAGTCCCTAAGGACTTAAACCATAAAGTTAAGTCCTTATTGAATTAACAAAAAAGTTAATTCCCTAATGGTTAATTTCCTAATGAAAATGAAATGAATTCCAAAGAAATTCATTTCCTAGGGAATGAATTCTTTGACCAAAAGTTGAATTAATAGAATTGGCATGAATTCTTGTTAAATTAATTCCTTAATTTTAAATTCAGAAATTCATTCTTTGCATTTTCTTTATTAAAGAATTCATTCCTTGAATTAGAAAAATTAATTCAATTATAGGGAATTCATTTCCACATTGAATGAATTCTTCAAAGCTCTGATTTATACTTAATGTTGTTCTAAATTATTGTACTAAATGTTGTTCTATTGTTTTTTTTTGTTAAATCTTATAGAGGATGACATTTGAAGAATGTCGAAATATTGCGATATAAATTAATTTTTATATTAACAACAACTGACCTCGAGCTCTACCATTTTTATTTAACTATTTTTAATTGACTTGGTATTGTTACGTTTGTAATGTAAGATGAGCGCAGGTTTGATTCTTACAACCGCAGGTTGTTGAAAAATTTATCAATTATAAGACACAAATAATAATGCAATTTAAATGGAAAATCACTGATGAGCCTTCCCACAAAAAAGGCAGAAACTAGTCTAGTCTGATTTAAAAATTAATAGTGTTGACAATTTTTAGAGAAAAACTTTTATTCTTCTTCTTAACCTCAACATTTCTAAATTTTTAATTACTTTTTATATAATCTGATCGATGTCTTAAGAGTTTTAACACCCATATCGCGAAATAACGCTATAATCTTTTTATCAAACTAATCTAAACGCATAAAATTTGAAAACGTGTCTGTCCTTTAAGATCGATACTTTAAAAGTTTATCGAAATATTAATTTTTAGTTTTTTTTTTTAAACAAAAAAATTGTGTCGAACTTTAAGAATGATAAAAAGGGAACTTTTTTGAAAACAGCGAATAAATTAAATTGCGTTTCTTTCTATTTTTTTAGGGTCTATACGCCTACACTTAAATAAAAAGTCAGTAAAGTCAGCAACAATTTTACTTTGAGGATGCTGCTAAGTTCAGGAAAATTTTGGCTGAATTTACTAATTTTTTTTGCTGATGCAGTCAAAGCCCGGTACAACGATTCATTATATCGCAACAGCTTTTTGGACTAAATTGATGTCACATTTGACATTTCTCAAAAATAAAAGTTTATTAAAAATTAAAAATAAAACTGCAATAGTTGGTACAGGCCTAAATTAAAAGGCTTTCCAACAAAAAGTGTTTTTTTTTTTTTAGAACGATTAACCATATTTTTTTTTTTTTTTTACTAAATTTTCAGAAAAATTCAAAGCCAACAATTTGTTTGTTAGTTATAACGTGTTTCCCCATAGCGGGCTTTGACTGCATTAGCAATTTTTCTGCAAGGATTCTACCAGCATAAATGCTGCTGACTTTAACGACTTTTTTTTTTAGTATAGGATAAGGCTGTTTATATCTCCCTCTGGGGAGAGGTCGCGGAAACTCTTGTCTATGACGAGGGGCGAACTAAGGACCGTGACGGGTTACCTCACGGGATACTGTGGCCTTAGGTATCAATTGTACACGATGGGACGATCCTCTACGGATACGTGCAGGTTTTGTGAATTGGAACCCGAGACCTCAGAGCATGTTCTCTGCAAATGTCCGAGGCTCTCCGACAGAAGGGTGCGTTATTTTGGTGGTCGAATAGTGACGCCATCGGACGTTTGGAACTGCTTACCTGGTAGGATAGTTGGCTTCGTAGGGAGCCTGAACCTATAGGGTGTATTCGCTGGCAGCAAAAATACCAACTTCTGGTCGCGGTGCATAGTGCCACTCTAGTCTAATAGGATACGTAAAATTTGATAATTGCAAAATAAAATCAAAAGTTATAACTCTAATGTACAGTTTTCAATAAAATATGAAAACATCGAGTTGTAATATCTTATAATCGTATTTTCAAAGATGGTATAACCAGTTAAGAGATTTTGTGAATCAGTTTTGTTTTACCATTCAATTTTAAAATGAATCTTAACAAAGAAACTGTTAATTATAATAAACCCTAAATAAATAGAATAAATAGCAAAAATAAAAGTTTTTTTTTTTTACACTTGAGATATAAACAAAAATTTTAAAAATAAAAAATTAGTAGTATTTGGACAAGCAAAAGCACTTAACAAACATGAAAATAGTGGTAAAATATTAAAGAAAAAAAAAATTATAGATATCATAATTATAAATTTGAAAAAATTTTGTAATTCCAGCTTTTAGTTTTGGTGGCCTCGATAGCCACATTTGTTGAAACATCTCTAGGAGATACAAGAGTTTTACATCGTGTTAAGTGAGTGATTTTTGATTTCTTACATAAAAATTTAAAAATAATTGTTTTAATAATTTTCAGAATTAATGTTGATGATTCCACTCGTGAGGAAACCTTTTCATTAAACAATGAAAATACTACCGAAGAGGAATTAGTTATCAAGGGTACTGATGTGCAAACTTTTCCCGCCGGGGATCCTGAACATATTTATGTAGTTAAAACGATTTATGTGGCCGATAAAGATGGTTATCGTGTTAAATATATATTAGTGCGAGAAATGCATAAAGGAATATTTTTTGGATTAAGTCCATCAACTTTAAAATCATTGGGAGGTTGATTATTATTAACAAAACTCGTATAAAAAAAACTAAAATCCAGAGTTTATAATAAAAACTAAACACTAAAATTAAATAGTAAAATTAATGTATATTACATTTTAAATCATAAACATAGAATATTAAATCAAAAATTGAATAACTCGAAAAAAAGGAGATTTTTGTTTTGTTCGCTAATGTGATTTTTGAGCTTAATAAGTGGAGTCATTCCAAAAACTT
This sequence comes from Delia radicum, assembly GCA_021234595.1. Classification (NCBI taxonomy): domain Eukaryota; kingdom Metazoa; phylum Arthropoda; class Insecta; order Diptera; family Anthomyiidae; genus Delia; species Delia radicum. The sequence goes on along the minus strand of CM037851.1, from coordinate 277,023,707 downwards.
ACGATTCAATTTTAGTTGTTAGTTAGTTAATTGTTCTTTATTTTTCCATTCAAAATAAGTGGTTTACAAATAAATATAATAATAAATATAAAATTTGATATTTTAAGTTTTTAATAACTTTTAAATAAAAAGAACTGTAAATAAAATAAGAACTTACGACTTTGACAGTCAATTTTAGTTGCTTTTGGAATGAATGTGTTTCGATTTCAGTGAAAGTGAGCTCATCGGTGTTCAACGTTCCTATGATATATGTATTATCTTCACCGAAATTCGTCGTAAAGGGTTTTTCAATAAGAGCGCTACAAAAGTTTTTTTAAATAAAACAAAAACGGTTTTGGATATTTTTTTTTAGATTAGATTAGAAAACTTTATTAATAAAAAAAAGGTTTTAAAAGGCTCTGACATAAAGTCGTCAGCCTATAATACTACATTTCAATTTCAAAACGTGTTTTAACAATAAATATATGATTTTCTTTTAATTCTTTTGAATTTAAACTATTGATATAATTTTAATAGTTAATTATTATATTCCATAAGCAAATTTTTTCTGTATTTTAATGCAACTTCTATAAAGTTTGCTAGATTTTTCCAACTACATGTGGCTCCATTTAATAAATTAATCAAATATTCTCTTTCAAAGTGTATTTTACCGGTAAACCTTACCCTAAACTCTCCAAGTACTGGACATTTTCCCATAAAATGTGTTATATCCTCTTCTTCTCCAGTATTACACAGGTTGCAAACGTTGCCTGTGTTGTTATTAAAAAGGCTTTTCTTAAGTGGCAATGCATCAGCACGGGCTTTGAGTAATGCTGATATTTCGGCTGCTTTAAGATTTTCTTCTATTATGTAACCAAAACCCATAACAGGATTTAAATATTTATAAATACGAGTTTCGCTCCTTGTTGCACTTTCCACAAATTTATTATGGTTTTTTTCCTTAAGTTTAGATACAAATTCACAGCTTTTCGCCATCCACTCAGACTTACACAACCCTGTACTAAAGCAAACGTTCACCTCTTCACCAATTTTATTTATCTCTTTAGCCCAGAACAATTTTTTCTGTAGAATTAATTTAGAGAGTTTGTGTGGCAGTCTTTCTGCATTATAGTTATATAGAACATTTCCAATATAGTTAAGATGTAAGCTCAAGGTGTAAAAATGGCTCTCTTCAGTTCCGGTTTCTAAAGCCAGTGCATAATTGGGAATGTTGTCGGGAAGTTTAAGAACTCGCTTTAAAAAGTACCTTTGCAGTTTGTTAACGATTTCGAATGAGGAAAATCCCCAAATTTGGGCTCCATAAGCTTGTATAGCTCTGCAAACAGCCTGAAAGATTTTCCATTTAGATCGAAGCGATACATTTGGTTTGTTTAGATAGCTATGCCATCTAATGAAATTCTTTATTCCTGTGAAAGTACGTTCGATGCCATTATGTATGGAATTCGATTTCTTTTGCATGGCCACCACGGGCACACTTGCAGAAGTCCAGACGCTGAACCCAATTTTCGACGGTTTTCAAGCATAAATCGGCCGATACTGCTGCAATTTCACGTTCGATATTCGTACGAAGTTCATAAATCGTCGCTGGCTTGTTGGCATAGACCATAGACTTGACGTAGCCCCACAGGAAATAGTCTAACGGCGTCAAATCGCACGACCGAGGCGGCCAATCGACTGGAACATTTCGTGAGATAACACGTTCTCAAAACTTGGTTTCCAATAAATTGATTGTGGCATTCGCTGTGTGGCTTGTGGCGCCGTCCTGTTGGAACCACATGTCCTCCAAGTCCATATCATCCAATTGTGGCCACAAATATTCGGTTATCATTGAACGGTAGCGATTCCCATTCACAGTAACGTGCCGGTCTTGATCATCACGGAAGAAGTACGGCCCAATGACGCCGCCGGCCCATAAACCGCACCAAACCGTAATTTTTTCGGGATGCACGGGAACATTTTGTACTGTGCCTGTGGATTCAAATTTTTCCACTAGACGCTCAATTGTTGATCTGCTAGGACGATTATGACGACCATAAATTTGACGTAGCGCTCTTAACGTTGAGGCCATTGACTCCGAATTTCGGTAGTAAATTTTAATAATTTCGACTCGTTGTTGGCTCGTATATCTTTCCATTATGAAATGGCAAACCTTACTGAAGAAAAATGTCAAAAGAACGGCAAAAAAATATGGCGTCGTTTGCTGTCCCTGTCGGTCTACTTTTGTAGCGTCCCTGTTGTTTTCCTCAACAACATATCCAAATTGCATTCAAATCTATGGATTCACCACTGTGAAGTTTCCCTGTTAGTTTTTTTTTTTTTAAATACATAAAAGACCTTCATTAATATTCTGGTGTCAAATTTGGTTAACAAGTAAATTCGCGTTTTTTTTTCAGTTTTTACTATATTTTACCATTTTTGCACAATTTATCATTTCATTTCACAATCGATCAATGCATTTTTCTGCATAAGCAAAAAGACAAATCTGAACAATTATTTCGTGAAAAAAAAGGAAATTGTGGTTAATGGCAAACACGCCAAATGTGTCTAAAATTTATTTGACAGCATAGCGAAAAAGGACGACCTATGAGTATATATTAAAAAATGATGTGCACCAAAATTTGTCCAAAAAAGTTTATATTTGCGAAAGTTATTATAACAAAGTATTTTAAAATTTTCAAAGGTGAAAATTGTGAAAATAAAATTGGAAACAATTTCGTAGACATTCACTGTAATGAGAATTTTTGTTAAAATAACTTTCGCGAATATAAACTTTTTTGGCTAAATTTTGGCACACATGATTTGTAAAGCAACACCCAGAAAGCAGTCTCAGTTGGAGCCACCGAATTTATTGCCAATCGAATTCTGGCGCTACTATCTTACTATTTACTATCAACTATCTTACTATTATTTTATATATATTTGGTCGTAAATGCTAAATATTCAGGTGTCTCATTCAATATTATATTCCACATAAATATTATTACGTTCCACAAAATTTTATTGAAATTAAAAAACTTTTTTTTAGGTACTCAGATTCATAGTCCTCTGTCATACTAATTGGGCCAAAATCACATTTAATTCGAATTGGCTTAATTGCTATTTAAACATTTTAGAATTTTATTTTTATTAAAAAAAAAAAAACTTTGTCTTTTCCGGGATTTGAACTCGGAAACTCGGAGTAGTTGGCTGCCGCTCTATCCATTACACCACAAACACGTATAAATGTTGAGTGCTAAATTTGAATTTAAATATTTTGTTAGCAAATCAAACATAGTCAAATCAAAATTTGATACCCGAAGGTTAATGCAGGTCTTTTATGTATGTATAATAAAAAACTAAGATAAAATATTTAATTTTTAAAATTTGATATATAAAAAAACTGATGCATTAAAAACTTTAATGCAAATTTGTGAACAGCCTGGCCACAAGTAAAAAAGTGGATACTCCATTAAAATCAGCTTGGCCGAAATACTTAAGATCAATGGTCCGTACTATTTTATTTTTTTTTTTTCAGTTGCGCAGTGTAATTATCAAATATATTTGTCTACATAATTATGAACAATATCAATTGCTTATTTGCTTAATTGAAGGGTTTATTGTAAAAACTTGATAAATCACATCCATTGACTAATATTTGATAGAAGTCTTATTGCACTTATTGCAAGTACCTACAAGTATAAACATAGTGCAAAAGTCATATTTTTTGGATTTGTTTAACCTTTAAAATGCAAAAAACAAACTAAAATGTGGCTTATCATGTTTTTACAATAAGCACTTCAATTTAATATTATTGCTTAAATAAATATTTTACAAATATCACTACATATATTATTTATCAACGTCCCAACGATTTCAATGTTAATGGATTTAAATATTGAACACTTGGTAGTTTCTTTTCACGCACTAATTTATATTTAACCCGATAACCATCTTTATCGGCCACATAAATCGTTTCACCTACATAAACATGATCAGCATCCCCGGCAGGAAAAGTTTGCGTCTCAGTACCCTTAATAACCAGTTCCTCTTCGGGAGTATTTTCATTATTTAAAGAAAATGTTTCTGCACGATTTGAGTTATCGATATATATTCTGAAAGTTTGTTCAAGCAATTATTTGTATTCTAAAATTTGTATACGAATTAAAAAAAAAAAAAATCACTTACACAACATTTTTTAAAACTCTGGTATCTCCTACACACAATCCAACAAATGTTGCTATCAAAGTCACTAAAAAGAGGAACTGCAATTTGAAATTAACTTTTATAATATCCATAAAATTTTATTTTCAATATTTTACCACAAACTTCATGCTGGCTTAGTTGTTTAGCTCATTTGCTGGTCCAAATACTACTAATTTATAATTATTTTTAAAATTTTAATTTTTGTCTATTAGTCTTTACAGGAAGAAGAAGAAGAAGAAAACATTTTTATTGAAAAATTTTACGGACACAAGGGATACACCAGACTGCCGCAGTTTCGTCCCCCTCCTGGGACTCGTCAGTGGTTAATTTATGTGTCAATTGAACAAAGTATTTTTATATTGTTAATTTTGCTCTATATGAAAAACTTTTTATTTTTTTTTTTTTTTTTTTTTGGTGTCGTACTGTGATTTGAACTCACAGTCTTAGCATCAAAGCTATGCATCGTAATCTCACCTCTTAACCAGTTGAGCCACGGTCGACACAGCGTTGACTGCGGCTAAATTGGAGTTTGGTCACACTACGTACACACAAGTATTGTTTTGATCAGAAGAGACAGAATTAGCTAATACCAATGCACAATTCATTTCTCAACTAGAATGCTTTTTCTTCTTAATCCTATCTCTTTTTCACAAGTAAAGAGTGATGAAATTTAGATTTGTTTTAACTTTTTCATTTAGTCGTTATATATATTTTTTTAATTCTTCGCCCAAGACTCATGTTTAACTGGTTTCAATAGATGCTGAAATAACATGGTGCTACAAAAAAACAAAACATTTTAATCACTTTTTAAGTGACCTAGTTAGTGTAGGTTGTAAGTCTAGATGAGGGTATTGAAAAACCGGGTTGAGAAGTTTCAATATACCCTCAAATTTTCGAGATAACGGTAAAGAGTATTTTTTAGCGACTAGTGCATTTAAAAATTTGTATAACATACAATTTTCAACCGATTTTGAAATTTTAAACGGCAATAAAAAAAAAAAATTGCCTGCCCTGTTAAAAATCGACATATATGGATCCGTATGATTCATAAACCGTTCTAATATGTTCATATGAGAAATCATATACATATGTTCATCTGTGTGCATTAACATATCTATACATTTGCCTATACGATCATATGTGTACATTAAGGAAAATTGAGGTAATATTTATATATATAATCACTAGTGTCCGACCGAAGTCATTTTTTTCAGCGGAAGCCGAAGCCGAAGCCGAACTTCGGCCATCATATTAATGTTCGTCCGAAGCCGAACTTTTTGTTTTAATAAAAAAAAAAATATAAATTGTTTTTTTAGATCAATAAATTTTAACCAAAAAGTTATTAAACATAACAAAATACAAATTTATAGGTATATTTTTTTAAAAAAACATATTTTTAAAATAGTTGTACTATTTTAAGTACAAAAAAAAGAATAAAATATTTGTACTATATTTTATAGTCAAAGAAAAATAGTTGATCGATTTTTAAGTTGATATAGAAAAAAAAACTCAAACTTTAAAATTAAAAATTAAAAAGTTTGATATTGTAAGGACAGAAAAGCAATTTTTCCGCATCCACACCATGTGAATTGCTTCGTCTATCAGAATACAGCTGTCCGGTAGCGCTAAAAAGCTGTTCGCTAGCTACACTAGTTGGTGGGGCTGATAAATATTTTATTGCTACAGCTTTTATATTTGTAAATTGACCTGAATTCCAATACTAAAATATATTTATATTTCGGGACTTAAAGGCTCCGTAATAAACAATTTAATTTCCTTTTCAATAAAATTTTCGTTTGGTTCTGCTACTTCTAAGTCTGGTACTGCATCATGTCTATCCCAAATTGATAAACCTGTTATTCTCTTTTTAGGATTACTTACCACTCGAATTTTTTTTTTTTTTTATATTTAATTATATCGCATTAAATTTGATTATTTGCTTATAAGTCTTGTAGGTGTATTTCTGGAATTTTTTTTTTTAAACTTGTCTTTTATGTAGTTTTTTTTGTAAATTCTGAAAAGTAAATATAACCACAGATGTTATTTATTTGTGCTTTTTAAAAATAATCATAAAAAGTTCGGCCAAACTTGGCCGAACTTCACTTTTTGGCCGAACTCCGAAGCCGAGTATTCGGTCGGACACTAATAATCACATATGAACTCTTTTCAACATATAAGAATCCTATATGGTGGTATGTGGACATGTATGACCTTGAATCACTTCATATATGAGCATGAATGAGTTCATACATGTTCATAAATGGATGCATAGATGTTGATTTTTAGCCGGGTGGTCTTTTTAGATATATAGAGCAATTCCATATGAAAACGATCAAAATTGGCAAATTTTTGGACGACACCTCTCCGATTTTAAAATAAATAGTCTCAATCGATTTCCCAGCAAAAAATAATGTACCTACATATTTTTTTTTTTTTTTATAGTGACTGGTTTAGTGGTGGTGTGCACTACTAAAGCGATCGCAACGAGTGATAGCTCGTTGGAAAGGTATTGAATCAGGCTTTAATTGAAAAATAAAATTTTCCTAATTTTTCTCAGAAATTTACCTTTTTTCCCATGAAAATTAAATTTTCACATGAAAATTAAATTTTCCGATTTTCCACAGAAGCTCCAAAATTTTCCGGCTAATTTTATTTTTTTTGGATTCCTCATAATTTTTGCTTTAAGAATCAGCAATAAAAAAATGGGCCCCGACTCCTTGTTTGGACAGGAGAAGAGCATTTAAGAGACCACCTTGTTCTCATTGTTTTTATATTTTTTATAATTGAATTATTTTTAATTATTTAACAAGAAAAATTAGGAAAATTTTATTTTTCAATTAAAGCCTGATTCAATACCTTTCCAACGAGCTATCACTCGTTGCGATCGCTTTAGCAGTTTTTTTAAAACAACTTTCAATGAGGTCCCTTATGAAGAATTCTTCAATTTTGTCACATGACAGTGGTGCACACCACCACTAAACCAGTCACTATAAAAAAAAAAAAAATATGTAGGTACATTATTTTTTGCTGGGCAATCGATTGAGACTATTTATTTTAAATCGGAGAGGGGTCGTCCAAAAGGTGATCGCTTTCATATGGAATTGCTCTATAAAATTCCTTTATATTATTAATATAAATAGGTACACAGAAAAAATTATCAACCTAAAATATCTAATTAAAGATTTAATTTGAATTTAATTTGTTTCTAAGCAAATATTTAATTGAATCAATAAATATTATTTTTTCATACACTGTATGCATAAATAGAATATTTTCAGTATAAAATACCAAATACATTTGAAGTTAACAAACAAAACAAGCACACACACAAACAGACTCAGCATTGCAAAAAACACACATACCAACGTTTAGATCACACACTTATTTTGTGAGTATCATATTTTTTTTTTGTAGAAGTTATTTGTAACTGTTTTTCCTTCTCAATTTTAATAAAAGGTTTAATTCATTGCCGTGATAGGTGCAAAATCAATTAAAATATTAATTGATTCAATAAATTTTTTAATTGAGTTTTTTCTGTCTAGATATTTTCTTAATAAAAATTGAAATTAAAAATTTTTTTTTTTAAACTTTTTCAACTTTTACAAGGTTTTTTTCGAATCTTATTTTAAAGAAACAAGATGTTTAAATCTAATATTTTCTTGAGTAAATCAAACCTTCATTTGTAAATATCTGATGGAAATTGACAAAGTTGTGGTACTTTTTCTGTATATATAGTTAATTGCTAAAATTTAAATTTATTTTACAACTTTTACAGCTTCTGGTAAAACAACAATATTCTTAAAGTTAGTGTTTTCCAAGTAAAGTGAGACTTCATTTGTTCAAATTGGTGACATAGTTATGGTACTTTTTCTGTATATGCAGAGCGAATTTGGTTTTTTCTAATTCATTCGTGCGAAGAAGGAAGAATTTAAGAAATTAAGGCTCATTTTACTGAGGAAAACATTAGCTTTAACAATATTGCTGTTTTTAAAGAAGAAGCGGAAAAACCCTCGTAGAATTTGAAAAAGTTGTAAAAAAACAGCAAATTTTAATTATTATATATATGGAAAAAGTACCATAACTTTGTCAATTTTCAGACGATTTTAACAGATGAAGGTCCAATTTACTCAGGAAAACACTAACTTAAAAATAATTGCTTTTTTTTAAATAGAAGATTCGAAAAATACCCTCGTAGAGGTTGAAGGTCGTTGTGGTGTAATGGTTAGCGCGTTGGGCTGTTTCACAGATGGTCCCGGGTTCGATTGCCGGTGACGACAACATCAATTTAGAAAAATAACATGTATGAGTTTTCTATCACTTATATGTATCGGTGCGCCCACCTTCGATGTTCCCATAGCACTTAACCCCACCGAAGTAAAATAATGAATCAGGGCTATGAAACAAAAAGCTTCAATTTATTCGCCAACTCTACATCAGGTGGCGAGCAACAACTGTTTTAAGACTTATCTACAGTGCTGCCATGTTTGAAGCCCTTCATCTTTCATCTTTCACCACCTTCCATCTCTCCACTATCCCCTTTCCAAAGAAAGCAACACATTAATTAATAGGCAGAATTTCCTGAGTGTTGCTTCTCTTTAAGAAAAAACAAAAAAAAAACAACAAGTTTTTCTAGCTCCTCCAAATACCACATAAACGATTTTTTAAGAAAAATAGTGTTTAACTAACAAAAATTCAAGCAGAGCTGGGTTACAGACCTTGCAAATAAAATACCAAAAGTCCCCATTAATCCCATGCCTACGAAAAACGTCATTCAAGGTAAAAGGTTACAATTTTATGGTTGATTTCTGGATTTTTCTCGCAAACGGTAAGTTTAATGAAAAAGTCCAGACAAAAATTGTAGATCTTAAAATTATCTACAAAAATTGTCATATTTTTTTTTTTTCCTAAGAGTCATTATTTCTGAGATATCGCGATTCTTAAAGTTTTCATTATATTCTATATAATATGCACGCAGGCATGGAATTGATGGAAACTTTTGTTATATTATTTGTAATGGTGTACTCAATGCATGTACCAAAATTCAGCTCTGTCGGAATTTTTGTTTTTTTGAAATGTATATTTTGACCGGACTAAAATATTTCAAAGTGATTAACGGACTAACTTATTTACCAATTTGACCACTAACTCATTTATTAGTTGTATTTGAATGCAGTTTTTAAAATAGCAATTTGGGCCTAAAGTGAGACATTTGGGGGTGAAGTGGCACCAGAATTAAAAAAAAAATACTTTTACCGCAATTTATATTTATTAACAGACAAATACAAAACAAAGTGATAAATACAAAAGAAAGATATAGGAAAAACTGTACAAACTAAGAAAATAGCTAAGTTAAAAGCAATACAATAAGAGCATAAGTCGTCACAATAGACACAGGTAAAAAAGCTGGCTGTTATGTTTGCACAATTACATATTTTTTCTTTCTTTTTATAACAAAAAATATGTAATTACTTTAATTTTATTAATACTGAAAACTTAACTAGTTATGGACCAAATTATCCATTTTCAATCTAATACAGAATATTTTGATAATACGAAGTGGCTATGCAGTCTTCAATTTGGATTATCGATAGCTTACTTATCAACTATTATTAATTGTTTATTGGTTTTATTTAGACCTGCTAACTTAGCTCTAAATAACCAAAGTTATGAATGTCACATTTATTTCATTTTCATTTCATTTCATTTATTCAGTCTATGGAAACAAAAATTCCTTACAGACTATGATTAAATCAAAAATTTAACATAAATAAATATAATATCTTCAAAATAATATAGCTTAATTACTTAGAAACTATATTAAGAAACAGCTTAAATTTATCCTTGGACGTGGAAAACTCTATATAAGATTTGCGTTCATGATTCTGTTGCAGACTAAAATTGATTTCATTTAAATAAATAAACGTACGAGTTAGCGTACTATTAAGAGCATATTCAGTGCGATGCAGTGTCACATTAAAAATATCAATGAATCTTAAACTTCTAGGAGGGACATAAAATGGAATAAGAGACAGCAAATCAGGACAGTCAGTTATACCATTTACTATATCAAATACAAGTAACGCCGACTGGTATAATCTACGATATTCTAAAGTCTGCAAACCTAATAATAGGCATTTCGATTTATAAATATTTATGGTAAAAGTTTAACTATAGTTTATTATTATTATTTTTTTTTTTGATAAGTTAATAGGCCTTATTATAATCATTGTTTTATAAATCGTTTACAAATATCTCATTTATTATTTCTCAACCTCCCAATGTTTTCAATGATGATGGATTTAATTGCAGAACCATTTGTACATGTTCTTCACGTACTATTTTATATTTAACCCGATAACCATCTTTATCGGCCACATAAATCGTTTCAACTACATAAACATGATCAACATCCTCGGCAGGAAAAGTTTGCGTATCAGTACCCTTAATAACTAATTCCTCTTCGGGAGCATTTTCATTATTTAAAGAAATGATTTCGTCACGATTCGAATTACCGACCTTAATTCTGAAAAGTTAATACAAATAAATATTTTCAGATTTTTATCCAGTTTTTGGTTTTGTTTTTTTTAAATCACTTACTTAACATTATGTAATACTCTGGTATCTCCTAGAGATGTTCCAACAAATGTGGCTGTTAAGGACACTAAAAACATCAGCTAAAATTATAGAATGGTTTGAAATTTTATTTTAAGTTATCTAAGTTTTATGTCAAATGTTTTACCACTAATTTCATGTTTGCTTATATATTTAGCTTGTTCAAATACTACTAATTAAATTTTAGTTTAACTAATTTAACCTTTCGTCAGTTTTGAAGTTGTTTACTAACTCTTTTAGGGGCTATTTTTATTAACAGTTTTTTTTATTGTTTTATTTCCAAAATAACAAGATTAACTGGTTTCAATTGATGATTAAGTTATGATGTTGTTCCGTGATAAATTGCAAGATTTTGAATGAATAAATAATAGTAATCATTGGGATACTCTCTTAGTTGAATAAACTTAACTTTGGTATTTTTTTTTTTGTTTAATTTCTGTTGATAGCACGGTGCTACAAAATCAAAAGTATTACGATTTTCAGAAATTTTGATACACCCCTCAGAATCTGAAGTTATTGTGGTAAAAACACCTTTTAAGACTTGACAGACTAAAGACATTTTGACTTGCCCATGTAAAAAAAAAAATATAGATGTGGGGCATCATCAAATTATATTAAATTATATATAATATTATATATGAGATGAGATTAAATTTGATTCTAAAAATGAGAATATATAATGCTGTCTAAAATAAAAAAAAAATATAATATATAATTCTATCCAAATGTATCGAATTCGATACAATTGTATCGAATTATATCTAATGCAATTAAAGACAATTTTGTACAATTTGTTTGTATATTATATACAATTTGATACAATTGTATCGAATTATATCTAATTCGATGCAATTAAAGACAATTTTGTACAATTTGTTTGTATATTATATACAATTTTATCCGAATTTTGTCCCATACAAATTTTTATGTTTTATATAAAATTTTATCGAATTAGATATAATAATTCGATATTATTAGAAAAAGTTGATACAAACAGTGCTTAGTTTTTTTCAACAATTATATTAAATTATATCTAATTTCGTAAAACTAATATATATGACTAATATTATTTTTACAGTTTTTTTTAAGAAGGTGAAACTGTGGAGCCTAGAAATAATGTCTCTATTTAAACAATTTCACTCCGAACAGGGTTGTTTTGTAAAAAAATTCTATTTTGGCAGACATTGTTTTAATATGTATGTTCCATGATTAATTTTTTTATGTCTTACAACACAGTTGTACTTTTTAGTACACTCAAAAAAATAAGTTAGCACAAAAGTTAGTAAAACGTCTTGTAAATCAGGTATACTATTTTTTAGCAAATTTTTTTTTGCTAAAATCGTGTTTTCAGCTAAAATTTTTGTTATACTTATTCAGGACTTAACTGTTTTATACTAATGCTTTACTAATATACTAATGTTTTACTAATTAATTTTGCTAAAAAAAATTGTACTAATAAGCACATTAATAGTGTGGACGACAACCAGATTAAAAGATATACGCACAATGAAGCAGATGTCGCGGCATGTCAAGATGTAGTAGAGAAGAGGAAAATGATACTAAAAAGTACAACTCTGATAAGACATATAAAAAAATCCACCATGGAAGACTTTTGTATCTGTTTTTCATACATAAAACAAAATTGAGGATTAAAACAACTTAAATTTTGCGTTGTCACCAGCTTGTGAAAATAATTGTCTATTAATAAAATAAAAGACAAAAGAAAATATTTAAATTTAATATGTATTTCTATAATAAATGTTAATAGATTAATAATCTAGTGTGGTCAAATTGCAAACAAACATATACAGACATGTAGACAGAGTAAAGCGAAAGACAAAGACACACATCTTAGTATGGTTCCTTTTTCTTATTGCAAAAAAAGGGTTGTTTTTTTCGTTTTGTTTGTTTTTGTTTATTTTTTCGTTTCGTTTCTATAATTATCTACGGTAGTTGCGTTCTTTAAAAGAAAGCATCATTTAGACTACCATTGATGTAAGTAGTTGAAAGAAAATGTTTGTTATGTTATATATATTTATTTCTATATATTTTCAGATATTAAATTAATTCATGTCGTCAATGTGAGAAAATGAAAATTTTTATTTTTCGTAATTATTGTAAATTATTTTTAAAAGAATCACAAAAATATGTTTTATGATTTTCAGCAAATATATTAACTAAATTACAATTTTTTTTCAATTTTTTGAGTTTTTTTCAGTCTACTAAAATTCAGCAAATATTTATTAATTTTTACCAAGGCTTTTTTATTTCTAATCTACTAAACTTTTGCTGAATCTACTAATTTTGTTGCTAAAAATCAGCTCGCTGATTTTCAGCAAAAGATTTTGCTTACATTAGCAATTTTTTTGCTAGCACCCTCCTGACTAAAATTTTGCTGACTTTACAAACTTTTTTTTTTGAGTGTATGTAAACAACTGGCAACTTTAACATTGGCTTGTCATAGGAGGGGGTCATTTGTCCTGCTACAGGACTAACCAAAGAGGGGCATACCACAGGACTGTCGCAAAAGGCACATGTTATGTAAAATAAACGAAAACTAAACAGCTTCCAATGGGTAAAATTCTGGCCAACTGGCTTTTTCGCGTTAATAAGCATTCTGGTTAAGTGGTATGTCCTCCCTTTACCAATCACAGGATAGGTAATTTTAGGGCAATCGACACTGCTTAACCCACTTCTTTAACCAGTCACTTTTAGGACAATTGACTCCTCATTCCCCATAGGGTCCGAACAGGGTTGTTTTGTAAAAAAATTCGATTTTCTCAGACTTTGTTTTAATATGTATAAAAGACAGATACAAAAATGTTCCATGATTGATTTTTTTATATGTCTCACAACACAGTTGTACTTTTTAGTATCACGTACTTCGCCTCTACTACATATTGACATGCTGCGACATCTACTTCATTCTGCGTTTATTTTTAACGTGGTTGTAGTCCACACTTTTAATGTGATTATCAGCTCAATTTTTTTTATCAAACATGTTTTAGTAAAACATAAGTAAAATATTAGTTAAATATTAGTTCAAAACATTGAATTGCTGTATAAGTATTACTAACAGTTTAGCTAAAAACATAATTCCAGCAAAAAAATTTAGCTGAAAAATAAAATATTTGATTTACAAGACGTTTTACTAACTTTTCAACTGATTTAATTTTTTTTTAATGTGTACTACATAAAATTTAATACAAGTAAATCCAATTTCGTATAAATAGTTCAATTCGTACTCTTATTAAATATGTAAATTTTAAAGAATTATGAATTAATCATAATTTTAAATAATTTTTGCATAAAACATTATTGAATTTTTCACTGAAGGTGAGATTTTTTGTAGTTTTTAAACTATTCATTTTTATATAAAATTAAAGCCACATTCACATTAGATTGCAAAAACACGTGTTTTGCCAAAACATTATTATTGACATTGAAATTGATTATTTTTTAATGTTCTTATATGGGACTCGTTCCATATAAACTTTAATTAAATACAAGCAAAAACTATAATTTTAATATTTTTAATTTAATTTAAACTTAAAACCGCCATAAATTTTGCGCCGTTAAAGATGAAAGCTGATGGATTTAACATGCTTAAATATCGGCTAACATATAGGTTATGTCATACAAACCAATTTTGGAAAATACTTTGACTATAGAAGTCGAACATTTTTTTAAATAATATCATAATATCATATTATAAAGGTTTTTTTAATCGGGTACACTTATTTTGGAGTAAAAAAAGCTTTAGTTAAATTAAAATAGTTTATTTTTAATTTTTAACGAGCTTCCAACCTCCGTATATTTACAAAAATAAAGCAAATCAGACATATTAGCTAGGTTGATACTAGTATTTCGATCTGGCTAAAGATCTCATCAGAATCCGAAGTTTTCAACAAAAAACCTATTAATCATTAATTTTGCTCCATTCTTGTCTTCTTAGTTAGTAATCAAGCACGTGGTTAGGGTCTTTTCCTAACAAGCATCATGACGTTACTAAACTTTGAAGACCAAAAATGTTCTATTTATATAAACAATTTTTTAGTTTTTACTCTGGCTCAAGTAATATTTTTTACAGTTTTGTTAGTTTTTTGTTTTTAATGGGAAAAGATATTGGCGTTGTTTTTATTAATAGTGCTAAAACTCTATTTTTGAGTAACTTTAGGCGCCTAACAATTCGAAATACACAAGGAAAGACCGCTTATGGATTTCCTTCGATTGCCATAAAATTTCGAAAATTTTGAAACCTAAAACTTGAAAAATTTATTTTAATTTTTAGAGCATGGTGGAAACTGTGTTAAATTTGGTAAACTCCATTTTATTTTCACATAATTTTAATGTACTTGGCAAAAGAAACATTTTGATACACATATTGCCCATTTTAAAATCACTTTGTTTTAAAGCCGCCAAATTTTTGATAAATCGCGAATATGAAAAAAACCTGTTTTAAGTCAAATAGTGATTAAAATTTTATGCAAACACCGTAAAAAATCACATATTTTACTGAATATCACATGACGTGTATAGTGTATGCTCGTACATGTCTTATACTCCGTTGGACGAGTCTTCAAAAAACCTTTCATATGATGTGCATTAATTGTATATTGTAGTGGAAAAAAGTGGAAAATTAGGCAAAAAAAAATTTTTTTTATAAATGGTCCAGCTTATGAACGGAAGCCTCTAGACCCAAAATTGTTTGAGAACACTTTTTACCTTTTTTCCCTCCTCCATACAAAGCAAGTTGCTCTCAATGAATATTTTTTTTCTACGTTAAACCAACACTCAGGGGATGCCCCTACTAATGCATTGCATTGTCTTGATAGCAGGAAAATAGGTTATGGAGAGGAGGAAAGAGGGAGTAGTGTTTGTGGACATTTGACTTGAATTTTTCTAAATTTTAATTTGCAAAAATCTATTCAAAATTGATTTAATTTAAAAATTTATAGTCTGTGAAGTCATAAAAAAATTGTTTTGTAACAATAATTGTGGATTTTGGGTGTGTATTAAAATATCTAAAGTTTTATAATGGATCTACAACCTACATTAGGTATATTTTTAAGCATATTTTCACTGTAGCACCGTGTAATTTTCTTAATCTATCTTAAATTTTTGATTTATCAAAATATGAAATAAAATAAGTTTGTTTATGTAAAATAAGTTTATTCATGTTAAATCGTTTACAAAAGTGTATAAATCATGTTTAATGATATTTATAGAAGAACTCTTTTGAATAGAATATTTGAATTTTTTTCCATTACCAAATTCTTTTTATAAATAAAGAATTTAATGTTTGTGGTTGACCCAAAAATAAAAGGAATATGAGTTATGGAGGAGTTTTTCCCACTACATCAAACACAAAACATATGAAAACTAAAATTTTCTTTTCAGAATTTTCAGACAGAAAAATTTCAAATCAAAATTTGAAACTCTTTTTTTTTCTACACATTTTCATTAAAGGTACAAAATCACATCTTGACATCATTAGCATTTACTAATTTATGAATATTGAAGCAACATATAAATATTTAATTAAACAATAATCTAAAACTACAGTGACGAGCAAAAGTGTAACAGGGTACACAAAGTTTTTAAATAGTCCCATATATATTTTTCATTATTAACTAAAACTATAAAGTGTGTTTGCAAAAAGTTTTGTTTTTTATTATTAAATACAAAAAAAAAAAATACAAATTAATTCTAATATAATAAAAAAAAAAAAACATATAACTCATTTTGTAAAATAAGAGAAGTGTTACACTTTTGGACTCTCTTTTTTTTCACTAGTTTCCTTCCATTATCAGCGTCTGTTTAGTATTTTGTCCAATAACCCTTGGCTTTTTTGAGTGCTTCTACACGGTGGGGCATACTATTACAAAAGCGTGATACCATATCATTGGGAATTGCCGACCAAATCTCTTGAACTCTCTCCCAAAGGTCTTGGACGCCACTTTGAGCTTCTGGGAACTTGACGAGCTGAGATTTTATATGACTCCAAAAATTTTCTATCGGATTCATATCCGGTGACTGCGCTGGCCACTTCATAGTGTCAAATTCTTGACTTTTGAGCCAATTTTTGACGATTTTAGCCGAGTGTTTCGGGTCATTGTCATGCTGAAACACGACGTTTTCAGCATCAAGACCCGTTTTTTCTATTGCAGCCGTTAAATTTTGTTGTAAAATTGAGAGGTATTGTTCTTTTTTCATAATGCCATCAATTTTAACCAGTGGGCCCACTCCATTTTTTGTTATACAGCTCCAAACCGTAATGGAGGCACCACCGTGTTTCATGGTTTGAGTTACTCCATTAGAGGTACTGCTGTTTGGGTCTTTGGACCAGTACCAAGCTCGACCATCTGACTCAAAACGTTTAATTTTAGTCTCATCAGACTATATAACCTAAAAAAATTAAACATTTCATTCATATTACCTGAACTTTATGACTTAAAAAATATATGGCGTAAAACTTACTTTGCTCCAGTCGGCCTCAGTCTAGTTTTGGTATACTTGAGCGAATTCTTTACGAAGCTTGATATTTTTTTTGGACAAAAAAGGTTTCTTTTTCTTAACTGCAGCCTTTACACCCATTCTTTAGAGACTGCGACGAGCTGTCCACTCGCTAGCGTCAATATTAAGCGTTTTTAGAGACGCAGCTGGTGTAATTGCATTGTCGCTTATTACCATATATGCAAGATGACGACCAGTTCGGTCGTCAATCTTTCTGGGACGTCCAAGAAGAGTCTTTGATGATGTGATATTTAGTTTCTTTTTTATTCTTTGGACCTTCATGTGGCTAACTTTTAGCTTTTTCGCTATTTCGCGTAACGATTCATTGTTTTCCAACAATTTTTTAATTTCACTTACTTTTGCAGCTTCCATTTACGATGAACACGTGTTAAATAATGAAATTTTGTAAAAATAACGGTAAATTTTAATTTTACTCAATGTTTAATTTTTTTGTTTTGAGATTTAAGCGAGCTAAGAAGAGAGTGCATAAGTGTAACACTTCTCTTATTTTACAAAATGAGTTATATGTTTTTTCTTAATACACTAGAATTAATTTGTATTTTTTTTGTATTTAATAATAAAAAACAAAACTTTTTTGCAAACACACTTTATAGTTTTAGTTAATAATGAAAAAAATATATGGGACTATTTCAAAACTTTGTGCGCCCTGTTACACTTTTGCTCGTCACTGTATATGCAGAATAACTAAATCTAAAAACCAGTATTTACTAGCATTTTTCCCAGTATTTCTAGTTATTTTGGCTTTTAATAATCTCAAAATAAACATGAATTCATAAAAACTTAAAAAATTTAATTTTAGTAACATTTCAAACGAGGAGTAAACAAAATGTATAAAAATTTAAAGGTAGACATTATTATATGACAATAAAAAAATTATACTAATTCGAGTTATTCTTTCACAGTTTCATTTAATTCTTGTTATATTTCTCACTTGGACCGTATTTGTAGCAGCTGATACTAAAGTTTTGAAAAATGTGGTGTAATTTATATTAACTTTTCATGTCAATTCAAAATTGTTCTCTTATAAACTTAGTTTTCTTTTAGTGTAAACTTTAAACGTACCTTACGTGATGAAACCATTTCTTTGGATAATGATGAAAATTTGCTAGTTGAGGGTATATTCGTACAGAAATATTCCTTACCCGATGATCCTGATCATGTGTTGAGATTGAACACAAATTATATTGCGGATAAAGATGGCTATAGAACTAAATATACGTTAGTGTATGAAGAATTTATAGATCCAAATCGTTTGGCGGCTGGTTCTTTAAAATCGTTAGCAGGCTAAGAATTTTTAAAATAAAAAAAAAATGAAATAATAAAATACTATTAAACTTAAAATGAGCGATTTACTTTTCGTTCAAACAAACATGTCATAGTGGTTTTTAACTAAAAATAACACGGTGCTACAAAAAAACAAAAAAATTCAATCGCTTTTCCAGTGATCTAATGTAGGTTGTAAGTCTAGCTGAGGGTATTACAAAACCGGTTTGAGAAGTTTCTTTAACATACCTTCAAATTTTCGAAATAACGGTAAAGAGTATTTTTTGCGACTGGTACATTTAAAAATTTGTACCACAATCATTTTTCGACCGATTTCGAATTTTTAAACGGTATTTAAACGAAAATTACCTAGTCCTTTTAAATACATATGGGCTACTTCGAAATCTCTCGACAAAAGCTGTTGAAACTGACATTATATGGCTCTTATTTCTCAAAGTTTCTTGAATTGAGAAAAACTTTGAACAGGTTTTGGAAGAATATTCTTAAAAGATATGACATGCAAAGTTTTATGTTAAAAGGTATTCACCTAAAGAATTGATGGCCATTAAAATGTCGAATCCAGCCGAATACATAATGGAGTCACTAGACTTGGGAGATGCATTCACTAAAAAAGAATTTACCATATTGTTGCTTGATGAAAAGTTGTATGGTGGTTTACAAGCGAAACTAAAATTTTCCGAATTTTTCTGATTTCAAAAAAACCTATTGTAAAAAAATATCTTTATATAAATACAAAATGGGTCCATTTTTGAAACACTAAATTTATTCTGTACAAACATTTAAACATTTCGTTATGTTTCATTTAAAAAATTTGGGTCTTTAAAATTGTTGATTTCTAGAAATTTTAACTTTCAACTTAAGTACTTTTAAGCATAACTTCTAGTTATCAAAAGCATTACTTCTATCGGCTAAAATTTTATAAAATCATATATATTTATATATACTTAGATATAATTGAATGTCTCGGATATGGAGAAATAACGGATAAAATTTTATCAAATTATATATTTAATTTGATATAATTAGATACATTTAGATGACCCATTTTTCTGACCAATTTGTATGCGTTTTTATATGGGAACTTATCAAAGGAGATATAATTATATTAGACTTTATATTAAAATTTTTACCCGGGTATAAAAGGAAAATGTGTAATAATGTTTACACTATTTTACGTTAAACTTAAAAAATTAAAAAACTTTTGCATTCCGCTTGGGTCTCAAAGGGTTAGACAAATTTAAAAGTTATACAAATTTTAGAGAGGTTGAGACTCTAACACTAAAGGCTTGAGGTGCGCTTAATTTATACATCGCATTATGTTTTCGAGATATCTTAACATCAATTTTAGGAAAACCAGTTTTTTTGCTATAGTCGGGACGTTATATCATCGCATATTATCATAATTTTTTTTTAATTTTTGGCGATTTCTTTTCTTCAAAATTAATTAAATTAAGTTTTTTCTTCTCAATTTTGACGATTTTTTTCAATTTCAAGATTTTAACAATTTTGACGACTTTTTTTTAAAATTTTGGCAATTTTTTTTAAATTTTTGTTTAAAATATTGACATTTTGTTAATTTTTGAAGATTTTTTTCAATATTAGATAATGTTTCCCAATTTTTGGGAAATCAAGTTTCAATAAAAATATTTTTTCAATTCAATACAAAAAATACAATACAACAAAACTGTTGAATTTATTTAGTTTCAATAAAGATTTTAATAATATCTATTAAAAGTTGAATATTGAATATTGTTTTTAATTTCAAACAAATGTTTAGTAGATACTATTAAAATTTTTATTAAAAATGCAAAAAATCTCAAAAAATGAGAAAAAAATTGCAAATATCGTTAAATTAAAAATAAAAAATGCGCCAAAATTAAAAAAAAAAACGCCAAAATGAAAAAATGTAAAATTTTAAAAATCCCTAGAGTTGAACAAAAAAAAAAAACTCGTCAAAACAATTGTAAATAATTTTTTTTTAATATTTGAATTTATTTATTTTTAATTTTTTGACTTTTTTTTTATTTTTTGACTATTTTTTTTATTTAAAACGGTTTTTTTGTTCAATTTATCGATTTTTTTTTTTAAATATTTTAGTGATTTCTTTTTAAATTTTATAATTTTTTAAATTCGTTGTCATTATAGGTCAGCGGTGGCAAGACTTTTTCCGTTGCGTGTCACAAAAAGACAACATTTCTTGTAAAAATATGTCGCGTGTCACCTTAAGATTATTTATCTTTTGGCTGCACTTTCTGTACACACAGGTTACTACTGGGTTTGGGTTTCACACCAAAGTTCGGTTTATATAACTGAATTTTAGTTGCACACCCAAAATATAAAGAAATCAAATTTAGATGTGGTTATTAGGGCGGGTCGATTTAAAAATCGCTCAACGTACAAGGAAAATCGTATTGTAGGGATCAAAATAAGAAACTTTGCCGAAGGAACCATACCTCTAAAACGAATTCCGATGTCCCGACTTTTGACCCGTAGCGTAAAATTTTGAAAAATCCCACTTTGACCCATTTAGAGTGCCCCAATCGAATCCAACCCAATCGAATATAACTTATACATTTATCTGCTAGAGCGTCTTCCGGAGAAGAAATAGAGACCCTAATCTTGGAAAGACTCCTCCTACTTTCTGAAATATCTCTATCCCGAGATTTGTACATTTTGTTATAAAAACACGGCTAAAAAGGCCTTCTTTCAACTTAAAGTTTAACCCCTTAACGGTTACCTAGAATGATGATTTATGCATTAATCTGCTAGCGCGTCTCCCGGAGAAGAAGTAGCTCCTATAATCCTCCTACTTTCTGAAATATCAAAGTGGGCTTTTTCAAAATTTGACCCTACGGTCAAAAGTCGGGACATCAGAATTAGTTTTAGAGGTATGGTTCCTTCGTCAAAGTTTCTTATTTTGATTCCTAAAATACGATTTTCCTTGTACGATTGAGCGATTTTTTTGCATCCCTACAAATCGACCCGCCGTAATGGTTATACTAACCGAATTTATTGGTTGTTACCTTCAAAATGCGCTATTCAATTCGCTTGGCATTTTATTTCTCTGTGTGTATGAAAGCCTTTTGATGTCATTTTCATATAAAGTTTTTTATATCTAGTTTTATTAGAGATTGTTTTCAACTTTTGTCCAATTTTCTGTCACTTTTTCACTTCTCTGATTATTAGATTTTATTTTGATTAGAACTTTTGAACTTCTTAAATCCAAAATGCTAAGAAATGTGTACAGAATCATAGTGGAATTTAAAAAATGCACTAAAAACTGTACTACACCATATTCCGTTGAAATGATCAATTATTTTTCAGCCCGGGTAAAAATAGTTACATCCAGTCATATATAGTATGATTAATTTTTATCTGACTTTGAATGGAATCACTTATATATAATTTTTTTCTATAGTACTTGATATTATTATATGCTTCCAAATCTTACTCCATATATAACTACATAAGTAATATAATAATAATCCAAATATATGTATGTATTGATATTATTATATATGACCCCATGCTAAGTTTTATTAAACTATATGTGATTTCATACTAAAAATATTCTTCATATGATTTTATATAGCTTTGTATATAATCCCATATATATTTTTTGGTAAAGTTAAGTTAAGTTATCTGCAAGTTAAGACTTTAGTACATGTGGCTTCACATATAACCATATTAATTTTATAACGAAAGTGATTTGTTTTATATCGCCGATAAAAAAAAACTGATATGGAGCTTTATAAAATTGTATCCAATTTAATATGACCCCATAATTAATCATATAAAATTTCATCACAAAAATGGACCGATTCGAAATAAAGAAAATATTATTAATGCTTTTAAAAATTGCTCAACATAAATAATAAGTGGGTATAATTTTAAACGTGACAAAATTGTTAAAACCATTTTAAACACCATGAAATAAATCGAAAATTTGTAAATGTTTAAGTAATTCCTTTTTCAGTTACAGAAGTTTAATTTTAGGTGTAGTTATTCATAGCGATTCAGGTTCTCACTTTCAACATTCACCTCAATTTTCAAACCTTATTTTCTTCCGTGTAATAAAAGTTTATAAATTTTTTCTAGTCTTGAAGTCTTTGTAATAAAAATATGTTTCCAAATCATTAATGCCCTTATTTTGTAAAACGCTACGCCTCACTTCACCTTGCGTTGACTGCTCGCGTTGCAACAGTTGATTATTACGTTATTTTAAACTCAAATGTTTGAAAAAGCCAATTGTGTAAAACGCAACGCTTACTTTTTTTTATCACTTGAACTGTCAAATTAAACACCCAATTTTTTGAAGCGTTAGCGTACATATTTTGAAATAACCACAAATAGAAAAAATAAAAAAAAAAAAAACTGCTTTTAATTATCCCAATTTAAAAAATATGTTTATTTTAAATAAAACAAATGAAAAAAGCTATAAACAGAAATTTGAATTTGGTTTTAAATTTTCATCAGCTGTATTTACATTTGTATTCACAATCACAGCTGATGGAGTTACCAGATCATAAAAAACCTGGTTTTCTCAACTTTTTATTTTTTTAGTTCAGTACTGTCCTGTATGTAGGAAACCATAATAACGCAATGGTTTGGCAATTGAAGTGATAACGTATTAGTTCAGTGTTGAGACAACGCGGTGACGTAGTGATTTATAAAATAACATGTTTTTTACTTAGCGTTTGTGTTGGCGTAGGTGAAGCGTTGAACGCAGGGTAAATACAAAATATGGGCATAAGTAAATTAGTAAAGTATTAAGTTCGAAAATTGTGGTGAATGGTGAAAGTGAGAATCGCAATCGCTACAATTATTTATATTTAGTATAATTATTTTATAAGAAAAAAAACACAAATTTATTCTTCCTTCTCCTTATTTTGTATTAAAATTTATTTTTTGTATTAAAATTTTATATTAAAAAAAAAAAACGTATTACTAGATAAATATTTTAATAAAAAATTATTTCATTTCGAAAACATATTTCTTAAAATTTATTTTTTTTTTATTATTTTTGAAAAATATACAACAAAAATTGTTTGGAGAGGGGATAATAAAAAAATGTTTTAGTTTAAATTTGTTCTATTCTGTTTTAATAATAAAATATTTATTTAAAAAAAATATTTTATTATTATTTTTTCTTTTTTTTTTATTAAATAACTAATAAATATTCAAAAGAAATTTAATTCTTTTAACTGATATCCCCTCTACAACTTTTTTTCTTGTATATTTTCAGAGCTCCCTTCTGAAAGAAAACAAAAAAGAAAAATTTAAAGAAAATGTTTAAGAAAAACTAACAAATAAAATATTGGTGGTGGTATTAACAAACGAGAATCTCAATCTATAAAATTAAAAAGATATTTAAAAGAAAAGCCAATATGGGAGCCAATGTATCACAATTGGAAAAAGAAATTGGTTCGGATTTATTTCCACCCAATGAACATTATTTTGGTCTAGTAAATTTTGGCAATACTTGTTATAGTAATTCTGTGCTACAGGCCTTATACTTTTGTAAACCATTCCGCGAAAAAGTTTTGGAATATAAAGCGAAAAATAAACGTCCTAAGGAAACTTTACTCTCCTGTTTAGCCGATCTTTTTTACAACATAGCTACGCAAAAGAAAAAAGTTGGTTCCATAGCGCCCAAGAAATTTATAGCGCGTTTGCGTAAGGAGAAGGAAGAATTTGATAATTATATGCAACAGGATGCTCATGAATTTTTAAATTTTCTCATCAATCATATTAATGAAATTATATTGGCCGAAAGAAATGCCAATAAAAGTGGTACTGGAACAGCTGCTATAAAATCATCCTCCACCACTTCAACATCAACTACTGCTTCAAATTCGACCACCAATGGCAGTTGTTCTCAATCGACTGGCTCGATTAATGGCATCGGCATTGGCATATCCGATGCTACTACACCAACACAAGCAAATACCGCCAATACTGAACCGACTTGGGTTCATGAAATATTTCAAGGCACTCTAACATCCGAAACAAGATGTTTGAATTGTGAAACGGTCAGCAGTAAAGATGAACATTTCTTTGATCTGCAAGTTGACGTAGATCAAAATACTTCTATAACCCATTGTTTGCGTTGCTTTAGTAATACCGAGACCCTGTGTTCGGATAATAAATTTAAATGCGATAATTGCTGTAGCTATCAGGAGGCTCAAAAGAGAATGCGTGTTAAAAAATTGCCCATGATATTGGCTTTACATTTGAAACGTTTTAAGTACATGGAACAATTTAATCGTCACATTAAAGTATCACATCGTGTTGTGTTCCCTTTGGAGTTACGTCTCTTCAATACTTCCGATGATGCTGTAAATCCAGATCGTTTATATGATTTAATGGCAGTCGTTATTCATTGCGGTTCGGGTCCAAATCGTGGCCATTATATTAGCATTGTTAAGAGTCATGGTCTATGGCTGCTGTTCGATGATGATATGGTTGATAAAATCGAGGCTTCAACTATAGAAGATTTTTATGGTTTAACTTCGGACATACAAAAATCTTCGGAAACCGGTTATATATTATTTTATCAATCGAGAGATTGTAATAATTAAAATATTGGCAATGCTGATAAAAATTTAATAAATTTATTTACAAATGAATTTAATACATATTTAGAGAAAAAAAAAATCATAAATCTTTAAATTAAAAAAAAAAACTACATTAAATACATAAAAAAAATAAAATTTAAAGAATTTAATTTAAAGAACTTTTATTTAATTTTGTTCTTGGAAAACTAAAAAAAAAAAATCTAGAATTTGAAAGGTTGTTTACACAGGTTTATGTACATCTTTCCTAAAAGTTTAGAATTGAAAATGAGTGAAATCGGTGTGGCAGATCAAGAATTGGGAAGGAAATCCATACAAATTTACACATTTTAGTATAATTTTAGAGAAACAGACGTCTGGTAAATAAATCAATTAGTCGCATTTTTTCACCAGACGACTAAAAGTGAATTTTATGTTTACCGAATTTTATTTCCAGAAATATACCTACAAGACTTATAAGCAAATAATCAAATTTAATGCGATATAATTTAAATAAACGTATACTTTTATATTTTGCAATTAATTTCGATTGGTAAGTAATCCTAAAAAGAGAATAACAGGTTCATCAATTTGGGATAGACATGATGCAGAACCAGACTTAGAATTTAATTGAAAAAGAAAGTAAAATGTTTATTACGGAGCCTTTAAGTCCCGAAATATAAATATATTTGAGTATTGGAATTCAAGTCCATTTACAAATTTACAGTAAAATATTAATCAGCCCCACCAACTAGTGTAGCTAGCGAACAGCTTTTTAGCGCTGCCGGACAGCTGTATTCTGATAGACGAAATAATTCACATGGTGTGAATGCGAAAAAATTGCTTTTCTGTCATTACAATATAAAATTTTTTAATTTTAAATATTAAAGTTAAAGTTTTTTTTTTCTATATCAACTTAAAAATCGATCAACTATTTTTCTTTGACTATAAAATATAGTACAAATATTTTATTCTTTTTTTGTACTTTAAATAGTACAACTATTTTTCAAATATGATTTTTTAAAAAAATATACCTATAAATTTTTATTTTTGTTTATGTTTAATAACTTTTTGGTTTATATTTATTGATCTAAAAAAACAATTTATATTTTTTTTTTTTTATTAAAACAAAAAGCTAGGCTTCGGCTACGGCTTCGGTCGAACATTGATATGTTGGCCGAAGTTCGGCTTTGGCCGAAAAAAATGAGTTCGGTCGGACACTAATAATAAAGTGAACTCTTCTTTAAAACTTAAGCTTGAAATTAGATTAGTTGATTATGGCTGTGTGAAGTTTCATGGCTATCCGATCAGCAAATAAGAAATGGTTGAATTATTTCCAAAATATTTTTGATACACTCCACTGTAGGTCAGATTTTCAAAAATTATATAAAATCAATGAACTAATTTCTAACGGAAAAATACATTTTCATATTTTTTCATCAACATACCAGTCAAAAATATAATATTTTATATTATATTATAATTTAAATAATTTTTGACAAAAGTTCCATCAAAAAAGGTACAAAAATTAATTTTTATAACTATTTTCATATAATTATTTGGCATCTCTGGATAAACATTTTCCAGATTTTTTTTTATTTACGATTGTACTCAAGATGTTAGATTAGATTAGACTAGAGTGGCACTATGCACCAGAAGTTGGTATTTTGTGCTGCCAACGAATACACCCTATGGGTTCAGGCTCACTACGAAGCCAACTGTCCTACCAGGTAAACAATTCCAAACGTCCGATGGCGTCACTATTCGACCACCAAAATAACGCACCCTCCTGCCGGAGAGCCTCGGACATTTGCAGAGAACATGATCTGAGGTCTCAGGTTCCAATTCACAAAACCTGCACGTATCCGTAGAGGATCGTCCCATCTTGTACAATTGATACCTAAGGCCACAGTATCCCGTGAGGTAACCCGTCACGGTCCTTGGTTCGCCCCTCGTCATAGACAAGAGTTTCCGCGACCTCTTCCCAGAGGGTGATATAAACAACCTCGTCCGTCGCTGCCCAGGCGATCTGGCCCAATAGGCCCCAAACTCTGACTCCCTCCATCTTCTGAGCCTCTCTCTGACATACCCATTGGGTACGCCACAGAAGTGTTCAGAGCCAATGATTTGTCGACGAGCTCCGCAGTTGGCCAAACAGTCAGCCCGTTCGTTGACCCCATGCCCCTCATGGCCGGACCCAGCCCAGTTTCAAAGTTTTGGAACAAAACTTCGAATATACCAAAACGAGCGCTTTTAAGAACACTGATTTCTACATGCTGCGTTTAAAATTTTTTTTTTGCGTTTTGAAATCGACTCGAAAGCCAGCACAAAAAAGCACTCTTTTAATTGTAAATTGTATTTTTTTTTTTTTTAATTTTAAAAAACAAAGTTATTAAATTTAATGTTTGAAGCTCTGTCATTCGAAATCTGACGAAGACATTCAGGATATAATAAACGCAACGTTTAAGCTAATTTAATAAGCTTTCGAAAGTTATATACATTGATTTGATCTTAAATTACATATTATAATGTAATTTAAGAGAACATCGATTTCGCTAAGTTTAGGTACACAAAACGCAGGTCGCGAAAAAAAAAACAAATTGGTGCAGTTTTACCAA
The DNA here is from genome assembly GCA_021234595.1 of Delia radicum. Lineage (NCBI taxonomy): Eukaryota > Metazoa > Arthropoda > Insecta > Diptera > Anthomyiidae > Delia > Delia radicum. Next base: position 276,995,920 of record CM037851.1, on the reverse strand, counting down.
TATTATAAAATTTTTTTGGAGACAGTTTGGTCTTAATTTTGTATTTACAAAATAAAGGCAAATTAGAAAAATTTTTCCGTGGCTGTGTTTTAAATGATATCTCTGCTATTTTTGAGTGTAATATCTGGCATTTAATAAATATTTGTTACATTAATGTATTTTTATTGATTTAAAATTAATTATCATCATACAATCCTAATAAATCATTGAAAAATATATGTAAAAAACTAATTTTCTTATATAAATATTTTTTTAGAATCCATGAATCGTCTTTATAAAAAATGTGTCATATTCTCTTTGAAAATTCTTTATATTCACTTTTCATTAAATTGTTAATATAACAAACTATAAATCATATTGTCTATTCTTAATAGGGATGCTACTTCAGAAATACAGAATTTCCAAAAAGAAATGGGAAACATAGTCAAATTTAACCATAACTAATTATGTATTTCTGTTTTTCTCTACTTAAATGGTGTAAAATACCAAACGACGGACATGTCATGTTAAATGCTTTGATGTTGTTTACATTTGTAGGATTTGGTTTTTTTCTTTTGACATTTGAAACAATTTTGAATTGAAAAAATACACAATATGGTTCTTTCTTAATTCCGTCACATCTTGTCATTGTCATGGAAGATTTAACTAGCAAAGTACGTACTAGGGATGCCAATCGGGATTGATATTCAAAAATTCCCGGGTTTTTTTCGGGATTTTTGGCGATTCTGGTATTTGTTTATGTTAACAAAAAAAAAAAAATTGGTATCAACAACAAAAAAACCATTTAATTGGCAACAAATTCAATTGTCAGCACGAGTGTTTTCTCTGTAAGTTTTTCGCAAAGGAATTTCAGTAGTTTTGATGGTAAAAATATTCTGCAAACAATACTACTCAGGACGACATTGCACACGGTATTAATAAAATAGTACTGGGACAACACTGTTTTTCTCAATATGCCAGAACCGCTCAAAAGGCTCATTACCAGTACTGTTTTACGATGTTCTTTAAATTAGAAATTTTATTCAAATTTGGATATTAAATATACAGTGGCTAGTTGGTAGCCAGCAGGCTTAGCAGTGCGATGGTCGTGGGTTCGATTCCTACCAGGGGCACTGGTCTGATTTCGGTATAACGCGTCAAAAGCCATAGTAACCAAGCATTAGCGGTTATGGTAATATGATGTAATTTGTAATTATATGATTATTAATAAAAATTAAAATTAAAAAGTGGAATACCTGTTAAACGAATAATCGATTTAACATACTCTGATTTAACGAAAACCAAAGTTTTTATTTTGAATTCATCAAATTGGGACAAAAAAGCATACATTTATTCACTGGTTATCGAACAAAAAGATAACAAATTAAATTTGAAAAAGAAATTCAAACAAATAAAATAATCTAAAACAAAATAAAACAATTACTAATAAGTATTTTCGTTAATTTTTTGAGCTAATAAGACCTGAAATATTCATGTAAATAAAAACTAAATTTTTGTTTACAGTTTTGTCCCGACGTTTCGTAGATTATTTGTCGACTTCTTCTGGGGATTCGTAAATTTTGAACATTAAAACATTTTTTATAAATAATTTTACATTTAACATACAACAAAAAAACACGAATTTAAAAATAAAAACACATCCTAACTTAATATCACAGATTAATTAATTTTATCACAAGAAAGTACATTTGTATAAAAGCAATACGTAATTTTTTCTGACTAGAAGTCAGTGCAAAATGAAAAAAATCTAAATTTTTTCCAATAAAAAATTTTTAAATTATATTGCCAAATTTTACTGCCTGAAAAAAAAAACTCCTCAGATCATTAAAAATTATAAATTGCTATTATGATTGTTCAGATAAAATTTTTGTGTTACTCGCCAGACCGTTTTCTTTAATATAATTAGTAGTTTTGATTAAAGAACTATACAATTTTCTAAAAAATTAGGTTTCTTGTAATCACTCAATTCCATTTTTATTTTTTATAGGGAAAAAAAATGGATAATTTAAAACATTTTAATGTAAATTTTGTTAATAAAACCGATATTTTTATTGCAGAAGTCCGAAATTATGTTTGCATCTCCCTTAACGATATATTAGTAGATCAAATATCAGCTGTAATGACATGGAAACGTCAGGTCAAAAGATGAGATAAATCTATATATATATATTAATAAATGAAAATTTTGATAAATTCCATGTTTTTTAATTTAAATTTATTTTCAATTAAAATAAAAATCACAGTTTTTATATTTGCTGAGAATATAGAATTGGTTATTTTTCTTACTTTTATTACAAAAAAAAAAAAATAAAAAAATTAAAGTACTGGCTAAATACTTAATTATCTTATTTAAATTACTGGCAAACTACTCAATTCCATTGCTGTGCCAACGTTGTAAAATACCTACGGCCAAGCGTATATTGGTGTTATCATTTCAACACCGCGCCAGTACTGTAAAAGTTACAGTACGTGTACGACCGTCTCCAACCCCATGCCAGTCCTGGCCCGTTCGTATTTTTCTACCTAGGTAGTTATGTACGGTAATCTTATGTCTTAAATTTGTGTTCAGCGATTTTTTAAAAACGATTTTAATGTGTTTAACCCATTTCCAACCAGTGGTCGAAAAATCTACCAGAGGCTTTCGCAATTTTTGTAGGATGGAGGAAAATTGATGTTACGTGGGCGGATCAATAAGTCCGTGACTTTTCGAACTTCCCTCGTAGTTATATGAAATGCAACACTGCTCCCATCAAGTACCACCTGTTAATAGACTACTGTCAAATTTTGAGCAAGTTCCGTCATTTACTTTGCGTTTAACAGCTGGTCAAAATATACACCCTCGTGGATTTTTTTAAAAATGAAAAAAAAGTGAATTTCGAGTGCTCATTAAACATTATTTTTTGCGAAAAGCTTGATAAATACTATGGGGACTCTGCACCATCGATTTCAATGGTAAAAAAGTGGTTTACTGACTTTCGTTGTGGTCGCACAAGTACAAATATGCTGAACGTACTGAACGGCCAATTGAGGTCAATACACCCGAAAATGTCGAAAAAATCCACGATATGGTTTTGGCCGATCGAAGAGTAAAAGTGCGTGAGATTGTTGATGCCATAGCCATTTCATATGGCATTGTGGTTTCGATTTTAAATGATCAGTTGGGTTTAAGAAAGCTGTCTGCAAAATGGGTGCCGCGTTTGCTCTCAATTGACCATAAACGTAATCGTGTGACAACTTCAAAGGATTGTTTGGAGTTGTTTAACCACAATTCGAATGAGTTTTTGCGCCGTTTTGTAACTGTGGATGAAACATGGTTCCATTACATCACTCCGGAGACTAAGCAGCAGTATAAACAATGGGTTTCTGTGGGTGAACCGACTCCGAAGAAGGCCAAGGTAAGTTTGTCGACCAATAAGGTGATGGCAACAGTTTTTTGGGATGCACGCGGGATAATCCACATCGATTACCTTCAAAAGGGAAAAAACAATAAGCGCCGAATATTATGCCAACTTATTGGACCGATTTAACGATAATTTAAAAAAAAAACGACCCCATATGAACAAGAAAAAAGTTCTTTTTGATCAAAATAATGCACGGGTGCACGCGTGTGTAGTCTCAATGGCAAAATTCCATGAATTGGGCTACGAATTGGTACCTCATCCGCCATATTTTCCGGATTTAGCTCCCAGTGACTATTTCCTATTTCCAAACCTAAAGAAATGGCTCTGTGGAAAGAGATTTAGCCCCAATGATGAATTTATTGATCAAACAAATGCCTATTTTATGGACCTCGAAAAATCCTATTTTTTGGAAGGGATGCAAAAATTGGAGAAACGTTTGACTAAGTGTATTGAGCTAAAAGGAGATTATGTTGAACAATAATATTCAAGAACTTTTATTAATATTAAAAAATTTTTCATAAATTTTTTTTTCATAAAATTTCATAGTTTCATAAAAAAAAAATTCATTCCATTTCGTAAATTATCTCTTCATAAACTTAATGAAAATTTTCTTTAGAGCTATAAAATTATTTCAGTTACCATTATTTGGTAATGCATAGTTTATAGGATCTTAAAAAAATATGAGAAAATTTAAGAAAAAACATAATTTATCTTAAATATTAACAAAAAAAATCCCAAAAAATTCCGAAAAAACCCGATATTTAAAAGAAATCCCGGGATTTGGGATTTCTCGTTTGGCATCCCTAGTATGTACTATTAGATATAGATAATCTATACCAACTATGCAGGAGACAATGGCAAACATGCGATAATTCTATGTAAACAAAACCTTACAACATGACATTTCTGATTTTGTTTTGTTTACAAATTTGATCAAAAGAAAATGTACATAAAATGTCAAAATATATAAATTTTAAACTTCATTAAAGATTAAAATAAAATGTACAGAAAAACCTAAACTCAAATTTCAATAAAAATATTTGTTAACTCAATTAAAAGTTTAATAGAATTCAGTATTCAGTCCTATTAAGAAAATCTAAGTTTCAATTAATTTAATTTTTTTTTTTTAATTTATTTATTTATTCAGTCTAGGGATACATAAATCCTTACAGACTATGATATAACAATTTTATAATAATCTTAATATTTACATTATTTATTTAAATACCTAAATCCATCATAATGGAATATAATTGTTGTTTAAAGCTAGTTTTTGATGTCCAAAACTCAATTTGTTGCTTTAAAGTAATTAGCTGTTTATTATTAATCTCATTCATTTGAATAAAAGTACGGGTTAAAATGCTATTAAGCCCATAATTGGTACGATGTAGTGGTACATCAAAAATAGAATTAAACCTTAATCTTCTTGGTGGAACATGAAAATTAATACGGGAAAGCAACTCAGAACAATCAATAGCACCACTTATAATATCAAAAACGAATAAAGCAGATTGCAGTAACCTACGAAATTCAAGGATTTCTAAACCTATTAGTAGACCTCTAGATCTATAAGAGGGTATAGGATCAGTAAACCTAAACGACGATGTTGCAAATTTGACAAATTTCCTTTGCACCCTTTCAATACGAGCGATGTGAGTACCACAATGAGGAGCCCATATTATGGCAGCATACTCCAGTTTTGATCTGACAAAGGCGGAATAAATTAGCTTTAATGTAATTGGATCGGAAAAGTCAGCACAATTTCTTTTCAGGAAAGCTAACATAGAGTAAGCTTTTGGAACAATATAGTCCACATGAAGCCCAAACGACAACTTTGAGTCAAAAACAACACCCAGATCAAGAGTTGAATCCACAGATTCCAAATTATAATCACCAATATAAAAAGTAGCATGAATTGGATTTAATGACCTAAAAAACGACATATGGAGGCATTTACTAAGATTTAAATAAAGCCTATTTAAATTGCACCATACTATTTAGTTAATTTAGTTTCAAGAAAGATTTTAATCATATCAAAAATTTAATTGAATACTCGTTTTTATACTACTATAATATACTATAATATACTATAATTTCAAACAACTTTTTAGTAGATTCTAATTATATAAAAAAAAACACACCAAAATTGTTAAAGTCACCAAAAATTGGAGAAAAAAATCGTCAACATTAAAAAAGGCCATGATTTAAAAGAAATTACTCAAACATTTTAAAGAAAATCGAACAGAATTTTAAGATAATTTCAAAATTGGAAAAATCTCTAAAAAATTAAAAAGGCTATAATTAAAAAAAAAAACGCGAAAAATATAAAAAACACCTAAATAAAATTTTAAAAATTCACTAAAATTAAAAAAAAAAATACAAAATGAAAAAAAAAAAAACGCCAATACTGAAAAAATGCGATTTAATTTATAAAAATCGCCAAAAAAAAACGCTAAAAATTTTATGGAATATTGTTTTTAATTTCAAACAACTTTTTAGTAGATACTACCAGTTTTGTGAAATTATTTTGCCGTGTTTCGCTTAACAGAATAATGAAAATCGCCAAAAAACCGCAAAACAATTTTTATTTTTTGCATAAAGAAAGCCGGAAACATTAAAATTTTGTCAGTTTTTGGGAAAATTTTTTTTTATAACAATTTTGAAAATTTTGTATTTTTTTTTTAAATTTAACGATTTTTAAAATTTTGGCCTTTTTGTAATTTTGGTGATTTTTTTTTTAATATTACCAAATACTACAAATATAAAATGCCATCGATTTGTTTTTCCAAATTTTTGCATATATTGTTAAGAATGCTTATTTTGATATAAATGCATATTTTGGCATTTTTTTTTTTCCTTATTTTCAATTTGATTGCATATTTTGTGAAAACTAATATTAGGATGTATTTAAACCTAAAAAAAAGCATTTGTAATAATTAACATAGCATCTAGTTGTGATTTGTTAGACATTTACACAGAAAAAACTAAAAACGGGATTCAATTAAAAATTTTATTGAAACAATTAATATTTTAATTGATTTTGCACCTACGACTGAAATGATAGTATTAACTAAAAAAATTTGCAGACAGTTTATTAAAACTCTTTCAATTACACTAGTAATAATATCAATTAAAAGAGTTATTGTTTTTCTTTACAACCTCAATTAAAAAGTTTAGTTAAATTGATTAAAACTTTAATTGAAACTTGAGAAGAAAACAATGGTAGTTTTAATTGAAAACTCGTATTTATTTTAATTTTTGTTATATGCCCCAAATTAAATAAAAAAAGAAATGTAGGTTTGTAAATTAAATTGACATTTTATTTAGAATAAAATTAAAGCTTTTTAATATAAAAGAAATATTAAAAGAAAACAAATAAAAGACAAAATTTTTGCTTTGCTTGTCTTGTCTTGAACTTTTTCTTGTAATTGAATTGCTTTCTTAAAAAAATCACACACAACTTTAAAATGATAGTTTAATGACACTTATAGTTATTTAAAATTTATTTATTAACAAAAATAATAGTTTAATTGTTCTTTTTCGATAAGGTTTATTTAAATCCATATGTGCACTTTTATTACCACAGATAAAACACGAAACTAAATTAAGTTTTCGTGCGTACACGAATATCTCAAATAACTCTAGTGAAATAACTATGATTTTGCGTGTATTTGAAATTGGGAAACTATTCAACTTATTAAAAGTTAATCATTTGGGATTTTTTTTTTTATTTACAAATTAAATAATATATTAATATAATTAAATCTTTGTTTGATTATTTAATCTAAATAAAATAAAAAAAATAGTTTGCCAAATTTTTAAAAATTTTGTTTACATGTTGTCAACACTGTATGGATATATTAGAAAATTCAATAAATTTTTTAAGTGAATCAGTTAAAAAATTCTTTAAATTGCCATTGATATTCAAACAATCGATTAATTAGATATTTTTGGCCCATAATTTTTTCTGTGTATATTGGATTTCCTTTTTCAACCAACACTGTCGAAAAATAGATCGATTTTTAAAAATCGATAAATTTTAATAAAAAAAACTATTAATTTGGATTTCAAATACATTTTAGTTAAAATACATTTTAAGCCATTAAAACTGTATTCATAAACGAATATTAGGTTAAAATAGTATAAAAGTTAATATTCGTTTACAAATACAGTTTTAAGACTAAAATTTGTATTTTATCAAAGATATATTTAAAATGCAGTTTAATATTTTTATGAATACGGGGGTAAGAGTATATTTTTTTGATTTTAGTGCATATATTTGGATTGTTAGTTATTTGTATTTCCGGTGCATATTTTGACGTAAGTGCATATTTAAAGTGCATATTTTGGATTTTTAACTGCATAATTTAAGCTCGTATTTTAGATTTTTTAGTTCTTGAAAGTCGCTGCCCTAAATATTTATTATTCAACTTTTATTTGAAAGTGAGTTTGAGTTTCACATAAAGATTTAATTGAAATTTTATTGACAATAATTTTTCTGTGTAATTTCAATATTAATTGTTTGTCGATTTTAAAATATCTTATTATTAAATTTATCGTTATTCTTTATAAATTATTCAATATTTATTTTTATTTCTCCAATTAAAAGTGAAAGTAATTTAAATTTAAATAATATTTAAAATCTATTAAAAAATTTATATTTAATATCAAAACGTTTTATATTAATTTATTACCAAATATTAGTTTTTGTTCACCTCAAAAATAAAAATCAAATTTAGTTTGGTTCATACATGAGAGTGTCTGTCTATTTTTTTTTTTATCACATATGACTTAACTGGCCACTTAACCACTTATGCCATTTCCATACCACACATGGTCTAGAAATAGATATTGACGAAAAGAATTACTCCACAAAACATAAAAAAATCATATTTAAACAATAAAATCGGAGGTAAAATTTCAAAGTAATGACAACTTGGGCCAACAAAGCTTTAGAGAGGTCAAGACTCTACACAGAGGGAATTTCTTGAACGAATTTTAATGAACTTTTTACAATAAACTAATGAAGTTTTCTTCATAATGTGAATGAAAAATTTCTTAAACTTTATGAAAAAGTTTCATAGTTTTAATGAAACTTTTTCATTAGTCGCATGCAATTTTTAATAAATAATATGAATTTTTTTAAGTTTTATGAAAAACTGCTGAATGAAAAGATTCAATAAACAAATTCCAGTGACAATTTATAGGTCTAAAACAAAAATTCATTGATATCATTGAGATAATTCTCTCAGTGTAAAAATATACTTAAAAGTATACTTTTATAAAGGCTTGAGGTAGGCTGAATCTGTCTTCGCGTCAGGTTTTCGAGATATCATAATTAGAAAAACACGGTTTTTGCTATATTTGGGATGATATAACATCGAGCACTCTGTTTTATTCACAAAATATATTTTGTCATCTGAAAGTCCGCCCTATTACCGTCAGACTTCACATCGGTTTAACCTTTCTTATATCTTATTTCTTCTTTGGGAAATCGTCAGTTGTATTTTTAGCGAAAATTCTATATTTAACTAACAATTTTACCGGGACGAAATAAGATATTGGAAATGTTAAACCAGGTAGAAATTTTAGATGGTATAAAAAATTTAGTGAATAATTCTTAATTCGAGATGTTTAACGTCCCAAATATAGTGAAAAACTGAATTTGTGATAACCTTTAACACCTGAGAAATTCTGCGGATTCCGCGTACACACAAACAAATAAAAACTCATTTCAATCACGGAAACCGCCGATTCAATAACTTTAATTGCTGAAATTACGACAACAACGAGAATTGCTAATTCAATTGGAAATTGATAGCTCTTAATTGAATTATTTTTCAATTAAATAATAACTCATTTGATTTGTTAGAATTATCATTTTTTTTTAAATATATTTTAATTTATTTTTAAAATGTTTTTATTTAAAAATATGGTTACATTCCCAGCAAAACCACACATTACCAAATCATGGGTGTACTCATTACCTTGTAGGGGGTAAAGTAACTGGTTACTTATAAGGTTACATGGTGGGAAAAAGTAATATGTCTATAAATAGATTTTCATAAAAAAATGCATAAAACTTTTTTTACATAGATTTTTTTTTTAATTAAATAAATAACTTGTTTTTTATTAAATAAATTACGTGGTCATGCTGGGATTCGAACCTGGGGTCGCTGGTATTTAACAATTAGTTAGGCGAGAACTCTACCAACTGAGCTATAGATTCATATTGTATTTTATTGCTTAACCCTCCGATGAGTGAGAAGGTCCCTAGGGACCTTTTTGCCTTTTCAAACTGAAATTACTCCTACTTCGGCCACTACAACCACCCCCCCCCCCCCAAAGTACTCTGTATTCTGTAACTATTGTTGCGCATCTTTTGGAAAAAAAACAAGCCGATCGGATCATTACTTTAGGAGTTATTGAGGTTTTAGTGAGAATAGTACGCGGACGTGTGAATAGGTCCGTATGGACCTTGTACTGAATTTCACTAATAAATGCATGTTTTTGGGCATCATTATAATTTTTTTTATTGTTTCAACACATAATTTACTTGTTCTGAACACAAAGTCCTAAACTCAAAGACATTAGGGATGATGATAAAAACAAAAAATTAAAAAAATTGAAAAAATTATTTTTGTATGTAGAATTTAGTTATAAACAATAAAAATAAAAATCAAAAAAGAATTTTTTATATGAAAAAAACATGATTTACAAAAAAGGTCCGTAGGGACCTTTTCACACGGCCGTGAAGTTCAGAACTGTCACTCATCGGAGGGTTAAAATGTAAATGAGTTGTTGTGCTTCGTGTTTTCGTTCGTGATATCCAAAATATAGAACTTACCCATGCTTACAAAAAATCACAAAGTAATGTGTCTATAAACAGATTTTCAAAATATTCTATTACAAAAAACAACAGCACTATGTTTTGAGAGATAACATAAAAAAATTTCAAGCAAGTTCCGAATTTGAGCAAATATTTAATTGCTTCAATTAATTTTTAATTGACAGCTTTTAAAAATTTCAACAAATCGATTTAATTGCAAAAAAGTAGGGAAATGTTTTTCTTTGTGTAGCTTAAGCCTTAACATTTTATAGGCCTGTGTTGTCATAACTTTTCAATTTGTTTGTGTAAAAAATTTTTTTTTTTCCCTGTAAAAATCTATTCCTAGACCATGTGTGATATATCCATAAATTCATCTATTCATTCAATCTATCTATCTATCGATATTTTATGGGAAATCTGTTAATAGTTTTAAACTACTCCTTTAAGCCATTTTAACACATGTTTGCTAAGATATAAAAAAACGTTGGAAAATAAAATCACACACTTCCTAAATTAAAACTACTTTTTTGAAAAAAAAAAAAAAATTGCTTAAAAAACCGCAGACGCATTATTAAAACATTTAACTAGAGATTTGTGTTTTTTTAATGAAAATTTAATTGCATTTCTATTACGCATGATGCGGTTGCTATAAAAGTTTGGCAGCATATTTTACTACCTGTACTATTATAACTGCAAGTCGGTACTACCTACTACAACTTACTACCAGATAACAAGCCAAAAACTTGTCGTCAAATATTGCTAATATTTGGTTAGCCAAACAGACTATTTATGACCTGAGGTGGGTCAACATGTGCAGCCTGAATTGGGTTTGGGATATAAAATTTTTACAAAGAATTTAATAATTAGAAATTAGTGGAAAAGGTTTATATTCGTTTATTTGCAATTAGAAATTTTCCAAATTTACTAATATGGAAAATCAAAATTTCCCTAGCTTAGAAATTACAAATGCTTCGTAAATTTCCTATATTAATGAAATGGGTTTTCATAAAGTAATTATGAAAGCACGTACCTAAACCACATTTGTTTTAAGTGTTCGATAATGGTGATTTCGCGGTAATAAAGATGAAAAGAATTTGTAATTATGTATATTGATTTGAAAATATTTATAAATACCAAAATTACTGGATCTAGACTAGGGTTTGGGGTATGATAATTCCCGAGAGAAATTTTCAAAATTCCCGGCAAAACGGGAACAATTTTAATAATTAATTAATGCAGAAATAAAGGGCGACTTTTTAAGAGCTTTCTGATTTGGGTTCAAAAAAAAAAAACACATACAAATTAGAGAAATGTATGGAATCTTTATTTGAGTCATGTAAATGTTGACCACGGCAACGCCTCAAATGGTTCATACAGTGGGTCCAATTTTGGCATACTCTCTGCAACATGTCGGCCAGTATTTCACGAATAAATTCTTCAACATTGGCTCCAGTGAGACAACCGTTGCGGGCTTGTCCCTATTGACAACAGCCTTAACACAGCCCTACAAAAAATAATCTAAAGGCGTTAAATCGCACGATCTAGGCGGCCAATTGAAAGACCCCAAACGTGAAATAAACTGTTCACAGAAGTCGCCACCCAGCAAAAAATAGTGCTTACGCAGAAGCGCTTCCGGAAGGCATTATTTGATAACGAAGCGCTTAAAAAGCAAATAAAGAAGGCATGATTTTTGTTCGCGATGTCCCACTTGGTATGTCTCTTTTAAAGCCCTTCTTTCATGTGCTCTTAGAAGCAATAAAATCTTGCCTTCTAGGCACTAAGAAGCGCTTTTTTGTATGTTGACAACATTAGTGTTTCATGGTATGCATACTTTATTCCTTCATTGTAAGCATTATTTACTGCTTCAAAGAAGGCATTCTGGGAAGCACGACAGAATGCCTTCCCTAATTGCTTTATATTATGAAAGGCGTTGTAGCGCTATTTTGAAAGCATACAAATGTAGTTACTGCTTACCAAATCCAGGTTATTTTTTGCTGGGCTCTCAATTGGGCCACTGTTTCGCTTGCTGTGTGTCATTTGGTACCGTCTTGTTGAAACCACATGTCACCCAAGTTCAGCTCTTCCATTTTGGGCAAAACAAATTTTGTAATCATCGCACGGTCGCGCTCGCCTTTCACAGTAACCTTCCTGCCTTCGTAATCTTTGAAAAAATACGGTCCAATGATGTCACCGGCCCATAATCCACACCATACAGTTCATTTTTCGGGATGCATTGACAGTTGTTGCAATGCATCTGGCTGCTCTTCACACCAAATACCGAAATTTTGCTTGTTCACGTATCCATTCAACCAGAAATGAGCTTCAGCGCTGGATCTTCGTCGTTGGATCTTCATAAAACTTTGCCAGCGCCCATTCATCAAAAGTTAGCCGTTGTGTTAGGTCGTGTGGCTTCAATTCTTGCACCAGCTGTATTTTAAAAGGTTTTACACCCAAATCCTTCCGTAAAATTTTCCACGTAGTGGAGTAATAGAGGCCCAACTGCTGCGAACGGTGCCGAATCGATAATTCACGGTTATCCACAACGCAGGCGGATACAATTGCGATATTATCCCTTGTCCGCATTCTACGTGTGCATGTTGGTGGTTTAATGTCCAATAATGTCAATTTAGTGCGAAATTTAGTCACAAGATTCCGAGCATGAATTTTAATGATAAAATGCAATAATCTGCAAGCGTTGTTCGTTTATAAGTCGATTCATGGTTAAATTATAGACCAAACTGAACATGTGTAACAGTAACATGTTACACGAAAACAACTGAGCTGCCAAAGCTGATGCTGTTACACTCATAATAATCAATCCATAAAAATACGAAATTATTGTCGAAATAAAGTGTTTGATCAATATTTTTCTGAAATGTCCAGCAGTGACAATGGCATATCTGAAATCCAAGTCGATGAATCTTTCAAAATGAAACTTAAAATGATATAGACAAAGGCCATTCCAAAAAAAGAAAAAAAAACAAATATAGCGAATTTATTAAAGAGAGAAATTGCTTTATATGAAGCAATATGCGTATTTAAAATTTAGATGATTTAGGTAATGCTCTGTTAAAAATAAATTTTGGGAATTGTGCAAAAATTCTGGGAACTTTGCAACAAAAATTCGAAATCGGATTTCAAGCGAATTACTAAATGTTTTATTAGACTTAAAAAACTTATTTTTTTAACGAACTAATGTATTTTTTTATTTTATATTATATGATATCTTTTTCGAAATAAAATATTTAGGCTCGAGGTCTATGTTTATTCATTAAATCGATTTATTTATTCATTTAATCGATGTTTCGCTTTTCATTGAAAAGCATCATCAGGAATAGAAAATTATCTCAAATCATTTAATTAATATGTTTAGGTTTTAGTTTTAGTTTTCAATGCCCAAATTGAATAAATTTTCATAAAATTCAGTTCAAACCGAATACCGAATATTATCAGCATTTCGTATTCAAATTGCAAAATTTTTTTTTTTTTTAATTTGGGCCCTATGTTTCCCACCCCCCGAAGTTTGTTCCCATCTGAATTGTTTCAACAGCAATTTGACGTAAAATGTTTTGTCATTTATCTAACAATTTAACAGAAGAAAAAACAAGTGTGCGTGTGTCCAAAACTGGCATGCGTAAATTGTTAAGTAATGTTTTTCTTTCCTTTTAACGCATTTTTTTCATTGAATAAATTTTCTGCTTAACCGGCTTTAGTGTTGGAGTATGAAATTATAAACAATTATTTTTTAATAATTTTCCGTTGAGGTTTTTTATTATTTTTTTAATTTGTTTGCAAAATTTAAAAAATCTCATAAATCATGTTGTTTTTAGATTGATTATTGTCAAGATTAATGATGAAAACGGAAATTTTTGACAGGCTTATTTAAATAAACGGAAATTATTTAAAATGATTTTAATTGAATGAATTTAATTTAATATTAAAAAAAAAAATAAAAAAACAAACCGACAAAAATAATATGTTTATCAATAAAAAGCAGATAAATATAATCGATTTATTGGTTACAATAAAATGTAACAAATTCTAAAATACTGCTAGATGACTAATCGATTACAGTGAAACTAATTGGATGTCAAAAATAATAAAAAAAAATTAATTAAAAATGATATTGATATTCAAATTATAATCGACATTTTTTTTTTAATTTTTTGGTTTTAAAAATGTCTTCTAACAGACTTTTATGGTCATTTGCCAAATGTAAATAAAAGATTATTGTTTCTGGGGTAAAGTGTTTGTAATTTATTACGATTAACTACTGGCTGAACTCACTATGAGGCAATAGCCTGTGGTATGGATGTGGGTTTGAAACTCACTACGACACAAAGTACAAAGTTTTTCATATAGATCTATTTAACAATTTAAAATACTTTATTCAATTGACACATAATTTAACCACTGTTGAGTCCTTAGAGGGGACGAAACTGCGGCAGTCTGGCATATCCAATGTGTCCATTAAATTTTTCAATAAAAATGTTTTCTTCTTCTTCCTGTAAAAATCTAACTAAAAAAAAGATTATTTTTTTAATTTTTAATCCAATGTTTCGGTGATTGAGTTTATTAAATATATAAACATTTTGGCAATTTTTACATTGATATGAAGGTAAATTTTTGCATGGACAAGAATGTTATTTATTTAATAAACTCAAGCCCTGAAGAAGGGGAAAAAATCACCACCGAAACGTTTTATTAAAAATTTTTGTTTTATTTAAATTTGTATAATGACCTTCTGTTCGAACTAAAATATTAAATATAAATCATATTTTTAAATTAATGTGTTGTTTCACTAAACTTTGTTATCATTTCTTCAACATTTATTAATTAAATATTTTTTTCTGACACTTGAATAATTTTTATTGCACAATTAAAGGTCGAAAAAACATAATTTTTATTTTTAATGAAAATAATATCAAACTTGTAAAAAACACAAAGTACGGTCTTAGTATACTTCCCCTTTAGATCTTGTTTTTAAATGAAACAAAACAAGCGTAAAAATAAAAAGGAAAATAAAAACAAAAAGCGTGTATTGTATATCTACCAAAGGTAAAGCTTGCACATAACGAACAAGTTTTCAATTTATGTTTGATCAATGGTGATAATATTTAACTTCAAGATCATATATCAGTTCTCATTTATTGGGCTAACTAGGTTATATGAATGTTTGATGTTTGCATGTGATTGTCATTTCTTTCAATTTCAATTTCAATTTCAATTTATTTATTCATAATCTATAAGCCCATTAGGCCAAAACGATTACATAGTTGTTCAAATGGCACATACAATTTGTAATTTCCTTAAATTATAAGTATTTAAATTATTTTCTAAATAAAGAACTTATGTTAACTTAACCCTAACTATGGATATGGAAATGTTTCCCTAAAAATGTATTAAAATTTATTTTGTCTTTTGTCACACATCTTTTATAGTATCCACTACCAACATAATGATTCAACGAATTCATAAATGAGAAATTAATTTGCCCTTAAATTCCTTCACCGTATTCTGATGATGGGAAACAAAAAAATTCCCGGAATAGATCTATCAACAAATTCCTGAAAGTGGTAAATTAATCCATCAATTCCTGAAAGTGGTCAATGAAAACAAAAACTCTATAGATTATTTGTTAGGACAATATCCTAATAAAGAAATATAGAGTATGGCCTCGAACTTGAATATTTTTCTTTTAGAAATGTTGAGGTTAAGACGAAGAATAAACGTTTTTCTTTAAAAATTATAAACACTATTAGTTTTTAAATCAGACTACACTAGTTTCTGCCGTTTTATGGACATTCGTCATCTATGGTTTTTCATTTGAAATTGTATTATTATTTGTGTCTTATAATTGTAAGATTGTCTATATGATAAATTTTTCAACAACCTGCGGCTGTAAGAATCAAACTTGCGCTCTTCTTACATTGCAATCATAACAATACCAAGTCATGACCGTTTAGCGATCACACCCAAGTATGGCCTCGAATGTATTTTAAATATTGAATACCGTCTCTTTAATATTTAAAATATTTTTTTTTTTAAATAAACCACGATATTTATTTAATTAAACCAAATGTTTGTAATACTTTTTTTTATCAATTTTTTTTTATGAACATCTATTTATAGACACACTATTTTTCGCTACCAAGTAATCATATATGTAACCATTTCCTTGACCCCCTACAAGGTATTGAGTCCACCCATTACTTTTTTTCTTTTCGTTAGACCAACACTCAGGGGATGCCCCCTATAATGCAATACATTGTGTTGATATCAGGAAATTAGGTTATGGGGAGGAAGAAAGAGGGAGTAGTGTTTGTGATTTGATTTGAATTTCGCTACATTGTAAGTGACAGGGAAGACCTCCGCGGGGAGTTTATTCCACATACGGCTAGTACGGCATCGCCTATAAAATTCGTCAGTGAAGTAATGTGTAGTGTAATGCGTAAAGCCCTATGGCGATACATTACCTTACCCTTTAGTTGGTAATGTGTGGTTTTGCTGGGATATTTAAAAAAACAAATGTTGGTTTAATTCTCTTTGTTCGCGTACAATTTGTTTGAAAATATATTCTATTTTAAATGCCTTCAAAAACTTTAACAATTTGTTATAATCTTGTTTACATGTTTCCAATTGACCAACAATTGTTTGTCATTATCTTAAATATTTCTACCTGTATAATATAATTATAGAAAATAAGTGACATAATCTTTAAAATGTTGAAACAACTACTTATACACAAACAAACATATTTAGATACAAATACTTTTGTATTCGACCATACATAAAATAAATATTGAACCTATGCCAATAACATCAGGTAGATTATTTTTCGGCAAAAAAGCCTCAGACTATTGTATTCGATTGTATCGAATTTGAAATACCTTTCAATCAAGTTGAATGAAGTACTTTTTTTAACCAAAAAATAAATTTATTTGATGCGAATGAAATGGAAATGCAATGAATTCCGCTTTAGTAAGTGTAAGTTTTGTCTGTTAATGTTTAACCCGTTTTTATTTCTTTATGAATTAAAATATTTTGAACCAATTCAATGTGATTGGTCAATATTTTATGATTTATATAATGCTACTTTTCAAAATTGAATATATACAAAATAGGCTCAATGTTATTGCATTAGTAGGTATTATTTTATAATTCTAAATTTAAAACTTTTTTGTGCGCCCTGTGTAATAAACATAACATGCCTTCCTTTTCAAGATGGTCGATATAAAAGTACAATAGAAATTATATATAGTTTTTTGCCAACAACTTAACAAATTTTGGTTTACAGAAAACCAAATTTCTGTTTTATACCCAAGTAAAAGAAATAATCGCATGGGTTCTACATTCCGAAAATGAAGTGAAAGTGAAACTTCCGCTCAATTTGTGTTCCCAATTCCACATAAGTGATTTGAAAAGAAAAATTTCATTTTCATTTTGTTTCTAGTGGAATTAAAGTGATTTGATGTGTTCTATAAAACAATTTCACTACAAAAAAAATAATTGTAAAACGATATTAGTTAACTGAGTGAAAAACCAAACTTTTTAGAAAATAAAATTATTTTGAATATTAAACGTAAAAAAAAATCAAACAATGTAAGTAAATGTGATATGTTGTTAATATACGTTTATTTAACTGAAAAGTGTTGAATTTTTTACGTTAAAACACATGAATCCATAACAAGAGGCCCCATTTTTAACATTCATGGAAAAAAAATCTGGTTTGGCCAAAGGTTTTTAGAGGGGCGACAAAACAGTTGAAGACCAGTTGTGGAAGGACTTAGGAAGTACATTAAACAGCTTAGGACCTCCAGAAAACGATGCAACTGGTTGGAAAAAGGCTTGGGCTAATTGAAAGGCTACCATTCTTAAAAAATTGGCCGAAAATAGAGCAGAGGTAACGGCAACAGGTGGAGGACCCAATAATATCCAACACATATCATCCAAAGATGATTCAGTTGCCAAACTTTCTGGCCTTTATACAGCAGTCGAAGGTGTTCCAGCAGCTAAATCATTCGAGACGACTAGCAAAGGGTAAACAACCACAAATTCATCTACTGAATTGTCAAACTTAGATGGCACCAGTTCTGACAATGTAGTAAACGTGATTTTACAAAAATTAAATAAAAATGACGAAGGTACTGAAAATATAAAAAATGAGGAACCGCAACCGCTGATTTCCCTTTTTGATTTCTCTTTTTGATTTCTCAATTTCGTCGCGACTTCTTTCAAATCTAGTCCATTTTGGGCATATGACAGTTTTCAAAACATTACACATATTTGTTAAAATTTTTGACGCTGTACTTCTTTCCACTGCTAGATCGAAGTCTTTTGCGATCATTTGTTGGTAAAACTAATTGGAATGCTTGTCTTTTTAGCCATTGGTGATACTTCTTCTAAAACCATTGTTAAATAAAATCACGACGTTATTTTATTTTTATACAAAATATTCAACCATTTATTCCAAATATCAAAAAACGAATACACAAAAATGAAAAACAATTTGAGGTATTAATAAATTACAAAACCAAAAGTATCTAGATTTCATAATTTACATTGAAACCAGTTTTGTACAAGAAAGTATTTTCCAACAAATTTTAAACACTTGCGACTCAGTTTTAATTATTGTCTTACGATTTTTCTGGTAGTTCCAAAGGATTTGAACAGTCACGAAGCCTTTTTCTATATAGATTTTCCGTTCTTTGTTTTTCCTTTTTATTTAAATACCATTAAATCACAATTGCGAAACTCATTTTATATTATTTTAAAAATAAGTATTTTTTTGTTTAATTTTTATTTTTCTTAAAAAATGCACTCTTCTTTATTGCAATTTCATTCACTTTAAAGTGGTAATTTGGTTTTATCCCGCATTTTTTTATGTTGTTGCTAAGAACAAAATGAAAATGAAATCGTCGTGAAAAAAACGATTCACTCGTTTTTCAGAACACAGCGGAATTGAAAATGTGGAATTAAAAACGATTCCACTTTCAGTTCGTAGTGTAATATAGAACCCAGGCCAATATGATAACATATATAATGATATCTCATTTGATATAATAAGAGATGCATTATGATCCAAAAAATGGTTGATCAATTTATTAAATTATATCAAATTATATCAAATTTTATCCGCATGTTAACCCGATATAATCATATCTTATTTTATAGTTTTTAATTTTTTTATACTTACAAAAACTTAAATTTAATATTGATTAAAATTAAAAATTAAGCGCTTCTGTTTTGATGAAATAAAAAAATAAGATAAAAAAATTTAAAAAAAATTAAGTTAAAAATTTTAAATAAAAATAATTAAGTCCATTATACCGAAATAAATATACTCGTTTAAAAAAAAATTGAATTTTTTTTACTTGGGTCTATACTGAATTATACACTTTGGTTCACTTATTTAAAGGCACTAAAAATTCCATATTCAGCAGCCTGTATCTTTTGCAATTTTAAACCGATTGCATAACTATAAAATGAAAATGGAAGCTAGACATCTTGAGATATAAAAAACATCCTGGCAGCAGCAGTTTCTTACCTAAAGATCTATTTTTGAGCAATTTATCAAAAAAAGTTAAAAAATTTGCTTTTTTTTTTTGGTTCACTTGGATAAAGGCATTTTAATTAAATTTAATGAAGAACGGTTTTTCTTGTTTTTTAATTAATTTTACTTTATTAACGAGTTTTTAGTAATGGGTACAACCACCTTTGTTTTTAATTACTTCAAATATATGGGTTTTCATTGACAGATAAAGCGAATTAATGTAATCCAACGAAATTTGATTCCAAGCATCCTTAATGGCCTGAATTAGCGACTCGTTGTCATCGAATTGTCTTCCTCCTTCATAGACTTTACGAGATAACCAACCCCAGACATTTTCAATAATGTTTAGATCAGGAGAATAGGGTGGCCAATCAAGAATATTTACATTCTGGCTTGAAATGAACTCCTTAACTACTCTCGCGTTATGTATAGGAGCATTATCCTGCTGCAATATCCACGATATGGGACCAAATAGTTCACTGAACTTCGGAAAAGCCGATTCCAATAACGTTTTATAGCTTGCACCAGTCATTTTTGCACTTTGAAATTCAAGATCCAAGTGCCATAGTACGTAATAGCACCCCACACCATAACGCCGCCCTCTCGGCTGTGATGTCGGTTCAAAAATCCCTTTTCTTTCCGCAGATCATGGAAATAATAGTTGTAGCCATCAGGCCCATCTAAGTTAAACTTCTTTTCATCCGTAAATATTACGGTTCTGACCTCTTTGCTGCACATCCCATACCATGTAGTCTCTTGCGAATTGAAGCCGCTTTTCCTTACGCGGAGCATTAAGTGGCGGCTTTTTTTTTTTAATTTCAGGTATTTTAGATACTCACAGCTCTTTATTACTCTGCGTACTGTTGAATTGCTCGCTTTCATTCCAGCTTGAGCTCTTATTTTTGATAAGAATAAGGCAGAATTAGATGCAATTCTTATGATTTTTTTTTTCTCATACGCAGATAAAGACAATGAAACCCTTCCTTTAATTTTTTTTCCATACCTTTCGGGGTCCTTAATGTAATTGTCAACAACTGTTGGGCTTCGTCCAATTTTTTGAGCTATTGCGCGGTTAGAATAACCTTCAGAACGGGAAACATCGATTTTAATTTTTTCCGATAAATTTAAAAATTTTTTTCTTGCCATTTTGACTTGTAAAATTATTAAGATGCAATAAATTGTAATAAACAAACGCTCCCTACGAAAAATCATCGCTTACTTTAAAAATTATAAATAAATAATAAAGTGCCTTTATTCAAGTGAATCAAAAAAAAAAAAAAAAAATAGCACAGTTTTGGACTTTTTTTAATAAATTGCTCAAAAAAAAGTTGTAAAGGTAAAAAACCACTATTGGCATAATTTTTTTTTATCTAAAGGTGTCTAGCTTCCAATTCTATTTTATAGTTCTACAATCAGTTAAAAATTGGAAAAGATACAGGATGATGAACACAGATTTTTTAATGCCTTTAAATAAGTGAACCGGAGTGTATGTATATAAATGAACTTAAAAGTTTTACATGGAGATATACTTAATTATATATAAATGAACTTAACATTGTGCTATATAAAATTTTATATGATTTTCTGTAAAAACACTGTTAATTATATACGAAATTGTGTTAAAAACTTCCATGAATATCTAACTACATATGGTACATATAAATATATATGTGAACATACTAATTCATATTTCTTTATACGATATATGAGGGCGTATTTAAAATAGTTAAGAAACTGAAAGTTATACATCATTATATCAACACAAATATAGCACCACACTTCACTACATATAATCTGCTTTGTCTATGTAAAATTGTATAATTTTCTATATAACTTTTTTTTACTCGGGCCGACAGCATTAATCAATACATGTCGCCACATTTTCTTTAAATGTAATATACAGGGACCGGAAGTTATGCAAACCCGGGTAAAAACAAGTTATATCTAGTCATATATAATATGAATAAGTCATATATGACTTTGAATGAAGTCCCATTATGACTAATATCAATATATACAAATACATCTGATCATTTTTGTTGAGAGAATGTTTTATATGGTACTTGATATTATTATATGTCTCCAAATCTTACTTCATATATAACTACATAAGCCATATAATAATAATCCAAAAATATGTAGTGATTGGTATGATTATATATGGTTCAATGCTAAACTCTTATTTAACTGTATGTGACACCATACTGAAAATGTTTTCCTTATAACTTTATATATCATTATATATAATCCCATACATATTTTGATAAAGTTCAATATCAAAATAAGTTATCTGCAAGTTAAGACTTTATTACATATGGCTTCACATATAACCATATTAATTTTATAACGAAATCATTTGCAAGTGATATATTTTATATAATTTTAAATAAAAAAAAATGACAAAACCACTTAATTATATGTTTTTGAAACACTAAATTTGATCATGATAATTTTTAATCATTTCGTTGTTTCATTTAAAAAAATTTTGCTCTTTAAAATGGTTGATTTCTAGAAATTTAATTTTCAACTTAATTACTTTTAAGCATAAATTGAAGTTACAAAAAGCAATATATATAATAAAGGGTCCGCCAAATAACTTTTTTTTTTTTGAAAATGCTATAAAAAAAAAACTACTGAATATTTTCTCAAATTTCTTTATTTATTTGAAAGTACAATCCTTCCGGTTAATAATGGAAAATAATTTTCAATTTATAACGAGCTTTCAACCTCCGTATATTTACAAAAATAAAGCAAACCAAACATATTAGCTAGGTTGATACTAGTATTTCGATCTGGCTAAAGATCTCATCAGAACCCGAAGTTTTAGAAAAGTTAGAGCCTCCATAATAGGCAGAACTTTAACAAAAAACCTATTAATAATTTCATTCAAATGGCTGCCTCGGCTGTCCATGCAGTATGAGCTTCATCTGAAAAGATGATTTTTTTTTGGCAAAATCGGCATCGGAAAAAAACGTTAGATGGCGGACCCTTTATATATAATATCGGCTAAAATTTTATAAAATTAGATATATTTATATCCAATTAAATATAATTTAATGTCCCGAATATGGACAAATCTCGGATAAAAATGTATCAAATTATATCTAATATGATATAAATATATACATGTAGATGCCCCATTTTTCGGCTCAATTTGTATGTGCTTATATATGGGAATTTATAAAATGAGATATAATTTTATTACACTCCATATTAAATTTGTTACCCTGGAATGCATGTCAAAGAATTTTGCGCTAAAATGGCATCGATTTGGTAGTGCATATTTGTATTATTATGCTTTAAATGTATATTATGCTTTAAATGCATATTATGCTTTAAATACATATTATGCTTTAAATGCATATTATGCTTTAAATGCATATTTGCATTTAGTTTCTAGCAAAAAAACACTTTTAATTTTATTTTATATTGGACGGCATGACATATATACTAAAGAGGATCCAATCTGCTCAAGCCTTGTTAAGTGTTTCCCTAAATTTTATGTGCAACTCAAACTAAGAAAACCAGTTTTTAGTGTATTTTTTTAATATAAATAACTAAAATTTTGTGTTAATTGTGCAAAACGTATGCAGGCAATATATTACAAATACAACCAACTTTTAAATTTAATTAAAATTGCTTAAAAACAAAAAGTGATGTTCGGCCTCTGGACAAATTTTGGGCGAACTTGGCCGAACTTCGTGTATTTGAAGAAATTGAGTACATTTTCAGAATAAATTCTTTAATTTAGAGTGCAAACACAAAAATTTGTATTAAATTCGTTATATATTTTATTAAAAATAACAAAGCTCAAGCATTCCCATTTTTTTCAAAAGACAACATTAAAATTATTCAACTCATTATTTTATATTTTTGTGGGCGTTGTGGTGTAATCGTTAGCGCGTTGGACTGTTACACAGATGGTCCCGGGTTCGATTCCCGGTGACGACAACATCAATTTAGAAAAATAATATGTATGAGTTTTCTATCAATTATATGCATCACTGCGCCCACCTTCGGTGTTCCCATAGCACTTAACCCCACCAAAGTAAAATAATGAATCAGGGCTATGAAACAAAAAGCTTCAATAAATTCGCCTACTCTACATCATTTGGTGAGCAACAACTGTTCTAAGACTTATCTACTCGCGCAATTACAGTGTTGCCATGTTTTAAGCCCTTCATCTTTCACCACCTTTCATCTCTCCACTATTCACTTTCCAAAGAAAGCAACACATTAATTAATAGGAAGAATTTCCTGAGTGTTGCTTCTCTTTAAAAAAAAAAAAAAATAAAAATGTCTTCGGTCGAGCATTAAAAATCTGGCCGAAGTTCGGCTACGGCGTCGGGCTAAAATGTGAGTTCGATCAGACACTAAAAAATATGAAAAATAATTTATTTAAACGTTTTTTTTGTTATTCTTCATCGAAACTCTCTAGTTAGTTTTTTAGATGAGAGACGTGGAAGCTCAGAAAATCAATACACGATAAAGAATAACATGCTTTAAACATGCGATTACAACCGTCGACTTTGAGCGAATTCCTTTTCTATATTCAAACACTTTTGAAACAAATACATTAGATTTTACGTTTGAAAATACAAAAAAAAACCTTATTTATATAAATAACAATTTTATTTAAGTTTATTCAATCTATATATTTTAAGAAAACAATAAGATTGCGTTAAAAAATAACTTTTTTTGGTTATATTTGGTGTTTTTTCTGTTTTTAATAAAATTACAAAACAAATTCAAGTGCGTATTTTAAGATGTTTCATGCATGTTATAGGCGCCTAAAACACACTTTTTACGTCTACGAAGTTGCTGTCCCAGGTAAAATAGTTTTAAGAAAAATATATAAAATTTTATTGAGTTTTTAAAAGATATTTAACAAGTTTTTATTTAATTAAATAAATTAAATGTTTTAAATATGTAAAATAATAAATTAAGAAGAATTGCTTGCCTTAAAATATGCAACAATTTGTATAAACATATTTATGCCAAAAGTATGCAATAGTTTTTGAAAGTTTTAAAATTTAAGTGCATTAAAAGCTGTCTTTATTATATAAAAAAATATAAATTCTTAATCCTTATACAATTTTTAGACGATCTAAAATTGTCCTTCCGTCTATCATTGTCTTGATCAATTTGTTATTAAAAATGAGCTAGGTCGGCCAGGGTTTTAAAAAAGGGAAAATATAAAGGTACCTCTACAAAATATCATTAAAATTGGTGCTTATTGTTAAATAAAACAGATGTTTTAAATTCACAGCAAGATATTTGCCTCTTAAAAATACTTTAAACTTAAAAAAAAAACAAAATTTACCTTAGCTCAGTATTTTGTTCGTTTTTTTTTGCGAAAATGTCTTCAAAACTTTTTACAAGAAAAAGGGTTTTTTGTATCAATTTAATAGACAAGACCATGTAGAATGTAGGTAAAAATTGACATTTGTTTTGGAGACAGTTTTTACTGCAGTTTTAGCGAGTAGACCATAAAAACATTTGTTAAACTCCATATAAAAAATTTATTTTTTGTATCAATTTAACCGATAGGACCATTTACAATGTGGACCATTTAGAATGTAGGTAAAAATTGACATTTGTTTTGGAGACAGTTTTTACTGCAGTTTTAGCGAGTAGACCATAAAAACAGTTGTTAAACTCCATATAAAAATTTATTTTTTGTATCAATTTAACCGATAGGACCATTTACAATGTGGCGAAAAAGTGACATTTGAGTGCAATTTCCTTAATATGCAAAAAATTGGAGTTTTCTTATTAGTTGCCACAAGAAAATGATCTATAGACAAAACATGCCCAAAAAAGAGGGAATATTTTACTTTGTGAAAAACCAGGCTGCGGTTCACATTAGCCAGCATTTACATACAGTGAATGTTCTAGTCTTTCAACAAAAGTATTGCATATTTCAGGGAGAAGTTTTTACAATATATTATAGCATACTTTATGGCATTAAATAAAAATAAAAGTTTATGAAAATTTTAGTCGTTTGTTTTTTGTTGTTTCTTTTATATTTTTTATATAAAAAAAAGTAAATTATACCAAACAAACGTGACCCTTCAATGATTAAATAACTTCCTACTACAATTTCCATTTTGATATTTACACAAACCGAATACAATATATATATAGTCTGGTGGTCAGTAGTGACTGAGTAAATAGATAAAAAAAAATTAAAAAAAAACTCATGTCAAATCGAAATGAAAAACAAACAAATTATCAATAAAAAAAAAGAAAACTTTTCAAGAAAACCCAGTACGAAAATCGCATTGATGCCGCAATCATGTTAACGTCAGTTATCCAAAGAAACAGAGACATGCCAGCCCGCCGACTGGCATTCATTCAACAGAAGGGACGACACAACTTAAGAACAGGGAAGCAGAATACATATTATGGAGAGGATAGACATTTTTGGATGATGATTCCTTTTGCTATAAAAAAAGCAAACATTTATACACCCCATCCGAATAGAAAAGTGAACAAAACTGAATGAGGGAACTACTTGATTACATGAGTTTTGTTATATGTTTAGAGATCTATTGTTGCAAAGGTTGGTTGTTACAAAACAGCTCTCCCACTAAACAGAGAACAAAGTGCAAAATTGACGCAGGAAACATGGGAAATGTACTATCCCCACAAACACAAACTTAATATTTATTCCTACACACAAACACAAATTTTAGTTCATACAATTTTCTGTATGCATGTGGCATAATAATGTAATGTAGTCTAACCCGAGGGTTTCCATTCTACTCAGCGTCGCTCAATTTTCTCTCTTTTTATTTGTTTGTAAACTCGCACCGAGCAAATGAAAACATTTTGCAGAAATTTAAAAGTTTAAATTAATTTTTATCATATTCTTTAATTATAATTTAATATAGTTTTTAATTATTTTAAAAAACAATTTAATATAATTTTTAATTATTTCAAATATTAATGATGAAATCAGCAAGATAAAATTAAAATATATTAATTTTTAGTAGAAAATAAGAAAATATAAACAAAATAAAAGTGAGTGTTTTAAGCAACATGTTGCAATCAGTTTTAAGTGTAAAAAAAATGTTTTCATTTGCTTTCCCGAGTTCGGCATTTTGTTGCTGAGAGGTGTGGGAAGTGTAGTCTCTCTATTTGTATATACTCTTTGGTCTAACTGTATTCTTTGCCGAGCTCTACTTGAATGTCAGAATGACATCGACCAACGGCTACATTGGTTTTGAAAATGATTATCATTATTACAGCAGCCAGCCACCGCCCTCTTTTAATTTTTCATTAGTCACTTACACCATTTACAGTATTATTTTTGATAAATTTGAAGAATTCTACACTCATAGAAATAAACTTGCAAAACAGTGCAAAAAACTACAAAAAATAAGATTAAAATGTCGTTGCAGGAAAAAAATGGGGAAATAGGCAGATTTTTTTTAGTACACTGAAAAAATTATCTTCACTTCAGTGATAAATTTCTTCATAGTTTTAATTGAAATTTTTAATAGAATGTAATCTATTAAAGTCAATTGTTATGAAATGATTCATAGAATTAACGTAAATCTTCGTAAAATGAATAAATTATTTCGACAATGAAGCTTTTCAGAGATTTTATGAAACAATTTCTTGTTCTAAAATACACCGATAGAATTATGTTCTTAACATAAATGAATTTATTTAATAGATATTCAAAATTAAAAACAAAGCTTAATTGCGTTAATAAAACAGATAAATTATAAAATCTGATTAATTTAAAAAAAAACTATGAAATTTTTTGAAAATAAAGTTATAAAAAATTTCACAATAGTAAATTAATTTCATGAACCGCATTTTCTATAGAATCTATGAAAATTATCCTACACACAGAGAAAAATTTAGCTGTTTGCCAACTGAAATTTGGTTACCAGGACTCAAATTCGGTTATTGTGAATTTCAGTGGTTTTTTACAACTGAACATTTGTTAAGACAACAAACTTTGGTTAATTCAACTAGATTTTAGTTCCAACACCCACAATATTTAGAAATATAATGTAAACATTGTTCTACTAACTGAATTTATAAGTTGTTACCATTAAAATAAACTTTCAATTCGGTTGGCAGTTTATTTATCTGTGTGTATGAAATAGTTTCATTAATATCATGAAGGATAATTCTTTCAGTGTAAAATCAGCAACATTTAACTAACTAGTACTACACTCAAAAAAAGTTAGTAAAGTCAGCAAAAAATTTTGCTGAGTCAGCAAAATTTTAGTCAGGAGTGTGCTTTCAAAAAATTTCTAATGTCAGCAAAATCTTTTTCTAAAAATCAGCAAGCTGTATTTTAGCAACAAAATTAGTAATCACTTAGTGCATTGGAAATTAAGAAATCCTTGCTTAAAATTAATAAAATTTTTGCTGAATATTAGTAGACTAAAAAACAACTGAAAAAATTTGTAAATAAATTATACTTTAAGCAGCTTTAAACGTTACATCAAACGTTTTAATGAACGAAATTAAAATAAATATTAATTTAAATATTAATGTTTGTTGTTTTTACTTCATATTCTAATATAATTCATAACTATTTTAAATTAGTCGCCCAAGGAGTTGCCCTATAAGCTGATGTTTTTGGATTAGAAATATTCCACTTAGTTTTTGTTATAAATCCCAAATATCAGCCACATAAGGCAACATTCCAATAAAACATTTTTCTTAAATCATCAACGCAAATTAGTAAAACAAAATTTTGTAATTTGTAAATAGAGAATATGAAAAATGATTTTGTAATAAAACGTTTTACTAATTTTTCTACAAACTATTTGATTTATATGAGTGTAGTTGTTACTGATTTTTAAAATTTTTATAATTGTCATATTTCAACTCTAACTATTAAATTTTTCGGCGTACATAATTTTAGTTTAAGGGACACTCTAACGACGTCAAAAGTAAAAATTCAGAATTTTACAAATTCAAACTTCAAGAACTTCAGAAGAAGGCATTGTATTGGCGTTAAATAAAATTTGTTAAATAGGCCTTCATTTTATACAAATAGAACTATTGTCACTTTAGGAAAAAGTATTAATAAATTTAAAAAAACAAAGGTTGCATTTACATTATCCTCGAAATCCAGTTTAAACTAGATTTCGAAATCTAGTTCGTGTATTTTATACACTTACCATATGATCGAAATCTAGTTTAAACTGGATTTCAAGGGTAAATGCAGCTTAAGGCAAAATCAGTTTTTTCCCTAGTATTGTATTAATTGTAACACTCATAATAATCCATGCTTAAAAATACAAATATATTTTTCGTAAATTTTTATCGTAGAATGTACAAACATTTTGTTTATATTACAAAACTTTTGTAAAAAACAAATTATATAAATTTACAAATTTCGTAAAAAATACAAACATGATTTCGTAATATTTTTTTAGTACATTGTACAAAAATTTGTAATGTTACAAATATTACATATGGATGTTGATGTGGTTAGAGGTCGGATTTGCAATCAGAAGGTTGCGAGTTCAACTCCTGGCCAGGACAATTTTTTTTTTTTTTTAGTTTTTATATTTTTTTTGTTTATTAATGTTTTTTAAATTTCTATGTTTAAATTTTTTTATTTCATTATTACTATTTTTGTGTTTTGATATAAATGGATTTTGTTTAATAAAGAGGATCCTAAAACAAGTTAAAGAGGACCCGAAAACACTACTTCCACTTTATTTGCCGGGTTTAGTATGAAATTCAATAAAACAAATATTTAAAAAGATAAAATATTTAATAATAAAATTAGTTTGAAATTGTTATTTAAGTTTTTTATTATTATTTTATTATTATTTTTTAATATATTATTTTATATACTTATAACAAAATTATATTATTTTATTTAGTTCAATAAACATAATAAAAATATTTAAAAATATTTAATTGCCATTTTACCTTTTTTATTAAATATTTGTAGCATATTTTTCTAGTTTTCATAAAAATTTCATAATATTTTCGACTTAAGTTCCTTTTTAGTTTGTTGTATTGCATCAGCTACTTTGGTGCAAGTGGTAGAGGGGTCTACTTCAACACAGCAGGACGTCACTGAAATCGTGAGTTCGATTCTGGTGTGGCACCATTACATTTTTTTTTTTTAATTTTAAAATAAACCCGTAAGGTATGCACCACATTTTTATTTAAAAAAAGTTTTTACAAAACTTTACGAATGTGATTTGTATATTCTACAAATTTTTTCGTAATGTCAAAATAACCAAAACTTTCGTAAAATGAACAACGGGTTTCGTGTATTTTACCTATAGATTATTATGAGTGAGGGATATAAAAGACCTATCAAAAAAATTATTCCACGCAAAAACTATGATTATATCTGAAGTTTGAATTTGGCAAACTCTGAATTTTAAATTTTAAACTTGTTAGAGTGTAGCTTATACTGATAATCAAATATTTTTTTTATTATGCTGAGAATTTTAATCTGTCTTTTATCTAGTTTAGTGGAAGGAGACAGCAATAAAAAAAATTGTATGGTTTTTTGTTTCAAAATCTTTTTTTTTTTTTGCTGCACCAATCTATTTCAGCGAAAAATTTAAAAACTGTCTACGTGGGGCACCTTGTTTTTCAGTGTTATAAAAACCAAAAACCAGTTCGAAAATAGGTCCACCCGTTTAAGCTGCAAAATTTCACCCTATTTTCAATATGATGTTTCGAGAAGAAACCATTTACAGTTTTGTGTCAAGTAGAAAAAGAAAACAGAACTTTTATCATTGTTGGATTAAAAATTATCCATATTTGATAGCTTTATTGAACATTATAAAGGGTCCGCCAAATAACTTTTTTTTTTTGAAAATGCTATAAAAAAAAACTACTGAATATTTTCTCAAATTTCTTTCTTTATTTGAAATTACAATCCTTCTGGTTAATAATGGAAAATAATTTCATTCAAATGGCTGCCTCGGCTGGCCATGCAGTAGCCTACACGATCGGTCCAATTTTTAAGCACATTATCGATTGTGTGCAGCTGTATTTCCTCCTCTTTAATTTTTGTGAACAAAAATTCGTTCAACATGGCCCGATAACTATCGCCATTGACTGTAACGGCCACTCCTTGCTCATTTCGAAGAAAAAATGGCCCAATTATGCCTCTGGACCAAAATCCGCACCAAACAGTGACTCGTTTTGGGTGTATCGGCACACATTCTGCAACATTACCATGATTTTCAAAGTAATGTCGCAATATTTCCCAGCGTTGTTCAAGCGTATACACAACCATATTCGTTCAGCGGAAAGATAAAACTAATTATCTGTCAAATCAGACATGAGCTAAGTGTTACCATTCACGAAATAAGCACTAGTTGAAAAAAAAACGTTAGATGGCGGACCCTTTAGAAGAATCAGCATCATAGTTTTTGAGATATTTGACTTATAATGCTATAGGACTTGGATTAATAAAAAGGTTTATTTTAGTTTTCCATAAAAACATTTGGCATCTTGTTTCAAACCCACAAATAAGTAAAATTTACAAAAAGTTAATAAAAAGAAAATTGAAAAAATATAATTTCTACAAAATTTGTTTAAATAATATGTGAAGTAAAATTTCTCTACTTTTTTCTGAGTGTACTATCAATAGGAATTATTATGAACGAACAACTTTCTATAAATAACAAGAGTTTAACTTTAACCTCATTTAATTCCATATAAATTTGATATCCATATCTACACTGAGAGATTTCTTTGAATGATATCAATGAATTTTTGCATTAGATCTATGAATTGTCACTGGAATTCGTCCATTGAATTAATGCAGTTTTGCATAAAATTTAATGAATAATTTCTTATTAAAAATTTCATATTGCTAATGAAAAAGTTTCATTTAAAACTATGAAGCTTTTTCCTAAAGCTTAAAAAAAATTTTCATTCACATTGTGCACAAAACTACTTTAGTTTAGTGAAAAAATTGCATTCAAATTCGTCCAAAGAATTCTCTCTGTGTATGCTTAGGCCCATAACATTGGTTGTTTTGAGATAAGTTGAACTATTTGTTAAAAAAATAGAAAAAATCAATATTTCTACAAAAAAAGTTCTTAATCAACATAAATGTTGCATACTTTCGGGGGTAATTAAAACACGGTTGGTGAAAAAACCCCTTATAGGTATGCTACATTTTTTTTGTTACTTTCATTGAACATTAAACAATTGTGAACAGATTAAGCTATGAAATTAAGAAGTTAACCTTGTAAAATTATTTAATGTCTCGTAAGTATTTCTTAATAAACTTTTGAAAATGGTGTAAATTAATTATCGTATGCAAAAGTTGCAAAAACTAAAATATCATATGGCTTTATTGCAATTGCTCTTTATATGCATTTAGTTTTCGGTCTCCCTGTGGTTTTCTTTTTCAATAATTATTATGCCTGATGTTAAAAATACGTCCACTTCTACTTCTGACTACTTTTCATTGCTAAGATATTGTTCAACTTAGAATTGAATCTTTTAAAGAAAAAAAAAAATAATACAAAATCAACTTTGAATATGTTTAATGTTTATTTACATTAAATTTATATTTGTCTGGCTTTAAGTACCCCATAACTTGGTGTAGGTACTATAGTGGAGTTTAATATTCTTAGTTTATATTCTAAGGTCTCCAAAGAAATTGCATGTAGGAGGTCATTACAGTTTTACTTGGGGTATATAATAAGAAAAAAACTATATTGCAATGGTTAGTTTAAGTATAAAAACTAATTGATATAGATTATGTATGCAATTAAAATTATTGTTTCATTATAAGAATTTTGACCCCGTGCTAGAAGAGTGTGGACAAGGTCAACTAATAGAAAAAAA
Source organism: Delia radicum (assembly GCA_021234595.1). NCBI lineage: Eukaryota > Metazoa > Arthropoda > Insecta > Diptera > Anthomyiidae > Delia > Delia radicum. Next base: position 276,963,318 of record CM037851.1, on the reverse strand, counting down.
AATTAGTAAAATGTTTTGCAAAAATTACTAAAAATTAGTTCAAAATGACGTAGCAGGAAAATATTGCCTAAATTAGCATATTTATTTTTGCTTAATATAAGCAAGATAAAAATATCCAAAATAAATCTGTTGAATCTAAAAAAAAAATGTTGCATGTTTAACCCACAAACCGGCTAAAGGTTATTTGCAATGAAATTTATACCATGTGTACGGCACGAAAAATAAACAGTATGTTCTTTTACAGTTATATTAGTTTTTTGTTTTTATACACATCGAGATTATTTTTATGTTATTTTCAATTTATTCTTTTACCAAACTTTTTTCTCTGATTGAAATCTCAGATCGAATCTCGAAAACTAATCTATAAAAGTTAATAAAGTTTATTCAGTAATTATAAATCTTACTTATATTAAATTACAGTCCAAAAATTAGACTTTTTGTGCTTTTACTTAAGAAGATATGGCGATTTTCGTATTTCAACGAACGCGAAATTGAGCGAAAACTCACAATATCTTCAACATATATCGATTAAACTTACAGGACTTGTTACCTCTACTAAATATAATATTTCTGACAATTTCATAAAAATCCGTGGATACGTTTTCAAGTTAAGACGATCTCCTTTCTAGGTATTTTATTGGAATCCTGTGTGTCCTTGGACCAAACTTGGTAATTTTTTTTTAAAGCTTAAACTTAAACTTAAATCTTACTTTGTGTTTATTACCATCTGTAAACATAAATATGTTTTAAGATTTTTGAAAATTGTGTTCATTTTTAACTTCAAGACTTACTCGCTTCCAAACCGTGGACTGCATACAAAAATTTACTTCATAAAATATTTTGTAAATTTGATTTTCTATCGCAATATCTTAATTCCTTATTGAGCACATTTATGACCAATTTTAAATATCCCGGCTGGAGTTGGGGCTTGTTGCCGGTTAGATGGTTAAGCCAAAATTTAGTTTAGTAAAAGTTACAAATTAATCTGCCAAAATGAGCAAATATGAGTAGAAAAAAAAGAAAAATTTTTTATGCGCTAAAAATCGACCCTTTTAAATTCAGCAGTTTACAATTTTTTACCAAATATTTATGTTGGTTTTAGTAGAATAGACTGTTTTTTGCATTTAACTAAATTTAACGCAAACGTAATATAATTTTTGTAGATTTAATAGATTTTGGTTGCTGTTTTTTTGTGAACAAATATTCAGCAACATATTTTGGTAATTTTAGAAGAGTAAATTTGCTAATTTATATTAACTAAAATTCAACTTAAATATTAAAAACATTTTGTACATTTACCAGTTTTTTTTATTGTTCTTATCTTACTAAATTTAACAAAAAAAAAAAAATTACTAATTTTAGCAGTTCTTCTGCAACATAATCTTTAGTAGTTATTTTTGCAAGTAATATTTTTATAAATATATGATTTTTGCAGAGCACAAAAATTTTTCGACTCTAAATTTGCTTTTTTTTGACTCAGTACTACCCGCGCAAATTAAGAAATAAATCATTAAAACTGTTAGTAATGAAACTTCGAAAGTTTTTAACAAATTTTAGCTCAAATTGATATTGTAGTTAAAAATTTTGCTATTTTGACTTAACAAAATACAAAATTTTTTGACTTAACAAAATACAAATTTTGTTTGAATTCAAAGTCACTTTCAATTGAAAGTTAAATCCAAAATTACAAAAAAAAATCGATTAATTTAAAAAAAATCTCCAAAGTTTTAAAACAAAACAGCCAAAATTGAAAAAACAATAGCAAATTTTAAATAAATCGCAAAATTGAAAAAAAACACTAAATATTTAAACATCCCCAAAATTAAAAAAAATCACTAACATGAAAACAAAAATCGCTTAAATAGAAAAGCATTCGCTAAAATTATAAAAAATAGACAAAATTTAAAACATCGTCAAAGTTGAAAAATCGCGATATGTAAGTTTTAAGTTTGATTCATGTGATTTTTTTCAATTTTATATACACTGACTGTCATTAATATTCGGTTTTTTTATTTGAGTTACAAAAAGCTAAATTTTATCAAGAAATAAAGGAAAAAAAGGGCACATTAAATTTTTGTTTGTTTTAAAAATATATTTTGAGATACAAAAAAAATTATTTTAGATTAAGGCACACTGAAAAAATACATTAAGAAAACAAAATAATTGAAAACTTAAAAAATTCATACTTCATTAATATTCGGTTTTTTATAATATATAAAATAATCATTTGAATAAAATTTTTAAGAAATTAAATTAATATCTGGTTGGATATACCTTATTTTTTATAACCTCAGAAAGACGGTTTGGCATATTATGAATAATTTTTTGAAGGTAATCCACACTGATTTAATCCCATTCTTCTTGCAGCCTTTTTTTGAGTTCGCCTTTCGAAGAAACTGGATTCTCACGGATACGGCGATCCAAATGGTCCCATAAATTTTCTATGGGATTCATGTCGGGGGATTGAGCAGGCGTATTTATCACTTTTGGGCAATTATAAAGCAACCATTCACGGACAATGTGGGCTTTATGCTTAGGGTCATTGTCCTGATACAATTTGAAGGTCGATGAAATTCCCATTTTTTCTGCAGATTGTTTTAAATTATCTCTTAAAAATTTCAAATATGAGTCCTTCTTCATAATACCTTCAATAAACACAAGCTTTCCAACCCCTTTTGCGGATATGCAAACCCATAACATTAGACTTCCGCCTCCATGTTTAATTGTGGGAGTAATATTTTTTCCTTTCAACTCCTCATTCGGCTTTCGCCACACCATAGTCTTTCCGTCGCTACCAATTAAATTAAATTTGCTTTCATCGAGAAAAATAACGTCATCCCACCAGTTTACATCTCTTTTTATATGCTCCTTAGCAAATTTTAGTCGATGGTTCCTGTTCTTGAAATTGACGAAAGGTTTTTTTCGAGCAACTCGGCCATTGTACCCTTGTTTTTTAATGGTGCGACGTATTGTTGCTTCTGAAACTGTTTTCCCGAAATCTGTCTTAACCTGAGCTAAAATTTTAGGAGCACTTAAACGTGGGTTTACCTTGATTTTTTTTAAAATACGGCGCTCCTCCATCTCGGTAAGCTTTTTTGGCTGACCTGTCTGCTTTTTAAAATTGATTCTATCCTCATTTTTATATCTTCGTATAATGTCACCGACAGTATTAGGCTTCATATTTAATATTTCAGCAATATATTTATACTTTTTGGCATTTTTGTAATGAAAAATCACTAATTTTCGTTGCTCTAGCGAAGTATTTTTGCCCTTACGTCCCATTTCGGCTAATGTAAAAAACAACTTGCCTTTGACAATGCTTCTTCACTTTTATTTATTCGCTTGGCTTTGTTTAATGTGGGATTCCCCATTTTACAAATAATTATTGTGTACTTGCAGAATTATAGGGTTGTATTTTATATGAAAACAAAAAACTGAATATTAATGAAGCATGTATTGGTGTAGTGATTGGGTTCGAATTTATTTTTAAAAATATTCTTTCGATATTATTAAAAAAAAAAATCGCAAAATGAGCACTTAATATATATATTTAAGGAAAAAATAAAACCGTTACTAAATGTAATTAAATTTATTGAAAATTTTTAGATTTTAAAATCTTACATATAAAAACCGAATATTAATGACACTAACTGTACATATATTTTTTTTAATTTTGTCGATTTTTTTCAGTATCACGAAAATGCGATACAACGAACGAGAAAACTGTTTTCATTGACTACTTTACATAATGAATTTTTCTGAAAATAAATGCTCGATATAACAAATAGTTGGTAAAAAATAAGTAAAAACTAAAAAAATAAAAAATTGTCTTAAGAAAAAAATTAATTTATTTATTTTACTTTAGGAGTATACCGATAATTGCAGTTTTATTTTTAATTTTTAATAAACTCCTTATTTTGAGAAATGTTAAAATGTGAAGTCGATTTAGTACAACAAATTTGTTATACCGGTTTTTGACTATATTGCAGTTTTTTAAATTTTATCGATTTTTTAAAGTTTAGAGGATTTTTTTCAAATATTAGAAATTGTTAAGTTTTCTTTGATCTTCTTTTTTTAATTTTTCTTATTTAAACGAGCCTAATATACTTTATTTATAAATTATTTATTTCCAATATTTTGTCTCTACATTGCGTGACTTCTTCAGAGAACAATTATTATAATTAGATTGATAAAATTTTTGTTTTAATAATTAAAAACTTATATACATATGTTTTATATATGTAAGTATATAAGTTTTTAATTATTAAAACAAAAATTTTATTGATCAAATTATAATAATTGTTCCCTGAAGAAGTCACCCAATGTGGAGACGAAATATTGGAAATAAATAATTATAATTTATAAATGAAGAATCTTAAGCTCGTTTAAAATAAGAAGAATATTAGAAATTTAAAATTTTTTGGCGATATTTTTTAAAATTTTTGCTAAATTTTTTAATTTAAGCGATTTTTGTTTTGAATTAAGCTATTTTTTTTTAAATTTTGACGATATTTTTTAACTTTTCTTCCTTCAATTTTTTTCTCTTTCAATTTTAACGCTTTGTTTCAGTATTAGCAGTTTTTAAAAATTTTTGCGATGGCGAAATATTAACGCTTTTAACATTTATTTTGTAATTTTTTTAAATTTTATCATTTTGAATTTTTGCAATTTCTTTAAATTTTCGAGTTTTTTCGCTTTTCCTCCACATTTTTTTTTTTTTTTTTTGGCGATGTTTGCAATTTTTACTAAATTTTTTATAGTATCTACTTAAAGCTTGTTTAAAACTAAAAACAATAGTATATAAAATTTTAAAAATGTAATTCAAATCTTAAATGAAACTAAATCAATTAAATAATTACAAGTTATTTTAATTGATACTACAGTTTCCTTAATAGCACCGAATTAAATTAAACTTTTAATTAACTTTATTTGATTCTCGATTTTAGTTTTTAAAAGTTTTACTTTTTTTAATCGGTTTATGAATCAATGAATGTCAAGCTTTCAAAGGTGGCCTGATTTTCTGTAAGATCGGCCATCAAAACTTAAGTTTGATATCATTTGGCTACAACTAGCCAGAGATTAGATTAGACTAGAGTGGCACTATGCACCGCGACCAGAAGTTGGTATTTTGTGCTGCCAGCGAATACACCCTATACGGTCAGGCTCCCTACGAAGCCAACTATCCTACCAGGTAAACAGTTCCAAACGTCCGATGGCGTCACTATTCGACCACCAAAATAACGCACCCTCCTGTCGGAGAGCCTCGGACATTTGCAGAGAACATGCTCTGAGGTCTCGGGTTCCAATTCACAAAACCTGCACGTATCCGTAGAGGATCGTCCCATCTTGTACAATTGATACCTAAGGCCACAGTGTCCCGTGAGGTAACCCGTCACTGTCCTTAGTTCGCTCCTCGTCATAGACAAGAGTTTCCGCGACCTCTCCCCAGAGGGAGATATAAACAGCCTCGCCTGTCGCTGCCCAGGCGATCTGGACCAATAGGCCCCAAACTCCGACTCCCTCAGGGCCAATGAATTGTCGACGAGCTCCGCATTTGGCTAAACAGTCAGCCCGTTCGTTGCCCTCAGGAACCCAGCCCAATGTCAAGGAGTTGTTAATTCCTAGAGATTCATTCAACCGTTTAGAAATGGTTGATTTTGCCGTCTTCCTCTCAAAATGAATCCACTTTGCCAACTTTTTTTCAAAGTAAATCCCGTAAAATTGTATTCGATCTTCAAAATTTCATGTCTTTATTACTTATTTTCTACCCATATGACGTTTATAACATTCCTATATGACATTACTCACCAGAGAGGACACATTTGCAATTTATGCTTTTTTTTAAATTTTTTGTTGCTATTTTTACTCATATTTGCTTATTTTGCCATTTTGCCATTTTCACATTTTTTATTTTTGAGCTTATTATTAAATTGCCCTTTTCAGATACTTTTTAGCTAACATTTTTTGATTTATCCTGTAAAAAGTCTAAAGTTTTTACTCTTTTCCAATATATTTCAACAATGAATTTGGCCCTTGTTTTCTTCTTTGTTAATTAATTATAAACATAAAAAATACCAGCTAATTAAGACGCATACCTTAAGGATGCTTAAGTTCCAAGTAGTTCACAGTATAATTAAATTTGCAATTGATATTCTTATTTTCATTAAGCATTTGTTGAATATTTTTACACTTTTTTTACTATGTTTTTCTGTTGAATATCTGACATTGCAAAATTAAAGATGAACTTTTAGGGTGTTACATTATGAAATATTTAAAGCATACTTTTAGGCATTATTTATGACAGAATTTATTAAATCACATAACTTAAGATTAAGAAAACGTATTGTTTTAATTATTTTAAACAATTGAAGCATATACAAATTCAGTATTTTTGTCACAAAATAGAAGCACCCTTCATAAACTCATAATTTCGTAGACCATATAACAGCTGTTATAAAAGTCTTTCATTAGTTTTTTGTTTGACGGCTAAAATTTACAAAAAAAAAAAAAACTTATTAGTCTCATGATGTCATGATAAATGACTTTTTCTAATGAGTTTTCATACGAAACTTGTTCTAACTAACAAAATGTGATAATGAAACCAAACTAATTTATTGACAAATATTAATGTCTACACATCATAATTAGAAAGTCATTTAAAAGTAAAAATGAAAGCATCTCAAAATCACTTTTAATGAGGACAATTTTTTTGGCTACTTTCGAAGTATTTCTAGAAATATCCCCCAAACAAATAAACCTATTAAGTTACAACCAAATAACTCGTTAAATATACATTTAACACCAAAAAAAAAAAAAATATAAGAAATGAAAACCATAAAAACAAGACAATGACACTTAAAATGCAAGTGAAAATTAAGACACCTACTGAGAAAAGGGCGCCTTCTTCAAGTAAAATGAAGTTGACATACACATTCTTCGCATTCAAACAAATTTTCTTTGAAACAAACTAAAAAGTTATTCAAATCGCAGAAGGAACATATAAAAAGACATAAAATTTGACACCTCTCTTGACTCTTTTTCTAGATACTTCTACTTTTTTCACCAGTGCATAGTGGGGTATTTGAAAAAATAATGGTAATACATCTACACCTTTTACAATTGTAATTCAAAACATATCAATTGAAATTCAAAATTTCCATTTGAAATTCAAAAACTCCATTTAAAATTCAAAAATTCCATTTGAAATTCAAAAAACATCAATTGAAATTCAAAATTTATATTTGAATTTCAAAAAATATCAATTGAAATTCAAAATTTCCATTTGATTTTCAAAAAATATCAATTGAAATTCAAAATACATCAATTGAAATTCAAAATACATCAATTGAAATTCAAAAATTTCTATTTGAAATTCAAAAGTTTCTATTTGAAATTCAAAATTTATTCCATTTGAAATTCAAAACATATCAATTGAAATTCAAAAGTTTCTATTTGAAATTCAAAAATTTCCATTTGAATTTCAAAATGAAATTTTTGAATTTCAAATAGAAATTTTTGAATTTCAAATGGAAATTTTTGAATTTCAAATGGAAACTTTTGAATTTCAAATGGAAATTTTTGAATTTCAATTGATATGTTTTGAATTCCAAATGGAATAATTTTTGAATTTCAAATAGAAACTTTTGAATTTCAAATAGAAATTTTTGAATTTCAATTGATGTATTTTGAATTTCCATTGATGTATTTTGAATTTCAATTGATATTTTTTGAATGTGAATTGATATTTTTTGAATTTCAAATGGAAATTTTGAATTTCAATTGATATTTTTTGAATTACAAATGGAATTTTTGAATTTCAATTGATATTTTTTGAATTTCAAATGGAAATTTTGAATTTCAAATGGAAATTTTGAATTTCAATTGATATTTTTTGAATTACAGTTGTAAAAGGTGTAGAAGTTCTTAATCATTGATCCGATCAGTATGAATCAAATTATAAATTGTAAAAGAGGTGTTAATCTTTTGAAATCCACCAGTTTTTCTTGCGTTCAGTTTTTACTATCTTGATGCCTGTAAAAGTTATTTAAATTATTTTTTCAAACATCAGTTACAAATATTAATTTGAATATGGCATTTTTTAAAGATAAAAAAATTGTCTTAAAATTCGTAATATCCCGATGAAAAAAATTTCTATATCCAACTTGATATCATTATATATGCTTATATGTGTGTCAACATATTACAGTATATGATCATATCTTAAACCTAGTTTATGAAAAGTTTTTAATATGGCGTAATTTATCATCATATATCATTGTATCGTATGTTATATATTAGCATATCTTGTATCTCATCATATGAAATAAATATAGATAATTATATGACAATATATTCTACCATACATGATCATATCTAAGTCAAAATTATTCATTATTATATTATTATATTATTAATTAAAATACAATTAATCAAAAATAATTCTATCACTTTTATATTTAATTATATATAAATGTATATAGTAAAATTTAATGAAAAAATTCTATCACTGATATATTCTTTAACACCGTTTATAATTAGAATATGAATGAGTTTTAAAATTTATTGCAACAAAACATAAAAAACTAGGTTTTTTTGTTTTGTAATGATTATTAATATTTTTTTTTATTAAAGTACTAAAAAACAACGTTATAATTAATACGTTTCAAGCCAAAGGACATATAGGCTACACTCTAATTAATTTCTGTTGAAATTTACCCAACTTATAGTAGGAAACTGTACTCCTACTACAAGTTGGGTAAATTTACTCTATGCATGTAAATGGAAAAATTACACACATTACGTGTAAGTTGGTGAACAAAAAGTGTACAAATTTACTAAGCAAGTGTGTAAAAATGTAATTAAATTTAGAAATAAATTAGTAATTGTATGGAATTTTTGTGTAACATGTTTTACGTGTAAATATACGCATAATATACGAATAAAATGCGTAAAAATATATTTTTATATGCTTAAAAACTACCAAAAAATGCGTAAGACGGAAAAAGAGGACAGGCAAACAGGACAAAAATTTTTTTAATAAAACCAAAAATTTATTTTTAAAATTAGTGTTATTAATGTGTTATAAAGGGTCCGCCAAATAACTTTTTTTTTTTGAAAATTCTATAAAAAAAACTACTGAATATTTTCTCAAATTTCTTTTTTTATTTGAAAGTACAATCCTTCCGGTTAATAATGGAAAATAATTTCATTCAAATGGCTGCCTCGGCTGGCCATGCAGTAGCCTACACGATCGGTCCAATTTTTAAGCACATTATCGATTGTGTGCAGCTGTATTTCACCAATGGCTTCACGAATATTGTCCTTTAATGCGTCAATTGTCTCTGGCTTGTTGGCGTAACACTTATCTTTGACGGCACCACACAAATAATAGTCCAACGGTGTTAAATCGCAGCTCTGAGGTGGCCAAACGACATCAGCTCTGCGGCTGATAATGCGATCTTCAAAAACAGGGCGCAAAACATCGAGTGTAGTTTCGGCTGTGTGGCACGTAGCGCCGTCCTGTTGAAACCAAATGTAGCCAATATCCTCCTCTTCAATTTTTGTGAACAAAAATTCGTTCAACATGGCCCGATAACGATCGCCATTGACTGTAACGGCCACTCCTTGCTCATTACCATGATTTTCAAAGTAATGTCGCAATATTTCCCAGCGTTGTTCAAGCGTATACACAACCATATTCGTTCAGCGGAAGGATAAAACTAATTATCTGTCAAATCAGACATGAGCTAAGTGTTACCATTCACGAAATAAGCACTAGTTAAAAAAACGTTAGATGGCGGACCCTTTATAATAAAAATCTAACAATCAATATTTTATAAATTATATATACAGAGCTAAGAATATTGAATTCTATTTTGATTGAATTCCTTAAAAAGCAAATCTGATTTTTTAAATCGAATGCATTTTTTCTTAATCAAGAGCAAAAGAGAATTCATTCATTGAAATTCACTAGTACCCCAGCAAAAAAAAGTGCTTACCCAGAAGCGCTTCCGGAAGGCATTATTTAATTACGAAGCGCTTCCAAAGCATATCCAGAAGGCATGATTTTTGTTCGCGATGTGCCACTTACTATGTCTCTTTTAAGCAGGTGAAAAGCGCTTCTTTCATGTGCTGTTAGAAGCAATAAATTTATGCCTTCTTAGGCAATAAGAAGCGCTTTTTTTGTATGTTGACAACATTACTGCTTCATGGTATGCATTCTTTATTGTTTCATTGTAAGCATTATTCACTGCTTCAAAGAAGACATTTTGGGAAGCACTACGGAATGCCTTCCTTAACTGCAAGGCGGTGAAGCGCTATTTTGGAAGCATAAAATGTAGTTACTGCTTACCAAATCCAAGTTATTTTTTGCTGGGACGGCATTAAATTAATTCATCTCATTCGATTTTATCAATCATTGAGAATTCAACCGTTGGGAATTCAATCAGTGGGAATTCCTTCATTGGGAATTCAATCGATTTTTTGCACAATCAATTTACAATTTGGGAATTCCCAAAATCGCTGAAACTGAAAAAAAATCCAAAATTTAAAAAATCGCTCAAATTGAAAAAAAAAATTTAAAATAATCTCAAAACTGAAAAAAGCACAGCAGAAATTAAAAATCTCTTAAATTGAAAAAAAAAATCTCTAAAATTGAAAAAAAAATTACTAAAATTAAAAAAAATCACTAAAATTTAAAAAATCGCCAAAATTTAAAAAAAATTTCAAAATTGAAAAAATCGCAAAAATTTAAAAGAATTGCCAAAAATGAGAATAATTGCTAAAAGTGAAAGAATCGCCAAAATTGAAAAAAACCCTAAAAAACCCTCAAAATGAAAAATTGATAATATTGAAAAAATTTGCCTAAATAGGCGATTTTTTAAGAAAGAAAGTTCACATATTGATAGAAACTTGTCCGTGTACATTTATCCCTGTTAGTTTTCGAAATACAGGCAATGTTCCAAATAATTGCTCTTTTTGCTCTGCGAAGATTAGTTTTCGAAAGCAACGCGGCCTAAAAATCTAACCAATCAAGTCGAAATTTAAAACCGCTGTAGGGGAAATGGGTTTGAGTTTTGAACAATGGTGCAAACATTTTTCCTCTGGCATTAGTTTTCGAAATATGGACCTTTTAAAAATCGCCTAAATAAAAATTCGAAAGTGGAAGAGCTAGATGAAAAATGTTTGCATCGGTGTTCAAGATGTTTAATTATATGTGATACTATATGTATATAATCATTTATGATTATATCAGTACTTTTTTTGTTGGGGTTTCACAAAATCTTCTGTCCTGACTTTATTCATAAGCCGTATGTCAAGATATTTATACCAAATATTAAGAGCACTTTGTTTCATAATCCAAAATCAAATAAATTTCAGAAATATTTTTTTTTGTCAAAAGTTCGCCATTTTCGACTAATGCCTGAGATAGGTTGCATATCCAAAAAATAGTGAAATTACATTTTACAGAATTTTGTTTAAAGCCCTATTTTTCAGAAAATATTAAAAGTTGTATAGATATTTATTTCTTAAAGTATTATCAACAAGTAGATATTATTTTGTTTTTAATTCCATTACATAATAAAGCTTTTTTGGTATACAAATCAAAAAAGGAATGGCAAAACAACAAAATATAACTTTGACAATCTGTAAGTACACCCTGTACTAAAACAGTTTAAACCAATCATAATATTTTAAAAGATTTACACCTTTTTTCCAACTTCCAATTTGTTTATACCGATCGTATCAATAGTTTAGAAGTTCTAGACTTATTACCATTATTTTTTTTCAAATACCCCACTGTGCAGTGTTATAAAAGGGTACTCTGTCTTGTCATAAAAACAGCAGGAGAGTCTAAAAACCTAAAAAACACTAATTTAATCATCATCAACATCATCATTGTTTATTTATTTTATTTCTTAAAGAATACTCCATTTTTTGTGTGTTTAAATGCGGGAGTTGTATATTTCTCTTCTACAATTTTCCTTTTTTCGCCCTTAACTGTACTTAAGGAACATTAAAAATGGGAATTGTTGGATTACGTTTTATTACATTTATATCATAAATTATTTATGCTCCTCCTAACATGATTGTGGGAGGTCAGTTTTTATGATATATTGCAAATTTTCAAGTGAAATATAGGGTGTTTTTTAAAGAGGTATAGAACTTTGAAATGGAATAAAACATAGATGAATTTTTTGAATTGACATGAAATTTACATTATTCGAAAGATAATCTTCTGGCATTATAATTTAAATATGAATTCTGGCATATGAGCGCCACGGCTGGCTCGGACGTGGTCTAATCTAGAGGTCCAATTTTCGATGACTTTCCAACATTTGTGGCCGTATATTGGCAATAACGTGGCGAATGTTGTGTTCCAAGTGGTCAATCGTTTCGGGCTTATTGGCGTAGACTAGCGACTTCACATATCCTCACAGAAAATAGTTAAGCGGCGTTAAATCGCACGATCTTGAAGGCCAATTCACGGGTCCGAAACGTAAACCTATGCGGTTAATAAACGTTTCTTTCCTTCATTGAAGCTTATCAATGACAGTAGTGTATCCAACTCTATTGATTCATTGGGGCATCGTCGGAATGTGGGTTGTGTGACACTCTTCTATCGATATTACCATGGGAGATGCTCATCTGAGATAAGTGAACTTATTCCACGAGCCCGAGTTTTTATTCGTAATACTCGCTTATCTAGTAGATCACATCCGTTTGTAGTTGATCGTCCTGTGTTTCGCACAACGCATTACAGAGAAAATTCATTTTTTAGTCGAACGATTCGTATGTGGAACAAACTTCCCGCAGAAGTCTTCCCTGTTACTTACAATTTAGAAAGATTTAAATCAAATATCTACAAACACTACTCCCTCTTTCCTCCTTCCCATACCCTATTTTCCTGATCAATATAATGCACTGCATGAGTAGGGGGCATCCCCTGAGTATTGGTTAAATTAAAAAAAAAAATATGGCAGTTTTGTTTATTGACGGATCTATTTAATCAAAAGTGAGCTTCATCGTCAAACAGAACCATGATTTTCAAAATCAATTTGCACAATTCGGAAGCGTTGTTCAGGTCTATTGTTCAGTCTATACATGTTGAAATGCCAAACCGAATTAAACATAAATCACTTGACAGCTGACAAAATGCCGCCAGTTAAAAAAGTTTTGCCAACTTAAAACACACCCTTTATAAGGAACTTTATAATTTGATGCAATATTTTCATACCATATATCAGTTTGTGATACAGTGTATCATAAATTACAAAAAAAAGTATACTTACTGGCAATGTTTAAATTTTGCTTCAATATTAATTTCGCTTAAATCTTCTGATACCCGGGACTCATAACTCCATATTTCGAAACCTTGTTGGGGTGGCAGTGTCCAGTAATTTATCGAACTATTTATATAAAAGGGACCGGTCACTTTAACATGGCGTTGTCATAGGACAGCGTCAATTGCCAGATTTAATTATTATGAACGATCCAGAACAAACTCAAAAATATATGTCATCTAACTGATTTAACGAAAGGTATCACTAAACGAACCTAAAGTAGTAAAGATATTAAAATGAAAATAGTTAGCTTCGATTTTACTATAAAAACTGAACTATTTTCTCTCGATTAACAAAAAAAAATTAATTAAAAAATCCAGCAATCAAAGTTACTGAAAAAATGTATGAAAAAGTCTGAAATTTCGAATTCAAAAAGAAATTTAATGTTTTGCAAATTTTTTTTCAGAGCTTTGTCTTTCCAAAAAATATATTAAAAAATAAAGCCTTATAGCATCCCAGCATAAACATGGTACTAACTAATTATTATTTTATACATTACTTTGTAATGAGTGCATTACTTTCAGAAATAACATAATGGGTTCCCAATAAGAAACTTATAATGCATTACTCTCATACAAAGTGGAATTGGTGAGCAATAATAGGTTATTCATCTTATTACTTCCAGGTAATGGAAGCAACATTTTTATGGAAATCTATTTTTAGACTCATTATAATTCGTATTTTTGTAACCTATAGGGTAAGGTGCTAGTTTTGGTATATTTTGAAGAAATCTACATAGAATATACATTTATTTATGTTTTAAACTATAAAATGTTATATGCCTCGCTGACTTAGGGTATAGAGCAATCGCCTGTTAATCTGACGACCCTTTAACATCCAAAATGCCCCAGACCACTAATGTGCCAATTACAACTTGACCGAAAAATTCGAGCACACATCTTAAATATTTTTGAAATTGATTACTACAGTATAATTTTCTATTCAAAAGAATCAAAATTGTGATATATCCCAGCAATAAATAGTGCTTACCCAGAAGCGCTTCCGGAAGGCATTATTTAATTACGAAGCGCTTCAAAAGCAAATCCAGAAGGCATGATTTTTGTTCGCGATGTCCCACTTGGTATGTCTCTTTTAAGCAGGTGAAAAGCGCTTCTTTCATGTGCTATTAGAAGCAATAAATTCATGCATTCTTTATTGCTTCATTGTAAGCATTATTCACTGCTTCAAAGATGGGATTTTTGGGAAGCACAACAGAATACCTTCCCTAATTGCTTTAGTTATTGTATGCAAGTCGGTGAAGCGCTATTTTTGAATCATACAAATGTAGTTACTGCTTACCAAATCCGTGATATTATATGTTCAACAAAATCGAAAAAATTGAGTTTTGAACTCCATCGACTTGTTAAATACATCTTAAAAAATAAAAATATAAAAAATTAATATCCCCTGGTGCGTTTGGGTAGGGCAACGATTTGATTTTCACGGATATCTAGGAAATTGTGGTTTTTAGTAATAACAAAACATATTTGTTGTCATAAAATAATTGTTGTTTCATTTTGTTAGCATTACTCAAAGTTGACAAAAAAAAATTCGCTCTTCATTGACCCCTGTAGACGTGCGACCCAAAATGACGTCATATTTAGTTAATTCAATTTACAAAAAACGCCAAAGCTCTTCTTATTACTATTGAAAAAACTAAATTTCCTAGAAATCCATGAAAATCAAATCGTTGTCCTACCCAAGCGTACCGAGGGATATTTTAAAAAAAATTTTTAGTTTTATTCTTATATATATATACCCCAAAATACGTATTTTGGGTTTTTTCCGTAGTTTTCGTCTGTCAAATTCCATATAAATTTTAAATTGAAAAAAAAAAAACGAAAATACATATTTTTCATCATATAAAGGCTGATTTTTTTTAGCAACTTTCTATTTGACAACACTGTTTTTGGCAGCTTAGCTGTTTTCTGTAACATGTTACTGTTAAACATGTTCAGTTTGGTCTATAATTTAACTATGAATCGACTTACAAACGAACAACGCTTGCAGATTATTGAATTTTATTATCAAAATTCATGCTCGGTTTAGAAAGGGCATCGTGCAACTCTTCCAATTTGTGGTCAGTTTGGGCGACCTTCAAAAATATGGTGAATAATTGATGAAAAACGATTTTCCCTCAATGTAGTACTCCATTAGACTAAAAAATTTGTTCGTTTTCTAATATATTTCGAGATTTGGGTCATTATCATTAAAAAAATATTGAAGACATTTTTCTTTGAAATGATGAACAAATTATGAAGAATATGTCATAAATTTGACAATGTTTCACAGTCCAAATAAACTGTTTCAAAAATATGATGAAACTTTTTTCAACGAGTGCAGTAAATGTACTTAATTTCACCACTTTAAGTCTGTGAGTGTATTAAAAAACATGCCTGTTATACAAAACCTTTTACGACCTTTATTTCTAATATATTTTTAAAAATTCCCTACATCAGTTTTTAATTTTGGCAATAAAATTTTATTAATAAATTTTTATTTCAAACTATTGAAATATTAATGATTTTTCAATATTTATTACAAAAAGAAAGTCCCATTAAAGTTAAAATCAATTAAAAAGAATCCTATAAAATATTTATTACCATGAACTAAACTAATAAAACTCTTCTATAAAACCATTAAAATTTTAAATTACCAGCAGTTTATTTTGTGAAAATCATGTATGAATGGATTTATGCATAAAGATTGAAATTTGGCCATTACACATAATGAATAGGGCAACCAAATATAAGCTAGAGCTTGTTTTTTGTTTGAAAGGACAGAACTATTTAGACTCAAGTTCTGAATACGAAAATTTTAAACTATATTTGTTGCAGCTTTTTTTTTAAGCTCCTGGGTTGATAAAGGAACACTGTGTCAATAACGAGTTCAAAAAAGCACCTACTGATAATGTTTAAACTTCGTTCCTATATAAATTACACTTAAATAATTTAATACCAGATTTGTATTTTTTGTTTGTACCATTTCTAATAAACACCCCAGACTCGGTCCTCCAAATATTGGAACCTATATTTGTTGCAGCTTTTTTTTAAGCTTATTTTTTATATTTGCTTATTTTAGCTTATGTGAGCTACTCTTTGTCTTTTTTCCTTAAAAATTAAGCTTATTTTAGCTTTTTTTTTTCTTTTCAAATAGACCTTTTTGCTATATTTCAGCAACCCGATTGAAAATTTATATAAGCAATACCAAATTATATATAATTTAATAAAAAATAGTACTGGCCAACCATTGCTATTTTTGTAAAACCAACCGTGTTAAAAACTACTTAAGCTACAAATAATGTTGTACTAGGAAAACCCTAATTTGTTTGCAAATCATGTGTTTTGCCAGTACCACCCGCAAAATTCTTTTCCAATGTTGTTTTTACCAAAATTATAACCAATTAGAAGCATTTTTTTAAAATATTTTATTATATTTGACACATTTAAATGTGATGTTTAAGACTAAAACCGTACTGTATTGCTGCTTTTTAAATGTGTTTTATTATACACATTTCTCAAAATTAATTTCATATCAAGTATTTCAAAAGCACCAAATTTTTTAAATTACCAACGTTATTCCAATGGTGGGAAGTTCGCTCAAACCAACGGTTGACCACTGTTATAAATCTGCTAACAGGACAGTATTGTCAAGATTGTTAATCCCACGTTCTGCCTACGCATAACCGATAACCCTCGCCGACGATTTGCCAATACTGTGCCGATTGTATTTTTCTGACTGGGTATATACGGAAATTGGTGGATAAAGTAACAATATATACTTTTATAATACTATAACATCTGATATAATCAGACATAATTATATATAATTATATCCGAAAAATGGGTATATATAATTTTATATAATCTTATATAAATATATATTGGACCATATATAATTATATATACTTTTATATGACACCATATCAACAAATTGTTGAATACACGATGAAAAAAAAAAACGAAAAAAACATTTGTTTTTAAAACATTTGCGTTTGCCATATGTCTAATATAACTTGCAAACATAATTATGTTTGCCTGTAAACATATACATGTTTGGAACTAGTGAAACACTTCTACCTGCAAAACATATATATCATTGGCTGCAAATATATATCGGCCCATTCCAGGGAATACTGAAATATTTTGTTGTAAAAATTTAAATTTTTAACCCTTTCCAGCACACGTCACGTTTGCCTTCAGATTTTCATAGAAAGAAACATGATGTTGAAAGGGTTAATTTTTAAAAATTTGAGGTTTAAATAGATTCGCTTATCTTTCATGTTGAGAAGAAATCTTAATAAATAAATGTTAATTTTTTAAAAAAAAGGCATTTAAACCGCTATTAAGTTTTTAATTATTAAAACTAGTTTTTCAAATTGTAATATTTGTTCCCTGAAGAAGTCACATAATATGGAGACGAAATATTGGAAATAAATAAATGATCTTAAGCTCGTTTAAACTAAGAAGAATAAAATAAAAGAAGATCGAAGAAAACTTAACATTTTTAAAATACAAATATTCAAATTTATATAATTTATATAAATAAATGATCTTAAGCTCGTTTAAACTAAGAAGAATAAAATAAAAGAAGATCGAAGAAAACTTAACATTTTTAAAATACAAATATTCAAATTTACAAAACTTTTTGCATTTTTCTCATTTTTCAAAAAATAAATCACGCAGAAACCCGTAGATTTTTCGAAATTTGAAAAACTAAAAACGGCAATCTTTAAGTGTATCAATAGAGTTTCAAAATGCAATATTTAATTGAAATCGGAAAACCGAAGGTTAAAAAATACCTGCCAGTATTCGGTGTTCCAAACATAATATGTAAAAATTTTGAAATTGCAAATATATCTTCGTTTAGGTTTGAAAATTTGAATCTTTGTAAACATACTCTTAGGTAGGTAAAGACTACAGCAATTATAGTCAAAAACAAAACTATTATGGAGGCTCTAACTTTTCTAAAATTCGGGTTCTGATGAGATCTTTAGCCAGATCGAAATACTAGTATCAACCTAGCTAATATGTCTGATTTGCTTTATTTTTGTAAATATACGGATGTTGAAAGCTCGTTAAAAATTGAAAATAACATAAAAATAATCTCGATGTATATAAAAACAAAAAACTAATATAACTGTAACAAATTAAATTTCACTTGAAGAAAGGACGACTAACTTTTTATTAAATTCAACTAACATTTGTCATTTGTTTTTACTGTTCAAAAAATTACTAACAAATGTAGTAAAAATGAACCACATATGTTTGTAAAAATAAACAAACATTTACTTTATTTTTTTTTTTTTTTTTTAATAACAAAAAACTACTGTAAAAAATGAATATAAAATCATAAAACAGTCATTTGATGTGGTTTGTTTTTTTGAATGAACTACAATGTTAGTAAAACATTTAATTTGTTCTACAAATGGCTGACATTTACATTAAACATAAAGAAACTGTATTACATTCCAAACAACTACATATTTTTAAAGCAGAAGAAACAAATTTTCCACAAATTTTATTTACAGTAACGATTTATGAAATTTAAAGGTTTATTTTTAAATTTAGCAGCTTATTTTTATATTAAAACGCTTTGTATAACTGTTTTTCGAACTTTTTTTAAGCGCTTAAAACATTGTTTTTAGAGCTTTTTTTTTTTGGTTGCCCAAATAATGAATTATGCTGCTTGACTAAATAGTATTGAAATACTAAAACTATTTGAAAATTTATTCCGGAGAAATATTCCATATTTTTTTTATTTTTGACACAAGACTTGCACGCATGCGCAGCTGTTGCAATTGCCACAAAAATGAAAAATTCTTAGCACATACTAAATATGTAACTTATATGTAATATAATATAATAATATATAATATATGTATATAAATATGTAACTTAGAACACTTATTTCCCGCATAAGCGTAAAGTGATTGTGGGGGGATGGTGTAAGTAGGCACTTTTGATCAAGTGTTACTTCCTTTTCTTGGGTCGACAATATGTTTTTATTATTTGTTTAAAAAAAGGATCTTTACATTCATAACATGTTTGTAGATGTTTTGTTTAAGATAAATGTCTGGAATTTTAAACATGTCTTAAAATTTATGATATACGACGACTTTGACCTTTTCTGTTTAAGAGTTTAAAAACGAAAATTCATGTGTACTAGGGCTATAACTTTTCATTTTGATAAAAAAAAAGTCTCCCGCATAAATTTCAATTTCCAAAAATGTAATTTTACACGTTTTCACTGTTTAACCCTTAAATGCCCTCGGAATCTTTAAAGATAAAACTTTTGAAAAAAATCCTACGGCTTTACTTTGGGCTTAATTTAAATGAAAACTTCACTAGTATGTTAAGAAAATCCAAGTGCTCTTTAATGAAACACATTTTTTTTATAAATATTTAGAATTACGCCTTTATAAAAAATGTGAAAATGGTAATATATGAACATGCATGATTCCATGTATGATAATATATTGTTTCATATATCAGCATGTATGAAGATGTATGCCATGTGTGGAAGCATATATGGGTTTCTACATGCATAAAAGCTTTCATATGTGGTAATGTATGTTGAATTAAATGCGGTTAGCGAACTATAAGTATTTTCGATTTTTTTTATTTTTGTTCATAATCAACTGGATAATACGCATCGTTTGAGCACAAGTACGTAAAAATTTTCACTTTCGGGACACACTAATGTATATTAAAACTTGAAAAAGGTTTATGTGGAAACTTTTGGGAAAACCGCAAAAAAATATTATGTTTCTTGATATTTTTTATGGACTTAACGGATATGATACGATGAATATACATTTTTATGAAATTGATTATATTTTCATATTCTGCAAATATTTAACATTTAGTACAATTATATTATGTATCAGTTTACGTACAATTATATACAATTATATGAGGTAAAAATCCGAATACAAACATATCTGGTTTTAATATAATTATATATATTTGCATCAGTTGAGATATAAACTGATGCAATTAGATACAAAACTGTTACATTCTAATACAATTCAATCGGCTCATAATTCGGATAAAACTGTACTGGACATTTATCTAATTGCATCAGATTGGATCTAAACCCTACAAATATATATAGATGGGCCCATATTTCGGATGAAATTTGATAAGATTGCATATTACGTCACATAGAAATTGATATGACTACATAAACTTCCATATACATTTTTTTTTAATCGGGTTAATTTTTCTATGACACAAATATCCTGTACGAATATGGTTGACCACATATGATCATATAAAAAAAATATATGATAATATATAAAGTTTTATTAAAAAACTCAAAAAAAAAACATTTTTATGATAACGAAAAAAGGTAAAAATAATTTTAGAAAGTTTAAATAAAATACATAAGAGACACTTCCCTAAGTCACTTCATTTTTGTGTAACGGGCAATTCAAAATTTTAGAAAGTTTAAAATAATTTTAGAAAGTTTAAATAAAATACATAAGATACACTTTCAAATTATATATTTTTTTTGTCACTAAGTCACTGCATTTTTGTGTAACGGATAATTCAAAATTTTTTGGTTTTCTGGTTATAAAAAAACGTAAAAATATTATTTTAAAAATCATTGTCCGCAATTTTTGTTTATTTAGCATTTCACACTATAAAAACATATTTTCATTTAAATCGAAGCTGTTGGGTATTTAAGGGTTAAGTTGCATTAGTAAACCAAAATTACTGCACAACATATTTTAAATAATTTTTTATATAATGTGCTCGTTGTTCTGCGAATTTTGAAGCCCATATGGCGAAAAAAACGCTAAATTCTTTTTTTTTCAAAATCCGTGAAACACCGAATTTGAAAACGTATGTGTCCACAAAAATTGCAGTTTCTAAAAATGAATTTTTTACGTTTTCACTCTTTGAACCAAAAATACAGTACAACACATTGTAATTTTTTTTGGCGTAATGTGCTCTTCGTTCTGCGATTTTTAAAGCCCATATTGATAAAAAAACGCTTACATTTTTTTTTACAAAATCCGCGAAACACGTTGAATTACTTAAAAATTTTAGCGAAATAATAATTTTTAGTATAATTAAACAAACAAATACATAGTGTCAAACTTCAAAAACGTTTATGCGAGAACTTTTTTTTGAAAAGCGCAAAAAAACAAATAAAATTGCATTTCTTTATATTTTCTTATGGACTAAACGGCAAAATAAAAAAGTCAAAAGTTATAACCCTAATGTGTACTCTTTGAAATTTAGTTTATTTAAAAAATATATTTGTTTATTTTGTAATTTAAATCTGTTTTCATGTTCAAGTGTTTCCTTTACAGATAGCAAGACGAAGCACACTTTAGTCCTTTTATTCCCCTCTTCTCTACAAGTGTTTATCTTTATTTGATCTTCATTTTATGAATGTTCTTCTTTTCTAAAACGAAATTATTATTCCAAACATGTTGTCTAAGTTTTCTTAAGTTGTTTTCTTTGAAAGAAAACTAAATAAATTGAAACAATTTCCAAGAGCAGTAGTACCTACCACCACATTATCATTTGACTGCCAGAAGTTGGTCGGTTGTTTGGCTGTTTGGTATTCACCAAATTTCCAATTCAATCAAAACCATCACATGTTTGATTTGTAGTTTTTGTTTGTTTTTTCGTTGTGGTTCATTTAGACTTTAGATAAATCAATTTTTATATACAATTTTGAAATCAATTGATTGCATCTGGAGGATTTGCTAAATTTACTCTAACAATAGAGGCTTGACTGACATTCGAATAAATCAATGTTGTGCTGTGGAATGTAAAATAATTGTAAATTTAAATGATTTGAAATATTTTGGAAGCCATAATTAAAATTATATGAGTTTAATTTAAGTTGGATTCAAAAAGTTTGAATTAATTCATACTTAATGTTACGCCAAACTCAGAGAAAATTATTATTTCCGTTGCAAAGTATTTGAAATGTACTCTCAAAATAATAACCCAGCAAAAGGGACACATTACCAAATAATGGGTAAAGTAATGTATCACTATAGCGTTCCACGCATTACAATACACCCTAATTTTTTAATTGCTTTTTTATTTATTTATTATTAAAAATACAAATCAAAATATACTTGCCTCGCACCTAGAATGACTTTTTGAGACTAGTTGGCAAAAATTAACTGATCTCTTAAAACATTATTTTTAACAACGTAAACTATAAACAATTTAATACACAGAAAAAGCTAAAACCGACTTTCAATTAAAATATTTGTTGATTCAATTAAAAGTTTAATTGATTTCGGTTGAACAAAAAAAAATTGTAGTATCAATTAAAATAATTTGTAACTATTTAATTGATTTTAATTTCAATTAAGGTTTTGATCATATCTATTAAAAATTTAATTGAATTTTGTTTTTCATTTTATAAAAAAATTTTAGTAAAACTTAAACTTTAATTTAAAATTTACAGAAAATTGCCAAATAAATTGCAGAAAGCATCGATCAAATTTATAAAATTGCAAAAAATCGCCAAAATTTGAAAAATAATAACAATAAAAAAAAAAAAAAAATCACCAAAATTGTAAAAAAATTGCCAAAAAAAAAACAAAACATAAAAATTAAAAAACAAAAAAAAACAACAAAATTGAAAAAAGATCATCAAAATTAAAAAAAAATCGCTAGAAATAAGAAAACAGTATTTCTTTCCAAAATTTAAAAAATCGATAATATTGAAAAATGTCGTCAAAAAGAAAAAATCGCAAATTTAAAAAAAAAACGCCATATTTAAAAAATTCCTCAAAATTACCGAAATTAAAAAAAAAAACCAAAACTGGAAAAAATTCTCAAATTTACAAGAAAAAAGTCGTTAATAATGAAAAAACGCTAAATTTTCTTTCAAAATTTAAAAAAACGCTATTTATTTAAAAATCACCTAAATTAAAAACAAACCGCAAAATTTTAAAAATAATTGCCAAAATTAAAAAAACTTCAAAATTACCAAAATAAAAAAAAGTTCCAAAATTAAAAAAGGCAAAATTGAAAGAAATTGCCAAAAATTGGAATACAATTTTCAAAATTAAAAAAATAATTGCTAAAATTAAAAAAAAAGCGCTCAAATTGGAAAAAATCACCAATGTTGAAAAATCGGTAATATTGGAAAAAAAAATCAAAAAAAAAAAATTGGAAAAAATTGCTAAATTTACAAAAAAAAAATTGCCTAAATTGAAAAAAAAAAAAATGGAAAAACCACCTAAATACAATTTAAAACGTCTATATCCAGTAAAATATTTTTGATTTTTGTAATTTTTTTTTTAATTGCAGCGATTTTTTGTTTTGTTTATAGTGATTTTTGTAAATATTAGCAATTTATTTCAATTTGGCGATTTTTTTTACTTTTGACAATTGTTTTTTCTGTATTAGCAATTTTTTTTTCTTTCTTTTTTCCAGCAATCTTTTTTTCACTTGTTTTCATACAAGGATGGCAAACGTAACGAATATTGGTAATGATTTTCGTACCGGTACAAAATTGTTCGATTAAGGTAATCAAAAAAATAACGTTTACGGCATTTCAATAAGCTACGGTTTTTAATTTAAGTCGATATTATAACAGCCCAGCAAAATAAGAGCTGAGGAAGAAGTAGTAAAAACACCACATCTACTGAGTCGGATGTGGTGCAAATTTAGGTGAATCATTAATGATTTTAACATTGTCGTGTCATTGGGCGGATGGAGTGAATATATAACTTCTTTAATAGCATTTTAAACAGTGCATATATGCTATTTGTCAATAGTTCATGGAAGGTCTTTTTCAAATATATATTAAAATTTTTATTTAATAAAAATGTGCAGCATACTTAAGGGATATTTCTTTAAATATTAAAAAAAAAATCTTTTGGTGCCAGCGAGTATTGAACACACGAATATGAGTTACAATCTGCTGTATTAAAGCAGACCGCGCTACCATTTGCACCAAACTTACTTATGCAATACAACAAACTTAAAACGAACTTAAGTGGAAAATATTGATATATTTTTATGAAAACAAGAAAAATATGCTACACAAATATATAATAAAAAAGATAAAATAATGATTTTTAAAACATTTTTATTATGTGACTTCGTATCACTGAGATATAAATTATTTTTAAAATATTTTTAAGTTTTAATGAGGTTAAAAAAATAGGAAAAGAAAAAATAGGTAGGGAAAAGTGACCTGCAATGAAACGAGTGTGCCTTGGAACTTAAGATCTTTTAATGTTCCCGTATTTTTTTCTAAAGATTTGGAGAAAGAGGTCGGTAAAAACTCTATAGGTAAATTAAAGTGATATATTTAAATAAAGTAAAAGTTATTAATTAATTAATTTACTAATTAATTATTATTATTAATAAACTATCTTTGAAAATTTGGCTTCGATATTTTTCGGTTTTGCTAATTTTTTGCCATCCGAAACAATAGAATTAAAAACTCAAATAGATTTTTGAAGCCAAAATCAAAATTTTGTACCTAATTTTTTTGAATATTGCACACGTTTTAAGGCACACCTGAAAAGTATATCTTGAAACAAATATGAAAAATTCGATAAACCCATTTTTAGCAGTGAAATACATCTTTGCATTTTCTTATCAACATAACATAAAAAATATAAAACCTTAAGTTTTTTTTTCTATATATTTTTAAATAAGTTTTACAAAAAATTCCATCGCAAAGACAAAAAATAGATTTTTATCAAATAATTATTTGTCCACTCTGGATAACAATTTTCTAAAAAAAAATTCTTTATGATTAAAGTGAAGATGTTAATTATTTGTCGTTTTTAAATAACTTAATTCTCTTAAAATACTCAGAAAAAACTAAATTAAATAAAAAATACAAAAAAAATTAATTAGAATTAAAAAATAAAAAAATAAAATTATCTCCCCAGCCCGAAATCGATCTCACAACCTTCTGATTGCAAATCCAACCACTTACCACCTCAACCTCTATATAAAAAAAAAGAATATATGAACTTATGAAAAAGTACTTCTTATTTTGTTATTAATTTAGATAGCAATTAATTTATATGGTGATGCAAATGCTGTTTAAAATAACTTTAATTTAACATTTTTGGCCGTTGTTAACAATTACGTCTATTAAAGTGAAAAATGTACGTATGCTTTGGAAGTCAAGTTAAAGAGGTTCTTAAAGCACTACTTCATTTTGTTGGGAGTTAATGTGTTTTAGCGGTTATAGTATACATCCAAGGATATAAGTTTTTACAGTTATGGTGTAGGTATTTCTATTGCTACGGTTTTCAATAAATTTTTTTAACGGTTACGATATCCATCCTTTTTAATGTTAGGAAAATGTCGTAGACTCATTTCAGTATGTCGCCTCGTTTGTTACCCATCAAAGTGGGAGTATTGATACTTCTCTTCACAGGTATCCTCAAAAATCAGTAGGTTTGACAGTAATACGGAAAAGAACTGATTGAAAATGTTGTTAAACGACTTTTCGAGAAATCTCAAAATGGCGAAAAATACAAAAATTAATAAAAAAAAATTAACCAAACCATCTTGGAATTCAAAATATATCAAGTTTTGGATCACTGAACTCCTTAGTTTTGTAAATATGTGGCCAAGAATTTGGCATACACTAATAAAAACATTCAGTAAAAATGTTTTGCTAATTAATGATAATCAACCATTATATGCAACGCGTTACTTTATGTTTAAAAGTAATACAGAAAGTAAGGCAACACACTTTATTTTTAACGATTAAAAGTGTTGCTGAATTTTTCAGATTTTTCGAAAATGTGTTCATTTACTATTTCACTGCAAATAATTTTGAGATTTACGAGGAGTAATCTAAACACTTTTGTCAAACCGACACTCATAGAAATAAACCTGTAAAAATGGCAGAAAAAGATACAAAAAATTTGTTAAAAAATGACGTTGCAGAAAAAAGTGTTAAAATTAGGAGATTTTTCGTTTTTGCTAAAAATAAAAGATAAATGTACAAAATTTTTGATATATTTGAGTTAAATTTAAGTTCATGGGAAACAGCAATTTACACTGCTAAAATTAACAAAATATAACAAATAGATAAAACAGCAAACAAAAATTCATATATCTACGTTAACCCTCTAACTGGTAAGGCTGCCTCAGGGCAGTCTTCATAAAATTTACCACAAATGCGTCAAATGAGCGTTTTATACTTAGAAATTAATATATTCCGATAGAAAACTAAATTTGCTAAATATTTTGCAAAGAAATTTTCCGTGTGCCGTCCACGATTTGGAAGCGAGAAAGTTTCAATATCAAAATTTCGTAAAATTTCAAAAACTAATTATTAAAAAAAAAATATAGTTTTCAAAAATCTATAAAACCAATTTAAGTTGACTAAAAACTCTTTATAATAAAATATAAGTACGATTGAAGCTTTATCTTTAATAATAAGTCCTTACTTTGGTCCAAGGACTTACAGGATTTTATCAGGATTCCTCTTAAGGACATCATCTTAACTTATAAACTAATAGACGAATTTTTATGAAATTTTGCAGAAAGAAGACATTAATGGCCTGTTTCTCGATTTCGAAAGAAAGCCTTCTTTTGCTTTCTAAGCGAAAGAAAATTGATTTGGGTTTCTCTAACTAAATTTCTATGCGAACGATGACTTGAAGTACAAGTCGAATGAAAACGTAACAGTTTTCATACAAAAATTGGTTTCTCTATTTTGAACGAGTTGTCAACAGTGCGAACGTAAATGTCAAAACCAGTCACTTGCATTTTAGTTTTCTAGTAACAAAATATGTTAAAAAAAATATATCATTCATTCCATTAGAAAACGCAAAAAACACGGGTCCTTTGATTTTGTTTATTTTTTTGTACATGAATACTCTATGGTCCCATTTGTACATTTCCTTTTTCAGATCTCCAAATTTGTAAAAACTCGTGATTTTATGCACGTTTTTAGTTCTCATAAATATCTAAAAAATGCTAAAAGCACTTCATTTTGAAGTGCCATAACTTTTTAATTGTATATCGCATATTATTAATTTAAACGATGTTTGGAAGATGCACTTGTCTACTTTATAACTGGATTTTTTAAACAAAATGATTGCTAAAAAAATGCATACTTAATGCAAATGCAGTTTTCTAATGCATTTTTCAATGATTTTTAGTGATTTAAAAAAAAAATAATTATTTTATTTTTATTCTATAAAATGGAAATATTTTTATACATTCTTGTATTTCATATTTTGTGTGATAAATTTAAAATACGAACTCATTTAGTAAATTGTTTGAAGACCTGTATTTATAAAAATATTTTATTTATTAAAAAAATATTGAAAGAATAAAAATCACAAAAACGATTCAAATAAAACCTGTAATTTATTCTTTAATCTTACTAGTATACTTATTGGCAATTAAAAAAATTTGAGTAACGAATCTTTTAAATAGTATTTGCGAATAGAAGTTTTGGCTGGGTTGTTGTACGGAAAATAATCTAAGTACTTTATATTTTTATTTTTGAATCCAAAATAACATTTTTGACATCATATCGATACATTTAACAAGGTGAAAACGATACAAAAATGTATAAAAATATTTCCATATTTTAGAATAAAATAATACACTTTGTTTAAAAAATCATTACAAATGGAAGACATGTTTGGCCCATAAAAATCAGTATTTGTATATTAAAGTAAGATTCCATATTTTAGTAAACTGTATTTTTTTTTTTTTTTGAAAATCGTAGGGGCGGAAAGTTTTGAAAAATGCATTTGCATTTCGTATGCACTTTTTTAACAATAATTTTGTTTAAAAACCTCCAGTTATAAAGTAGACAAGTGCATATTCCAAATATCGTTTAAATTAATAACATGCGATATACAATTAAAAAGTTATGGCACTTCAAAGTGAAGCATTTTTAGCATTTTTATCAAATTTATGAAAATTAAAAACGTGCATAAAATCGCGAGTTTTTAATAAATTTCGATATCTGAAAAAGGCTATGTGCAAGTGGGACTATAGTGGGACTATATAATAAAAAATTATAAATATTTAGAAAAAAAGAATGGATAACTTTTTTGATTTTTCTTTTGTTTTATTTATTTATTTGTCATATACAGCTGATCACTGTTAAGTGATGTTGGATTTATCTTCAAACAATTTAGTAGTATTTTTGGTTTTTTTAAAGAAAATTGTAATAGAAGTTTAAAATATCCGGTCTAGCACCACTATGATTTGTAAATACACGTAAGTATAGGCGAACGATAGCTTTCGAAATAGAGAAACCCAAATTGATTCGAATTCGAGTGACTAGCTTGCGTTCGGCTAGGTTTTCGTTCGAGATCGTGGAACAGGTCATAAGTATTAATAGCAAAGCATTGAAGTTTGAAGTTTAGATATTTTTTCGCCTAATATCGCTTTTTCGAAAATCGCGATAACTTCTTAAATAGGAGCAGAAAAAAATTGTTTTTCTAGCGTGGTTATATCTTCAACAGATTTATTTAATTTTAGTAATTTTTCCTGCAACGACATTTTCAACTAACTTTTAGTAGTTTAACCAAAAATGTCTATTGATTTTTCCTATAAGTCTAACGACCGTTGAGGACAGCTGTGTCTAAACTAAGTTTGTTACTTTCCACAAACGAATGTTGGTCATTTGCTAACATCGTTATCAAATTTTATTAATCGTTGGAAAAACTAATATTTTACATGTCATTATTATCTGTTGTAACTAATAATATTTAATGAAAATGTATCAGGAAGTCTGCATTAAATGCATTTAACAAGCATTAAATATAAAATCAGATACAATTTACAACATAATAAATTAATTAGAAAGATAATAAAATAAAAACCTGTAAACTAACAGATTAATTAATAGAAATAAAAAGAGACCTGAAGAAATTAATCACAACATAATAAATTTTAAATCCAGCTTAAAGAAATATTTGACAAAAGTATCTTAAGTAACATTTTTAAAAGCAGCCATACTAAAAATTTATATTTAATAATTTTCTCAAGCCGAGAAATAGTAGTTTCTTTTTTTGACAAAATTAACAAATTTTTAATTGAATTCTAGTGATTTGAGCACAGAAAAAATTTATTGTCATTTCAAATTTACTTTCAATTAAAAGTTTAATAATAGCTATTAAATGTTTAATTGGAAATAAATTTGTTGCACTCAATACTTCCAGTTTTTAAAGCCCATAATGACAACAAATTGAAGAAAGTGCCAAAATAAAAAAATCACCAAAATTAAATGGAAAAAATCGCTTGTTTAAAAAAATTCATAAATTTTTTTTAAAAAGTACCCAAAACTAAAAAATATCTAAAATTTGAAAAAAAAACTTTAAATTAAAAAAAAAAAAACACTAAAATTACAAAAAAAAGTCAAAATTGAAAAAATCGCAAAATTTTAAAAAAATATGTCAAAACAAAACCACCAATAATATAAAAAAAAATATCCGATATTTAAAAAAAATTTCAAAATATCGCCGATATTAAAAACAACACTGCAAAAATATTTTTGAGATATAGGCGGTTATTTCCAACTTTAGCGATTTTGTAAGTTTGGAAAGTTTTTCCCACCATTTTCTATTATTGTTAATTTTATCGATTTTTTTAAACTCCCGCAATTTTTTCAATTTGGATGATGTTTTTTTTAATTACCCAGCAAAACTATACGTTACCAAATAATTTGTAAAGTAATGTATCACCATAGGGCTCCACGCATTACAATACACCTTACTTCACTGATTAATTTTACAGCGATGAGCCTAAAAGTAATGGGTGGACTCATTTTACCCCTACTAGGGGTAAAATAACTGCCGACTAATATGGCAACCGTTAGTAATGTGTCTATAAATAGATTCTCAAAAAAAAAATCATTTAAAAAAAATTATTACAAATATTTTTTACACTAAATAAATAACGTTGAGATTCGAATATGAGGTCCACGCGTATATGCGTGAACTCTAGCAACTGCGCTATAATCACATATAATAATACGTTGCTTAAAATGTTTATTATATGTGATTCGAGTTTTCTTTTATGATGTTAAAATATATACCTTACCCTCATGTTTACAAAAAAATCATTAAGTAATGTGTCTATAAATAGATTTTCAAAAAGATATTTTAATTATTACGTTACGTTTGTATTGCATGCATTATGTAATTGATGATTAGTAAGCCATTATTTTATGTTTTACAATAATGTAAAAGGTAGTATTGGTAACTCATTAGTTTAAGCTTCAAAATAATATTGAAGGTATGGTGTATACATTACAATGTAATGCATTATGTAACCAACTATTGGCATCTCATTTCTGTATGTTTCGAAATATTGGTGAAGGTAGGGCGTATTAATTGCAAAGTAATGCTTTATATAACCCATTATCGGTAAGAAGTATACATTAAAAGGTAATGTATTACTTTATCGCGCCCATTACCAAAGTTTTCTTGTGTAGCTGGCCAATTCCATGTTTATGCGTTACATAGTGGGGTCAAAAATTACCCCATTTTACTATATATACTACTTTAGAAAAAACCGGTCAGCAAAAAATCGGTTTATTCGATATTCGAAAATTTAACTTTTTCGAAAAACCAAAACCGACAACGCACAAAAAAATGGTTGAAAACGATTTTGAAAAACCGACTTGATCACCTAGAGCTAAGACCATTTCTTAATTCGTGATTAATATATTAAAAAAGAGAGCGATTAAAACAAAGAATCCTTTTCATTGGTGAGCGAAATAGACTCAAATTAACGAGTTGACGAAAAAAATTACCAAAAATATTAATTAATAATAGTTTTCTTCGTCTCCTTCAAAGTTCATAAATTATACTTAATGACTTTATTTGCACGAGACATTCAACTGAATTTTAAAAAATATCTTATAAAAATGATGTAATTTTTATGAATATTTAATTATTTTAACATATTTTATTTAATACTACAAAAAACCCAAAAATAACCGATACCGCGGTATTTTGAAATTTGAAAATCCGAAACCGCGGTTTTCAAATTTATCGGTTTTTATCAAACTCTAATCCACTATATAAAAACAAATTTTGTTTTGTTTTTGTAAAATAAATGTTAAAAATATTCCCGAATTAACAGTGATCATTAAATTAATTTATATATTTTCCTATTTCCTAAGAAAAATAAGATTTTACGACCAAAACCTTAATGAATATTTATTTTGAAAATCCCACGATTTTCCGATTCCTGTTAGTTGAAAAAAGTCGCGAATTTGAAAACCCTAGACCTAGACCAGAGCCGCCTGGGGCTACAATATGACTCCACAAAGCGGGACACTTTTTGAACTCGCCATTTTTTTTTCTTATCCGATTTTCATAGAATGAACATATTTGTAATCAGCTAATATGGACCCAATTATATACAGTTTTTTACGAATAGCGGGACCAATTCAAGGGAAATTTGTTTAAAAATTTTTGGTTATTTAATCAAATAAATTCTCGAATAAATAAAAAAAAAATTAAAGCAATATCTTGTTCCACTCAAAAACTAGATTCGTTTAATTGAATATTCATAAATATTAAAAAAAAAAATTGTGATTTTTTCCTCAAAAAGCACAAAGTTGTTTACTTCGTTTACTTCCACATAAAAATGTTCATTGCAATCGGATCAGTGGGTTCGTATCCAACTCAGTATCTCTCAATCTGCCCTCTTTTATTTGTTCATAAACTCGCACCGAACAAATGAAAACATGTTGCTGAAATTTAAAAGTCTAAACTAATTTTTATCATGTTTTTGAATAATAATTAAATAAAATTTTTATTTATTTCAAATATTAACGATAAAATAAGCTAAATAAAATTAAAATATGTGAAATTTTAAAAGAAAATAATATAAGCAAATTAAAAGTGAGTGTTTCAAGCAACAATTTTTATCAACAAGTTGCAATTATTTTTTGAGTTTGATATAATTTTTATAAAAAATAAAAATTATGGTTTTTCGACCTTGCAATAAAAATAAAAATTATTCAAGTTCGAGGCCATAATCTATATTTCTTTATTAGGATATTGTCCTAACAAATAATCCATAGAGTTTTTGTTTTCAAATTTATTAATTGACCACTTTAAGGAATGGTCTATTCCTATTTCGGGAATTTTCTAGGTTCCCATCATTAAAACACGTTTTGAAAGAAGTGACAATCCCATGCAAACCATCAAACATTCATACAACCTAGTTTTTCCACTAAATGAGAACTATTATATGAGATCAAAGTTAAAGATTATCACCCATGATCAAAAATAATTGAAAACTTGTTCGTTATGTGCAAGCTCTGCCTTTGGTAGATATACAATACACGCTTTTTGTTTTTATTCTCCTTTTTATTTTCACACTTGTTTTGTTTAAAAACAATATGTAAAGGGGGAGAAAAGAAGACCGTACTTTGTCTTTTTTACAACTTTGATTTATTTTTTATTAAAAATTAAAAAATAATGTTTTTTCGACCTTTAATTGTGCAATGAAAATGAAAATTATTCAAGTTCTTTAATGTAAAAAATGTGTTCATTGGCTTGTCTGAGTTCGACGGTATTTTGTTGCTGAGAGGAGTGGAAAGTGTAGTCTCTCTATTTGTATATACTCTTTGATCGGACCTCTAAGTAAGAAATATCCGAATTATTTCCAAAAATGTTGTAAAATATCCCACTGTGTAATGTAAGAATTAATATCACCTATTGACGACACTTTCTCCCCATTTTCTAAAATCAATTTATCTAATCAATTACTCTTTAGGTTTTTTTTTCTCTATATTTGTTTGCCTCTATTGAACTTAAAAAGACAATTGAAACAATAGGTATGAAGGTCATTTTGTTCCATTTTGAAATTCAATTCAGTTAACATTAATTGATACAAATGGTGACATACCATAATTGCACGTGAGATACTCGATGCTTGCGATGATGATGCTGATGATTAGGGCAAGAAATTTCATGCAAATGCATGTTTTTTTTCTCGATAATATAAAATTTATCCTAATCATCAAATTTAGAACTAAATGGCATCGATTTCTATTTGCATATATTGAACAAAGTGCATATTTTGAGTTTTTATACATATCTTGAGTTTTTATGGATATTTTTTGATTTTTAATGTTTTCTACATTTTTTATGTTTTGAAACTTTAATTTGTGTAAAAAGTGTTCTTTTAAGTGCTTTTTTACTATTTTACTTTTTAAGTTTCATGAAATTCCTTGCCCTAATGATGATGTATTTTGTTTGTTCGAGTATTATCTTTATTAAAAGATTGGCTATAATTATTTCACTCCACATTCAACCACCACCCCATAGTATTTTTCCATATTTATATCATGCGATGTTTTTCGTTTTAAATAAAATCAATTAAAACGAAATTTTTTTAGTTGTGGAAGTAATAAGAGATGAAAGTGGATCAATTCCAATAAAGCAGTGATATTTAAACGTGACAGTTTAATACTAACTAAATACATAACTAAATCCAAATGGGCTTTATAGATCTTAAGGAACATTTATTTCCAGAAATACAGTTAAATCATAAAAAATCTAATGTATTTTTTTTTTTTAATATTTGGCCTGAATTTTTCCACATAAATTCTAAAAATTAAGTATTAAGGAAATTATTGTTTAAGAATCACTGTAATTGACAATAAGACGTGTCATATACCTTCAAACCAAGATAGATGTACACATTTTTAAAGATACACACAAAAAAATAATAACCAATTTCAAACACGAAAACCCACCGATTCAATA
Organism: Delia radicum; assembly: GCA_021234595.1. Lineage (NCBI taxonomy): Eukaryota > Metazoa > Arthropoda > Insecta > Diptera > Anthomyiidae > Delia > Delia radicum. The sequence continues at coordinate 276,929,247 of CM037851.1, read as the reverse complement.
ACTTTAGTTGCTGAAATTCCACCAACAACGAAAATTTCTAATTCAATTACAAATTGATTGCTCTTTAATTGAATTATTTTTCAATTAAATAATAACTCATTAATTTAAAAAGTGATTAATATTATATACCTTCTCAAAAAGCAATAAACAATTGGATGGAAGCTTGAATTTTATAACATTCTTCTTGTTAAAGTTTAACACATCTTGTTTTGCTAGTTTTTAGAACTAAATTCAAAAAAAGTATCAAACTTTTTTTCCACCAACAACTAACGTCAGTAAAAACAAAGATTTACTTGGAAATGACGATGGGACCAGTTAGTTTGGCAGCATCACGCTGCTTGTCGACAATTTGATTGGCAATGCGATTCAAATCTCGTTGACCAATTGGAGACAATTTACGACCACCATCTGGATGTTTCTCAATAAGGCGGGCATGTTCCAAAGACTGCAAAGCTTTGCGTGCAGCACCATCAGCAGCACGACAAAAATGAGAGGGGTGGACACCATTGCGTTTGCGACCACCATAAATTTTGGTGATGGAACCAACACCAGCGGGACTACGGTGGTACAAATGACGCAAAATTGAAGCACAACGAATGTAAAACCAATCGGGATCATAAGGAGCCAATTCCTTGAATTTAGCTGTCTTGATGATGTCCATTTGATCGGGCACCTACAATTTACCAGTCTTCTTTAGGAAGACAGCAACTGCTTTTACACATTGGTGTTGATCGATATCCTTTACAGTAACGCCAGGCATCTTGCGTTTTAAAGAGAACCGGAAGAAAAAACAAAAAAAAAAAAAAAATTAATAACATTGAATGACATGTAATTCTCATTTAGTTAGCAGATTTATTTATACTTATATTCACACAGAAAATATTTTTTCTTTCTATTGAAACGTAGGGAGTATGGGAAACATTTTTTTGGTTTGTTTTCTTTTTTTTCAAAAATTAGCTCTTTTGTTAAAACCAGAGTATTTTTTTTGAAATAATTTTTAATTTATTTTTAGCATTTTTTTTTTGTTGAAAAAAATTTTTACATTTTGTTACAAGCAAGATTTAACTTCAAAAATTATATTATCAATTTTATGATAATGTTGAGGAATAAATTAATATTCACATTTAACCCACTGTAATTCAATTATTTAACTTAATAAAGTAATAAACCTAATGAGAATTAATAATATATAATTAAAATGGATTTAAAATATGTATTACTCATACATAAACATTTATAAAAAACAGCTACATACATAAATATTACAACAAACAACAACACTATATTTTGAGCTATATTATAAAAAAATGTCAATCAAGTTCCGAATTTGAGCAAATATTTAATTGATTCAATTAATTTTTAATTAACAGCTTTTAAAAATTTTCACCAAATCGATTTAAGTGAAAAATGTATTAGCAAAATATTTTTTTCTGTGTATAAATCATTAAAATTCAAACATTTTTTATTCATATTAAAGATGGTGAAAAAATTTATAAAATGTTTTAATTACGCCGTTTTTTTGCATTTAAATGAGTTTGTGATAAGAATTGTTAAACTTCTTCCAATAAGAAGAAAATTACAGGAAACTGAAGTTTAGGGTACCAACATTAAAATCTCGTTAAAAAAAATTTAACGAATTTTTGTATTAACTTGATTTTTAATAATATGAATTCTCTATAAGCTATAAATTAATTTACAAAATTTATTAAAGCATATTTTTAGGATTTATTGTAAAAACATTTTAAGCATACTTAAGGTTATTGTTACATATTAATAATATTGTCTACTTTTAGGATTTATGTTTAAACAAATTTTAATCATTTATTCTTTTTCATTTCTCTTTTTAGGTAAGTCTTTTCTCATCTTTTCGAAATATTTGCATCCAAATCTTATACAATTATGTAAGTCTACTTTGTTTACCATGCCATGTCTACTAAATTTATATGACTCATTTTTATATCCTCGAAAGTAAAAGTGGAATTTGTAACTTTCTAATAATTTACAGTATTTTTTTTTGTATATGTGCTGCGGCCACCCTTTAACCATGATTTTTTAAATGAGTCATCATCATTTAGAGAATTTTATATAGAAAAACAAAAAGCATTAGTTTCTTTTATATTTTTACATGATATAAAGTGAAGTTGTCACAAAATATAAATTATTTACCCGATGAAAAAAGTTCCGATATAATATACATATATAGGTATACATATATAATCATATATGGTCATTAGGGTGGGGCAATTAGTATGGAAGGAAAAAAAATGGGCTCTTCGCGTTTCTGATTCTTGGGATTGTACTGAGTAAAAAAGTCCACTAGACCATACGTCAACGGTAAAAATCGAGCTTCCACATTTTGACTGTACGACAAAAAAGCCCTATTTTGAAATTAAAAATTAACCCCTTAAACCTCACCCACAAATATGATTGATGCATTAATCTGCTAGAGAATCTTCCAAAGAAGAGATTGATACCATAATCTTGGATAAGCTCCTCCTACTTCCTAAGATATGTCCATCCCACACATTGTTACTTTCATAAAAAAAGGCAAAAAAGCCCTATTTTGAAATTAAAAATTAACCCTTAAACCCCACCCACAAATATGATTGATGCATTAATCTGCTAGAGAATCTTCCAAAGAAGAGATTGATACCATAAGCTCCTTCTACTTCCTGAGATATGTCAATCCCACACATTGTTACTTTAACAAAATACGACTAAAAAGTCAGAATGAACTTTTTGCTCAGTACAATCCCAAGAATCAGAAACGCGAAGCGCCCATTAAGATGTTAAAATCGCCCACCTTAATGGTCATATATATAATTCATTATCATAGCTGGTCCGAAAAATGGCATACGTAACCATATCTCATGAGATACCATGGGATCTCACCTGATATAATTTGATCCGAAAAATGGGTCTATCTAATTTGATCATGTTATATCAAATTTTATATAACTTCATTGGAAATTCTTTGGAAATCTACAATAATATTTTGTCTCACATTCCCAATAACATTCAAAAATTAAATATAAATTAATGGATTGGACGTGAACATATATGTAAAAGTGATAGAATTTTTTCTTGTTTCTACCATATGTTTATATATATTTACCAAAGAAGAAAAATTTACTTTTTATAGTTTTTTTGTTGCTTTATTTGGATTTTCCGATCTTGAACATTAAAATAGTTTTTTCTTAAGATTTTTGGGATTTTCATTGCTTTTTTAAGATTTTATACTTAAAGTTTTTTTTGTTTTACTTATGAAATATTATTTATTCTATTAACTTTGAACTTTTGATTTTAAGAGTAGCTTTTCTAACTATTACTTTGTTTACAATATTTTTGTCTTGTTTCAAATACATCGAATTTAACTTTTTTTTGTGTTTTCTGATAATTAGCTATAAAAGAAATAGATTTTTTCGTTATTATTTTTTACCATATATGGTTATATATAATTATGTATATATAAAAATTATAGAATTTTTCTTTTTAATTTCAAGACATAAATTTATATAGAAGTATATAAAATTGTACCAAAATTCAGCCAAAAAAGTTTATATTTGCGAAAGTTGTCTTAACAAACACTTTCATTACAGTGAATGTCTACAAAATATTTTCAAATTTATATAATATTTTAATTTAAAATTCGTACAAATATGTGAACATTTAAAGAATATTTTGTAGACATTCACTGTAATGAAAGTGTTTGTTAAACTAACTTTCGCAAATATAAGCTTTTTTGGCTGAATTTTGGTACACAAAATTTTTGAAGCTATTTTCATGTTATACTAAAAGATGAACTCATAGGTAGTCCGTTTTCGCTATGCTGTCATATTAATTTTAGGCACGCTTCTCGTTTTTCCCATTACCGCTCTTTCTTTTTCTCTCGAAATAATTGGTCAGTGTTTTTGCTTATGTTCGTTCGGACACTCTTTGCTCGAAATGGGATGATCAAATGTAAAAAAAGAAAATGGCAAAAAAATAGTAAAAACTAAGAAAACGCGCGGATTTATTTGTTAATGATGCACATTTATTAACCAAATTTGATACCCGAATATTAATGTAGGTCTTTTATGTATGTATCACAAAAAACTATGATAAAATATTGGACTTTAAAAATTTTATGAATAAAAAACTGCTTTAAAACGAACAAAGCTTTAATGCAAATTTGCGAAATATCTGGGACATAAGTGAAAAAACTGGGAACGTCATTAAAATCAGCGTGGCCGATATATTTGGGATTAATGGTCGGTACCCTTGCTTTCGATTTTAGTGGTCAATTTTGTAGCGCTCTGTAATGATTAACATAATTCACCCAAAACAGCCCAAACAACAGCAAAAGTTTGTGGACTCTTTTCAGTTACGGCGGTAAAGTTTTCCTACTATTGATCCTATTAATCCAAAAGCGTTCTTGTGCTCAAATTGTGTTTAAATTGTTGTTTGCGCCGTTTTAAGTGTAATCGGCTCCGGCATTGGCCTATCACAATTTTAACTTAAATTTTTACTACGTTCCTGGCAAAAATTTATAAAATATAATAAGATAAGATTAAAAAAAAAATCTTATCTGTGTTTGTCCTGTAATTTTCATAATCTAAATAAAGGAATCTGATAAACATCATTCTTTAAATTCATAGCTTTGGTTAGCTTAGATTTGGTCTGGCCATTGGAGCCATCAAAAATGAACGATCTTAGTGATTTTTTAAACATGGAAAAAATTGATCACCGTTATGTAAATCAATGCTTTCATTTGAAAGGTCTTGGTCCAAGCAATATTAAAGCCGAGCTAGATTCTATTCTGGAGGAGTCTGCTCCTTCGTTTACGACTATAAAATATTGGGTGGCAGAGTTTAAACGAAACCGTGCGCGATGTCAAGCCAAACTCCGTAATGGCTGTCCACTCCAGAAACGGTTTGAATATGTTTCAACAGATATGGTCAAATCAATTAATTAAAGTTCAAATTGCTTCATCGTTCACCTTATTCGCCAGATTTAGCTCCATCGGATTATTTTCTATTTCCAAACTTGAAAAAATGACTCGGTTGTAAATGATTTGTCAACAATGAAGATGTAGAGTCTGAGGTTGATGGCTATTTTAAGGAGCTAGGCGGTTCTTACTATAAACAATATCGAAGCTATTGAATATCGCTGGAAAAAGTGTATCGAGCTGAAAGGAGAGTATGTTGAGAAATAAAGACATTTTTTCCCAAATTTGTTGCGTTTTCTTTGCTATGTTAGCTAATTTTGGGACCCGCCCTCTTATATATCTTAGGATATGAAATGGCGAAAGATAGGGGACTGGGTGTAAACCCTCACAAGACTGAACTGGTGCTTTTTACCAGGAAGTATAAAATAGAGGAGTTTAGGAGGCCAGTGTTAGATGGCGTCGGATTGACTCTATCGGACGGTGCTAAGTATTTGGGTTGCTTCCTAGACAGCAAATTGTCTTGGAAGAGAAATACTCAGGAAAGGATGAAAAGGGGACTCAATGTCTACTACACATGCAGAAACTCCATCGGTAAGAATTGGGGACTAAGACCGGATATGGTAAACTGGATTTACACGTCGGTAGTTAGACCTATTCTCACTTATGGATGTACTGTCTGGTGGGATGCATTGAGAGTGTATAGCTGTAGGAAGATGCTCAACAAGGCCCAAAGGAGTGCATCTCTTGGTATTACAGGTGCGAGGAGAAGCACTCCACAGACAGCGTTGGATATCATACTGCATCTGTCCCCAATTGAACATTACGTGAGGAGTGTGGCTGCTAGGAACTTATTTAGGCTCTACGAGTCTGCGGTGGTAAGACCTAGGAGGGATGATCACACAAAAATACTGTACGAAGTAGGACTGCTTGATCAGGGTAGTATTCTCGAGGGAATATCGGATCATATCATCTTGACCTTAGACTTCGGTGGAACACCTCCGGTGGACTTCCCGATCAGGGAAGTCTGGCGTGGATCCAAGGTGCTGTTCGAGGGGTGGGCAGTATTCACAGATGGGTCCAAAATGGACACGGGCATGGGTGCCGGTGTTTATATTGCTGACACTGACGTGAAAAGGTCATACAGACTCCCAGATGAGTGCAGTGTCTTCCAAGCTGAGATCCCAGCGATCTGGAGGGCGACGGAAGTGATACTGGGTCACATCGTTGGGGGATCTAGGGTAACAATTTATGTCGATAGTCAGACATCGCTCAGAGCACTGATAAACCACACGGTGCCTCGCGCCTGGTCGCACGATGTAGGTCTGCTCTGAGGGAGCTCATAGAGGCATTCACAGTGAGGCTGTGTTGGGTACCCGGACACTGCAACGTGGATGGCAATGAGCTGGCGGGCGAACTTGCGAGGGAGTGTTCGAATCTGGACTTGGAGGTAAGGGTCGGGGGAGGGGGGGATGGGTAAATAATAAATCCAAATAATATATTCAAAATATTTGAAACAAAATATAAATCCAAAATAAATACTGACTAGCTTTTTTTTGAAAATAATTTGGAACAATTGCGTTAAATTAAAAACACTGCGAATAATCGCAAATTAACGGCATATTTTTTAATCGTAATCGCGATTAAGGGAAACTTCCAATATTTGCAAACTCTACTGTAAATCATGTAGTAATGTAGTAAAAATGCCCACAAATGTAGTAAAAATGAACACAAATGTAGTAAAAATTAACCACAAATGTAGTAAAAAATTGACTAATGTTTGTTTGTTTTATTTTTTTTTTTTTAGATAAAAACAAAATGAACTACAAATGTAGACAAAACTGAAAATTATTCTAGAAATGACTTAAAAATAAAAATACTGTATTACTTACTCAAACAACTACAAATATTTACAGCAGAAGTTCTCTGAGTGTTGTTCTATTTGATTTCTTAAAAAATTATTTTGCAAACATTTTAAAACTGATAACAAAATATACAAACAATTCACTTCTGTTTTTTTTTTAAGAGAGAGCAATTTTGTTAACATATTTTCTTATTTAATCATTTTATTTGTTAAAAAATTGTTATCAAACACATGGCAACATTCCATAGCGATACACTTAACTAAATAATTTAATTAAATTTCTTAAAAAAAAAAAACTAGTTAGTAATTGTTAAAATTAACAAACACTAGCAAAACTCAAATTGCGATTATCATTTTTTAATGTTATTAACAGTCCTCTGTTACTTAACAGCAGTTTATCATTAGTTGTCGCTATTATTTACCAGACTTTGGCAATTACTGGGCATTCCTTTTGCTTACTGTATGTTTTTTTTTTATAAGTTTTTATTCAATTCTTCTTCTTCATGCAGTTCAACCCCTGTTTAAAAATTTTGATTCGTGTTTTTTATTTGTGTGTGTTTCAATTTTTATCAATTCGTAGTTTTTTGGGGTTAATTTAAACGTTCTGTTCATCTCGTTAAGAGCTCCTCTTATAAATATTTTTTAGACTGATGGGTGCTATTTAGACTCGCTGAATTTTTGTTTTCGTTTTTACATGTGGATTTGTGAGTTTCAGATAAAATTCTCTTTGGTGTTACACTAATGGTTATTTTAATAAAGGAGGAAACTTTTGGATATCGATGGTTTTCAAATTTTCATAAAGATTATATAATTTTTTATATAATTGTTAAAGTATAAACATATTTCTCATAAAAAACCTCTAAAATTTGGAATAAAACTTCAAAGAAAGTTTGATGAATGTTTAATATTTTATTTTAAGAAAAAGTACTGGGTTGGGCACTAAATTGGCCCTCATTGTATGGGACAATTGAAAACTCATCTGATTCCAAATTAAAGTAAAAAAAAAAATTTGACAAATGTTTGAGCTCTATCGGTTGAAAATTCGTGTGCCGCAGTCACATTGAAGTTTAAAGAACAAAATTTGGGCACGGGACGATTTAACGTTGATCAATTTGGCTAACATTTTTAGCACAGAATCTTCACATACATATTGTGTTATTATAATTCAATCAAATCACGATTTTGTTTAAATTTGAATAGTAATACACTTACAATACTATGTAGGTAACGACCACTGCAAATGTAGTTGAAAACAAATGAAATTTCACTTAAAGAAAGGACGACTTACATTTCAGTAAATTCAATTAACATTATCATTTGTTTTCTAATGTTCAAAAAATGAACGACAATTGTATTAAAAATAAACCACATATGTTAGTAAAAAATAAACAAACATATATTTTTTTTATTATTTTAAAATAACAAAAAAACAACTGTAGAAAATAAATGTAAAACTATAAAACAGTCATTTGATGTGGTTTGTTTTTTTAAATGAACTACAAGGTTAGTAAAAAATTGTATTTGTTCTACAAATGACTAAAAATAAAGAAAGTGTATTACAACCCAAACAACTACATATTTTTAAAGCAGAAGTTCCCTCAGTGTATGAATAATAATGAATAGTAAGAAAAGCTTTGACGTTGGTTGTAAAATGAAATAAATAAGTTTGAGGTAATTTTGGACCGCAGGTCCACATGGGTTAATGATATCAAAAATATTTAAAATTTTGGAAATTTTTAAAAATTTGAAATTGGAGATTTGAAAATTATCCCAAAAACATTGTCCGCTTTTGACATCACCTTTGGACATGTTAACGACATAAAAAAAAACATATTTTGAAATAAATCATCCATAACTGTGTAAACATTAATAAAACCTTTTGCACCATAATTGTTTAAAAAAAAAATGTGTCTCCATTTTGGTTAATTTTTATTAAAATTCAGTTTTCTTTTATATTCGGACCCCTTGAAGGGTTAGCGATGTAGGGTAAGTTTGTTCTAGAGAAAAATTGGGGATGGGGTTGCTTTTACATTTTGCCTCCTTAGGAGTGACCCCTAAATAGTTGCAAGCGTTTTTCTTTTAATTTTGTCCAAATTTCGTTCTCAAAACTTCAATGCGAGTGCGACACTCGAATTTTCAACCGGTAGAGCTTAAATTTTTGTCACATTGTTTTTACTCCAAACTCACACAAAACATTGAAAGTCCACCCCATTGGGCACATAGGACATCTAGGACACCTATTGTTATTAATATTATTGGAATATTATGTGAGGAAAAATAATGTTATTTTTTGTAAATTAATAAATCTTTTTCTAAAGTGAAAGAGAAATTTCTTAAATTATTGAAAATCATGAAAATTAATAGAAAAATTATACCAGATTAAAAAATCTGATATGGCGCTTTATATAGTTTTATCCAATTTAATATGGCCACACACTTAATTATATGAAATTTCATCCGAAAAATTGGAGCGATTTGATATAGTTTTGTCCGAATGTTGTGCTCATCCAATTTCATCAAGTTATAAGTTATACTATAAGATTATATATAATTTAATATAATAGCATACAATATGGTCTATTTATTATTTTAAATATAAATATCGTATGGTTCCTTCCAATTTTCAAAACAATAATATAAGGTCTTTTTATATAAAAATTACAAACGAGCTTGTTGTATTTATTCACCATTTCTGCTGTAATCAAGAAAATTTTGAAATAAATTATAAAGTGTTCTATTTTTTTTTAAATGATAGGCTAATAGTATTCTAAAAACGTTTCTTTTGCCCTCACTATATATTTTTTACTTGCTAAGTGGAGTTTGCAAATAATCGAAGTTTTCCTGAATCGCGATTACGATTCAAAAATATGCCGCAGTATTTTTAATTTTACGCAACAGTTGTTTTAAAAGACTTTCTGTTGTTTTTTCAAACGGCACACTATAGGTTGAGATACCACTTGTGGAGAATCGAGCAGGTCAGGTCACCTACCTATGTTGGCTTTGTCTTGAGGGGGATGAAACCACAGCACAGGTATTGTGTGAGTGTGCTGCGGTCTATAGTATTAGAAAACGCATTTTCAATAGGGAAACTTTCGGCCCAGGGGATATTTGGGTGTCCCCTCCATCCTTGATTTTAAAGTTAATAGGGATCGTTATATGCTGTTTGGAATGACCTTTGCGGTCTATGGCACAAACGATCCTTATGGCGCCGCAATTTCGGCCCCTATTCCTTATAATGATCTTTAATAATAAATAATTTTTAATAATTAAATTATACAAAATTTTAAATTTTAAAATATGATTATGAAGAAAATATGAATATGAAGAAAGAAGTCATTATATTAATAAAACAAAATAATAAATTATAAAATATAAATAATATAATGTGAATACTATTAGTTAGATTTATACAGGAAGAAGAAAACATTTTAATAGAACAATTTTACGGACACAATGGCTATGCCATACTGCCGTAGTTTCGTACCCTCCAAGGATTCGTCAGTGGTTAATTTATGCGTCAATTGAACAAAGTATTTTAAATTGCTCTATATGAAAAACTTTTTACTTTGTGTCGTATTGAGTTTCAAACCCACATCCATACATCAGGTTATAACTCGTAGCAGCATCTCTTAGCGAGTTGAAGCACGGCCGACACATCGATGAGTTCCCCTATCGAAGTTTTGTCAATCACAGCATATTTTTTAATCAGATGAGACAGAGTTAACTAATACCTATGAACAATATATTTTTCAACTAGAATGCTTCCTCTCTTTAATCCTATTGTTATCTCTTTCTCACAAGTAATTATCACATTATGATGCGCTTTGTTCACATTCAATAGTTTGATACCAAGTGTATGTTAGATATAGAGTTGCCGCTGGTCAAATTTTTCAATTGTTTTTGACATAAAGTGTTTGTTAGCCGTATATAGTAAACTGAAGATACTGATTTTTTTTTTATGAAATGCAATAAACTTTAATCAACTCAAGTGTTTTATAAAGTGTTATCTAAAAATTCATAAATTCAATGAAAAAGTCATAAATTTATTGAAAAAACTCATAATTCGAATGGAAAAATTTATAAATGTAATGAAAAAATGCATCAAAATCTAAAAAATTTATTTAAAAAATTCATAATTTTTTTTTTAAAAATTTATTCATTTATAATTATAAATTAGTAAAACAAATCATAAATATAAAAAATACATAAATTTGATGAAAAAATTCGTAAGTTTAATAAAAACAAATCATAAATTTAATAAACAAATATTTGAATTTATTGAAAAATTTATAAATTTAATGAAGAAAATCGTAAATTTATCAAAAGTTTCGTCAATTTTCTGAAACTGAAATAATTTCAATGATTTTTTTTTAACTTTTTGTAAATATAATGAAAAAATGTTACATAAAAGTGCATTAATTTAATGAAAACTTAATTTTTCGGCTGAATTCTAATAAAACTATGATGAACTGAACTCAAAACTGAATGCCTTATTCAAATTTCACTTACTGTTGAATAAAGAGCACCACTATTTAACATCTCTCACTGGTAGTTTTTTTTTTTTTTTCTTTCTTATACGAACTGTGGAACCCCTTACTCACTTGCCTACTTGGAATCCGTTTCATAAGTACAAGTACAACAAACACATTTAAGGCACCCGTATTCTTTAAACAGTTTAATTCATTCGGTCGTTCATTTGTTTCATTAATAAGCGTATCTGTGTGTGTGTATGGATATGTTTGTGTATATGTAGTGTGCATTTTTATTTATTTTTCTCTATTAAAATCAAACAACAACAACAACACAAAATTGTTGTTTGCATTTGAATGGATGTATGTATGAGTGGTGCTGTGCTGCTGGTTGTTTCGGGAGCACAAGTGAATTTTCCTCGTCGGCTTTTATTTTTACATTTAGTCTCCTTGAGCATGTCTGACTGTAAAAATGTGTAAAAGTAACGTGAACGCGTGTTTTTCGTGAATTTATATTTCTTTCTTTTCATCTTTTTTTAAGTTTTTCTATTCAACAAGAATTTTATTTTTCATTCTAATTAAAAAAAAGAAGAACATTTTCGTTAAATTTATGGAATTCAATTTATTTTTTATAACAAAAACATTTTTTTAATGTGTGAAATGAAAAAAAAGTTTTCCAATAACAGTCTTTCGTCTGACCGTGAATATTTGTTTTGATTTTGAGAGCGTAGTGAATTATAAAAAAAATTATGCGTGATTTCGCAAAAAAAAAAACAATAACAAAATAATAAAATTACAATTTCTATCATCCGATAAAAAAAAATTATAAAAGAAAATAAAATTTTGTATGACGCAGTTTCCGTTTAATTTAAAATTTTATTAAAAATTTATAAGAAAATGTTAATGTAATTTAATTGAAAAAGATTTTGAATCAAAACTATACAAAAAAAAAAGTAAATGTTAATTAAAGTCAAATTGAATATAAGATAATTAAGATGACATAAGATTTAATTATAAAATTTTAAATGAAATTAACAAAAAAAAAAAATTATAACATTTCTAACAGTGTATTTGGTGTATGTTTTGTTAAAATAAAAAAATTTATAAATTTTTTTGAAAACTAAAAAAAAAAAAAAAAATTTTTTTTTGAGTGTTTAAAACGACTATTTAAAAAATTATAAAAAAAATAAAATCAAAATTCTTCATTGACGACTCATAAAATACAAAAAATCTCATCTTTTTGTTATATCTACTAAATAATTTGCAAAGAAAAAAAAAAAAAAAATTAAATATTTATAAAATTTTTTTTGGTTATCTTCCAAATTTTTCATATTTCTTCGCCACTTTGGATTATTTATATTATAAAAACCACAACACAAAAAAGAAAAGCAAAAAAAAAAAAAAAATGAAAATGTTTTCATGAATTTCTGGTAAAAATAAAACTAATTTTAAATTATATACATAAATATATTTTCCTTAATTATTTTTCTTAGTTAACGTAACACATTTTTTAATGGTTTTTTTTGTTAAATTTTTAAGTAGTATTGAAATATAACTGTAGTTTACATAATTTTCAAGTTTTCTTTACCCAAGTAAAAAAAATTGACGGGGGGCATCAATAAATAATATTACAATTTATATAAATTAGATATGCAATGCGATTAAAAGTTGATCAGATAAATGAGAACACATAATTTTATCTAAAATACATCAAATTGTATCAAATTAGATATTATTCGATACAATTAAATACAATTTTGTACAACTTGTGGTATATTAAATAGTTAAAATTTCATCCGAATTTTTCCCCCCTTACAAATTTTTATGTATTATATGTAATTGTATCGAATTAGATATAATCCGATATTATAAGATACAAGTTGAATATTTACCGGTTAGGGGAATAAAAAGATGGCCTCTTATATACTATCTTTACGAGGGAAAATGTATATAAATAAAAAAGATGGCGGGGGTTTTTTTTTTTTTTAACGTTATAAAATAATGGGTATTTAATTTAAGGTTAAGTTTAATATTAAGCCTAGGGTTGAATTCGGTTTCATGAGGGGAGGCGACCTAAGAAGTCACATGAGGATCGCGCGAATCCTAATAGATGACCCAATTTCTAAGGTTGCGGACAAAGTGTCACCGGAGTGGATCTTTGATAGATATTTTGATGTGTTATTGTTTGACAGAGACATGTGGACCAATCAATCCTGGGAACCGGAAGATGGTTCTCAGGTGTGGTTCACTGATGGCTCTAAGCAGTCGAATAGGAACACGGGTGCGGGCTTCTTCGGACCAGGCTTCCAGCGTGCCTTACCTATGGGTAAATATCCGTCCATTTTTCAGGCGGAGATTTGGGCCATTTGTGTCTGTGCATTGGAATGCCTGCGAAGGGGAATTTGGAAATCTCGCATCTACATTCTTTCTGACTGTCAGGCTGCACTGAGGGCCTTAATGGCCTATAAGGTGTCGTCCGGGTTGGTCATGGAATGCATTCAGACTCTCAATAGGCTCGGTAGAGTCAACTCTCTAACCTTGGGGTGGATTCCTGGTCATGAGGGGCATGAGGGCAACGGGGCCCGAAAGCCCTTTATTGGTCCTGAACCATTCTGTGGAATACCTGCGGGGTATGTTAGGGAAAGGCTCAGGGCATGGATAGAGTCTGAATTCTCTGGTTACTGGGAAAACTCTCCTGGTCAGCGCCAGGCTAAAAGGACCCTGGCGTCGTACTTAACTGGACACTGTAATCTCAGATACCATCTGCACAAGAAGGGTCAATCGGACACGGATTTGTGTAGGTTTTGCGAGATGGTGTCTGATACCTCGGAGCATGTTCTCTGCGAATGTCCCAGGCTTTGTGATAGGAGACTTAGGTTTCTAGGTGATCGCTTCATTTCGCCTTCCGACATCGCGAACATTTTGCCTAATAGGATAATTGGCTTTATAGGTAGCTTGAATCTGTAGGTAATCTTAGGCAGCACAAAAGACCTACATTGGTCGCGGTGCATAGTGCCTTCTGATCTAATCTAAGCCTAGGGTTTTTAGAATTCATAACCTTGCTTTTTTATAAGGGTTTTAGTACTACACAATTCCCCTTTTTGGGTAATTAATTTATCTTCACATTAATTAATGTCACAATTTGCACTTTTGGGTATAAATTAAAATTAACAATTTAATTATTTAGGTGTTTTATTTTCTTTAGTTACAAGTTTAACTTATTTTAGTTTTTAAGTTTTACTTTTAATCTTATTTTTAAATTTAGGTTTAAGTTTTAACTTTAGAGTTAAGTTTTAACTTGATGTATAAGTTTTTAGGGTTCAATATAAATCTTCACATTAAAATTAGTTTTAATGAATTTTCACCAATTGGTTTTAAACTTTAGATAAGGGATGTTGTCGGGATGACGAGTAGAAAAATTCTGTGTTGATTTTGATGATTTATAGTTGACATTAGCTGCATTATTATTCACAACGGCAAATGACATTTTTGGTGGGAACAGCTAGGGTTGGTACAATTGGTACTATTGTTCACAATGTGAACACAAGTTAATACAAAAATTTTATAGTTTTTCTCAACAATTATATCAAATTATATCTAATTTTATAAACTAATATATGTGACTAGTATTATTTCTACAGCTTTACGAAAGTGAAACTGCGGGGCCAAAAAATCTTGAGTCTATTTTGACAATTTAACTCCGAACAGGGTTGTTTTGTAGACATTTTTGCTGTTCTCAGATTTTTCACTCTTAAAATGAGGTATGTTGCGAGAGAGGCTTAACTTTTTTTTATTAATTTATTAATTTCCTCTAAAAGACATGGCTTATACTTTTGCTCAAGTACAAGAGCTAGAGTCGTTCTTTTGATATCTCAACTCTGGAATTATATAATTATTTCTAAAATCACTTGGAAACATAGATGGTAACCGATTCCATGCGGGTATGGACGAGGGTAACGCTATTTTCTTTTATTTCGGTAACGGTATTTTAGGGGTAACGATATTTCACTTATTTCGGTAACTGTTTTTTTTAGCGTTACCGCTATTTTACTTATTTCGGTTACGGTATTTTAGTTATTTCGGTAACGATATTTTAGGGATAACGGGGTATTTTAAGGGTAACGTTATTTTAGTTATTCAGGTGATGCCAAATGACTTTCTAGTTTATGATCAAACTTTGGGGAAAAATATATCTATTTACAGAGATTTTTCCTTGTCAGACTATTTCGGTAACGGTATTTTAAGGATATATTTATATTTTTTTAAAATTAATATTTATGTTTTATAAATAAATTACAAGTAGAATTTAATTGGATTAAAATTAAAAGCACTAATCTCTAAAACATTTTCAATTATTATTTTTTTAATTAAAAAACTTTTTAGATAAAATTTTTATCAAATTGTATATAATTTGATCATATTTGATAGACAATTTTTTCGGGTCAAACTATATGAAATTAGATCCCATGAGATACCATTAGATTAGCTTATGTATGCCATTTTTAGGATCAGATGAAAAATATATGATTACATCGGAACTTTTTCCGTCGAGTTCATTATTTTTACAGTTTTTTATTTAATTCTTTTTTTAAATAAAAGCAAAACTTAAATTTTTTTTGTAACTACGTATGAAAAATGACATATATTAAATGGCGTCCATTTTGATGTTGGCTATTTTCAATACGTTTTGCATTACTATATAATTTTGTATGAAACAAAATATGCCTTTATAATAATTGTTCCCTGAAGAAGTCACCCAATGTGGAGACGAAATATTGGAAATAATTAATTATAATTAATAAATAAATGATCTTAAGCTTGTTTAAAATAAGAAGAATTAAATAAAAGAAGTATAATTGCATATAAGACAATATAGGATAATATATTGCTATATATATCTCCATATACAAATTTTTGAAACAACTCAAAACTATATACAATTAGATGCAAATATTTATGCTTTAACATACTCACCCCTATCGTAAATATTTTTTCCCTCGAATTGTTTTCCCTTTTCACTCAATTCCAATCGTGAATAAAAGTTCCCTCGAAATTTGTTATCTTTGTCTAATCATTCACTCGAGAATAGCATAATACAATTTCAGGGGAAGTTCACGATACCAATTATCACTTGAGGGGGAATGAAAATTACATGGGAACAAACATTTCCCTTTTTTATTCACGATAGGAGTGACGACTTATTTGTATATATGACTATATAAATGTATGTCTTGAAACATTTAATTGTATAAAATTATATCGCACTTGATAAACAAGAGGGTATTAACTCAAAATTTTAAAATTTTATGTAGAGTCAAAAAACTGTTTATGGCCACATTTTAACAGAATTTAAAAATTCAAACATATCATAATAAGCAAATTTCATTTGAAAATATATATACATTCTTTTTGTTTTAAATTTTACCACTCATTGCAAAAAAATCACTTTTTTAGTTAATACCATTTTTTTTAAATTTTATCGATTTTTTTTGGTATTATTTTGAATATTTTATCAACAAAACAGTATCAACTCAAAATACAACCAAATATAAATAAAACAGTTTGATTATTTTTAACATAAATAAAGGCTCAAATCAAAATAATACCTTTTTTATAAAATATACGATTCATTTCTATTTGAACTTTTGTATTAACTCGAAATAATACCTTTTTGTTGAAATAAAGGTAATCAGTCATTATCATGAAAATGGTCTCAAAAGTGGTTTTCGAGATGAAAGAGTAATCGGAATACATTGAAATTTTTACAATAGATAGATATTGATGTTGTTAGTTGATTTCTTGAAAAAAAGTGATATTTTAAAAATTTTGAGTTAATACCCTCTTGTTGATCAAGTGCGATATGTGAATAAATATAAACTTTTTTACTTGGGTAGTCAGTATTTTAACAATCATTGCATTTTTAAAATAAATATTTATTTTTGCAATATGATAAGAATTTCTTTTTTTTTTGATATAAAGTTTACTAATTTTGATAAGGATAAGACAGTTTGATAAGGCAGGTTTTGAAAACTTTTTCCTAGTTAATATTTAGTTTACGTGTCTTTTATTTTTTCAAAAATTCGTTAAAGTTCGCGATTAGTCAATATTCTGCTATAAAAGCATATTTTTGCATATTTTGCTTTAAATGCATATTTTTATTGCATATTTGCACTTATTTTGCTTTAAATGCATATTTGTACTTTTCTTAGTTTCTCGTAAAAAATATATTTTTTTTTATTTAAATTTTATATCTAAATTGGGATTATGAGAAACAGTTGTAAGCGGATATTTGAATGCATATTTTTCAATATAAATTATTAAAATGTTTTGCTAGCTGTGCAAGACGTACATATGCAGAGAACATGTTAAAATAATCTTTAATTAAAATAATCTTTAAAATTTAATAAAAATTGCTTAAAAACATGAAAAATAATTAATTTAAAGTGGTTTTCTTTTCGCGGTTTTAGTTAATTTTCTAGGAAACTAGAAAAATTGCCTTCATAGAAGAGCGATGTAATATAAAATCCGAAAAGAAATACACGTTGACGTTGAGCGGTCATTTTGTATATTCAAAAACATTTTGAAACCAAATCGATTAAATTTTACGTTTGAAAATATATAAAAAATACAAGAGATTGCAGGCAATATCGCGAAAATACCGTTATCGATTTAAACCGCTTTCAACTGACTATCGTTACCCCTAAAATACCTTAACCGAAATAATTGAAATACCTTTACCGATATAACTGAAATACCAATATCCCTAAAATACCGTTACCGACGAAATAATTGAAATAGCATTATCATTAAAATACCATTACCAAAATAATCTAACAAGATCAGTAGAAATAGTAGCTGTAAATAGATATGTTTTGGGATTAAAAAAATATCGGTGTGACAAAATAACTAAAATAACGTCACCATTAAAATACCGTTACTGAAATAACTGAAAATACGTTATCCTTAAATTACCATTACCGAAATAACTAGAATACCCTTACCGATAAAATACCGTTACCGAAATAATTAAAATACCATTATCGCAAAAAAAAAAAAACCGCTACCGACATAACTGTAATATCGATACCCCTAAAATACCGTTACCATATAAAATAAATGGTACAAACAAAATTTAACCTTTTTTTTTTTACTTAAAAGTTTATTTAAAATTGCTTAAAAACATGAATAAAATTAATTAAAAACAAAATTTAAGTGCACATTTTTTCAGTTGTTAGTGCATATTTTAAGTCTTTTAAGATTTTTCATGCATATTATAGCACCTTAAACAACTATTTTCTAGTGCATGTCCCTGGTCATCATACTATTTGATATCTTACAAAACCGACTATGGCGAAATATAAATACCTTCATATTCTTTAGAAGTTTACATACACAATAATTTATTCATTTAATATTTATTTAGATATTTTCAAAAATTTACATAAACGAAAACTTTATGCATTACTTCCTCAATAAATACTTTAACGATTTACTTTATACAAGAAATTAAAATAAAGAAAATAGAACATTTTATGTAAACTTAAAAATTCACATTAAAATGCTTTTTGTTACACAGTTTAGTTCTAGGGCAAGGAATTTCAAGCAAATGCATGATTTTTCTCAATATGGACTAAACGCAATTTTTCTACAAGGATCCTCCCAGCAAAACTTTTGCTGACTTTACAGATTTTTTTTTTAGTGTAGAACAGAAGATCCAATTTTCCAAAATTTTTTTTTTTTACTTATTTTTGCGATATTTAGCTTTTTAAGATGCATCGATTGAGTTTTATTGTTTTAACCCATTCGAAAAAGAGCCATATTCGGGAAACCCTAATGTTTATGCATATTTTGTTCTCTTTAGGGCATACTTCCCATTTATTTAAACACTTTATTTTTAATTTCATAAAAAAAATAAATAAAATTTGGATATATTTTGATATTTTGATTTATGCAAAATCGTTTTAACATTTTGAAATCTTTCTGAATCGAAGAAAAGCGTAAGAAAGACTGTTCCTATTGAAATGATCGATGTCAAATTATTTTGTATCTATATTTTTTATGTTTTAAGCTTTGATTTTAGTAAAAAAAATGTGCATAATTTTTAAATTTTTAGTGCATATTATTAATTTTTGACTGCATTACCCAGTAAAAACAGGGCTTTAACTAATTTCCAGACTACTTACTCGCAACATTACTTTTGTTGGCGATGTCTCCAAAGTAATAGGTACGTATTCATAAAAAATCTTAATCCCGATTTCAAATACATTTTAGTTAAAACACATTTTAAGTCTTAAAACTATATTCATAAAAAAATATTAGCTTAAAATATCTATTTTAAACCTTGTGTAGAAGTTAATATTCGTTTATGAATTCAAGTTTAAGTCTAAAATTTGTGTTTTAACTAAAATGTATTTGAAATAATGTTTAATATTTTTATGAATACAGGGTATATTGTTTAAACTTAAAGGCTTTGGTACCAAATATAATTTTTCTCTAAAATTTCATAAAAATCAGTCCATACGTTTTCAAGTTAAGGCGATGTTCTTTAGAGGTATCCTGTTGGAATCCTATATGTCCTTAGACCAAAATAAAAGCTTTTTTTAAATGCTTAAGCTTCAATCTCACTTTGCGTTAAATAACAACGGTTTCTAGTCAAAATAAATATGTTTTTATGATTTTTGATAATTATGCTCATTTCAAAATATTTATTTTTTGCAATTTTACTAAATTTGAACTATAGCCCTCTAACGGATAAGGCTGCCTCAGGGCAGTCTCCATAAAATTTACCGCAAATGCGTTAAATGAGCGTTTTATACTTAGAAATTAATATATTCCGATAGAAAACTAAATTCGTTAAATATGTTGCGAAGAAATTTTTCGTGTGACCTCCACGGTTTGGAAGCGAGAAAGCTTCAAAATCAAAATTTCGTAAAATTTCAAAAATTAATTATTTAAAAAAAAATAGTTTTTAAAAATCTGAAAAACCAATTTAAGTTGACCAAAAACTCGTTATAATAAAATATAAGTAAGATTGAAGCTTTATCTTTAATAATAAGTCCTTACTTTAGACCAAGAACTCACAGGATTTTATCAGGATTCCTCTAAATGACATCGTCTTAACTTATAAACTATTGAATTTTTTTATGAAATTTTGCAGAACGAAGACATTAAGTATTAATAGCAAAGCGTTGAAATTTGAACAATATAAATTAAAGTTTAAATACTTTTTCGCCTAATTTCGCTTTTTCCAAAAAGCGAAAATCGCGTTATCTTCTTAAATAGGAGCAGAAAAACATAAATAGTTTTTCGAGCGTGGTTATATCTTGGTAAGAGAAATATTTTCTGTCCAAAACTTCTCTTTTATATTCTTTAGTTTCCAAAATGCACCCTAAAATATTTTGGCTCATATCGCCTAAATTAGGAAACGATAAACAATTTTGTTTAAGAACTTATTATTTGGTTTTCGAGTGGAGCACATGGTATGAATTTCGTTTTAAAACATCATTTGCCAGTTAGAGGGTTAACATTGTCTCGCCTTCAAACTACACACGAAAAACTACTTTACATTTATGGATGAAATGAATAAATCAGAGCCAAATAAAAATAAAAATGTTGAGAAATAAAATATTTTATTAATTATTATTTTCCCGGTAATTCCTGACGCAATTTTTCCAGGAATTGCCGTGATTTTGATTGCCCTAATTTCAAACGATCCCACCTATCACGGGATCGGTTGCACATTCATCGCTCCACTCTAATATGCATTTTTGTAAAGTAAACAAAATTATACGATTTGGGAAAGTTTATTTTATAAACTCGTACAAAAACTAAACAAAAACCACCACCCCAAGTAATGGGTGATATTTGGACTTTGGTGTAGCCTTTAAAATACGAAAGAAAATTTAAAAATAAAAACAAAAATCATGAGAAATACAAAACTTTATTCTTACAGCATCTGTAAATTTCCGCATTGTGTGTAATGAGGCGGTTAGTTGATGTACGTAAATACATAAAAAATAACATTTGAACTCCTCTTAGGTTTTTCTTATTTTTATTTTTTTTTTTTTTTTTTATTTTTAAGACAATCTAGAAATCAACTATAAAGTATAAGAAAAAAATAAATCAATAATGAGATTAAAAATAAAATCATTTCGTAATTGTTCGAGAATAAGGCATTTACGTCTTGATTTATAAAGAGTTGCCAGACAGATAGAATTTTGCTGGTCGAAAAATATTGAGACTTTTCAGTAAACTTTTCTTTACAAAATAAACGAACATTTTACTAAAAGCATTGAAAACCTGTATAATTTTTATGAAACCAGTTTTTAATGCAACTTTTTCATTGAGTGTATGAATCTTTTAATAAATGAAATTATATTTTCCATACAATTTTAGGATAACTTACATTAACGTAATGAAAAGTTTCAAAGGACGAATTTCAGTGCAAGATCATTGTTTTAATGCAAACATTTATTAACAACATGCAGATATTTCTCTCAGTGCAGATAATTGTTTAAGTTCAGAAGATTAATTTCATAAAGCTTCATAAAATTTAATTCAATGAATTACACAGTTCCACAAAACCAGAAAAAGTTGATGCAGCGGGGAAAGCCATATTTGGGATCTGCCCGAATATGGCTTTTCGAAATTTAATTTTTTTGATAAACTTTTTGCAAAAATGTACAAAATTGAAAACAAAATCACAAATTTTTTACAATATTCAAATAGTATGAAATATGCTTTTTATTAGATCCGAAAAATAAAAACAAATAGATACACTTATTTCTTATTATTTTAGATATAATCTGATACAATTGGACATTATTTGATATAAATAGATCTAATTTGATGAAATTAGATGTAGTTTGATACAATTGTATCCGATCTTTGTCCTTATTAAAATGTATCGAGTTATATATATTTTGATATAATTTTATTCAACTATATACAATTATATTCAAACATACTCGTATGCAATTACATGCGACATACGTAATCATATATATTTTCATATATAATTGGATATTTATATATATTGCACTATATAAATTATAACATAAGGAATGATATAATATTATATATTTGAGATATACTTTTATATGATATTATATGAATATATATTTTGCAATATATCATTATATATATCAGAACCTTTTACTTGGGTATGTATTTTAACAATTTTTTTATTTAAAATTTATGTTTTTTTGCGTCTGACATTCCCAATTATATTTGAAACTAGCTAGCGTATTGCGTGAACTGAGTTACTTTGTAAAGAGCATCTCCTAGTCAAAAAGGCATTTTGAAAATATTAAACGCAAAACTTTTATAACCATTTTTAAAACTTAGCGAAATTTAATCATTTTTTTCGCATATTTAAAAAAAAAAACATGGCTTGTGAACATGCGAGGGCGGATAAATAAGTCCTTAATTTTTTGAATAAAACACAGTTTTTTTTTTGCAAAAAAAAAAATTTAATTTTCAACATAATCTCCTTTTAGCTCAATACACTTAGACCAACGTTTCTCCAATTTTTGTATCCCTTCCAAAATATACGATTTTTCGAGGTCCATAAAATAGGCATTTCTTGGCCATATGGTGTCGTTTTTTTTTTTAAATCCTCGTTAAAGCGGCCCAATAAATTGGCATAATATTTGCCGTTTATTGTTTTTCCCTTTTGAAGGTAATCGATGTGGATTAACACGCGTGCATTCCAAAAAACTGTTGATATCACCTTATTGGCCACTTGCAGACAGCTTTCTTAAACCCAACAGATCATTTAAAATCGAAACCACACTGCCAAATGAAATGCCTATGACACCAACAATCTCACGCATCGTGGATTTTTTTTACATTTTCGGGTGTATTGACCTCAACTGGCCGTCCAGAACGTTCAGCGTTATTTGTACTTGTGCGACCACAACGATAGTCAGTAAACCACTTTTTTACCATTGAAATCGATGGTGCAGAGTCCTCATAGTATTTATCAAGCTTTTCCTTAGTTTGATTGACGGTTTTTTTTTGCAAAAAATAATGTTTAATGAGCACTCGAAATTCACCTTTTTCCATTCAAAAAAAAAAAATCCACGAGGTTGTAGGTTTTGAACAGCTGTTAAACGCAAAGTAAATGACGGAACTTGCTCAAAATTTGACAGTAGTCTATTAACAGGTGGTAGTTGATGGGAGCAGTGTTACATATCATATAACTCCAAGGGAAGTTTGAAAAGTCACAGACTTATTGATCCGCCCTCGTAGTTAGGTATCTAGAGTCAATACTTACTACGGACTTAATTGATGAAGTGCAAACAAGTTACATTTTTTTATTCATAACGGCTACTGCGTCGTTTTTTCCAAACACATTTCGCTTTGTGACAACTAAAGCTCATAATTAAATCCGCCAAAAGGTATAACAAATAAAATATTTTAATGAGCTTAATACAAACATCGAAATTGCATCACAAAATTCTAAAGACTTTAAATTTTATGGAGCACACAATGTTTTCATAACCGCAAAAAGCATCCATAAATAAAATTTTTAATTTAGCGAATTTAAAAGTATTTAATATAATTTCCAGCAAATAAGTAACCCTAAACCCATCTAAATATCATCAAACCGGCAAAAGATTCTTATATTCCAAAAACATAAAAAAATTTAATAAAGCAATAAAACTTAATATTTTTGTTTAAATATATTCCTTAGGATATTGGTCATTGACAAAATCATTATGTGGATAAACTGTTTATCAGGGCAATATTGTCGCGATATTTGTTAAGAAAGTCCGATATTTTTAAACGAACCTTTATCTGCAAAAAAGGGGAGTTTGGTGTATCACATAAACTAAGAAAACTAGAATTTCGAAATTGTCGTGCAGCTTTATCTACACACAGAAAAAAATTCAGCTATTTGCCAACTTAAATTAGTTAGTTCGATTCAAATTCGGTTAATACGAATTTCAGACAGTTGGCACAACTACATATTAGTTTTCACAACAAAGTTCGGTTAATTCAACAGAACTGTAGTTGCAACACCCAACATTTTCAGAAGTCGAATGTATATTTCGTTGTACTAACTGAATTTATAAGTTGATACCATTAATATACACTTTTCAATTCGGTTGGCACTTTATTTTTCTGTGTGTAATGACCAGAACAAAATCAAAGGTTATTCGAATATTTTAGTAGTAAAAATAACAAAAACTAATTTTTTGAGTGTATTTTTATATTTTTTGGTGGTGTAATATATAAAGAGTCCGCCATTTAACGTTTTTTTTCAACTAGTGCTTATTTCGTGAATGGTAACACTTAGCTCATGTCTGAATTGACGCATAATTAGTTTTATCCTTCCGCTGAACGAATATGGTTGTGTATACGCTTGAACAACGCTGGGAAATATTGCGACATTACTTTGAAAATCATGGTAATGTTGCAGAATGTGTGCGAAAATTGCGTACGGATTTTGGAAGAAGAGAAGCACCGTCAGCTCCGTATGTTCGTTATCTTGTGAAAAAAGTGAAAGAAACTGGCATCCTCATCGATAAACCAAAGCGTGAAAAGCCAAAAACAGTACGTATACCCGAAAATATTGGTGCTGTGGCAGAAAGTGTGCGTGAAGCGCCATCAACATCAATTCACCGTCGTTCTCAACAATTGAACATTTCGGAGACATCATTGAGACGAATTGGCCACCTCGGAGCTGCGATTTGACACCGTTGGACTATTATTTATGGGGTGCCGTCAAAGATAAGTGTTACGCCAACAAGTCAGAGGCAATTGCCGCTTTAAAGGACAATATTCGTGAAGCCATTGGTGTAATACAGCTGCATTATTTTAATATTTTTAATTTGCTTAAAACTTAAAACCGCCACAATTTTTGCGCAGTCAAAGATAAATGATTAACGCGAATGGACTTAACATGCTTGAACATGAATTACGGAATTATTTCTTTCAAAACTCGATGTTATTGCAGTGCTTCATGAACATCCATGTTCCGTATTACACATTTTTGGATTTTAAAAAATAAAAGTCTGAATTTAATTACTCTCCTCAAATGAAATTAAATTATGATAAAGTAAAAAATTTGAAATAAAATCGAAAAATTTGTTAGAAAACATACAACAAATTTATATTCCCAAGCAGTTCGTAAGGCAGAACATAGCCTATAATATTTTTTTGTCTGTATAATTTCAAAGCATTCGAATATTTCATTTTGTTTTATAGACATCAACATGAAGCATAGAATTGAACAATTTATTTTTTTTTATAAGCAATCATGTTGAGGCCCCTCTACAAATGAGATTTTTTTATTTAGAAGTTTTATAGTAGTTCATTTTTGGCGCGCTTATATTAATAGATTTTTTGAAAATGTTTTGCCTCATGTTATTAAAATTTTGTTTATAGTTTTTATAGTAATATTATAGTTTCTGCCACACATATTATTACTTAAAATGTGCAACATTTGGCAACTTTGCAAATACAATTTATACAAAGCGAACCAAAAAAAAAAAAAAACTTGGCATCGTTTGCCGTTTCAACTTATCCCGCGTTTTCAAACCATAAACTATAAAATGCTATTATGTATGAAGTGGTATTATACCATGAGTACATATGGAGGGTTTTCTGTAGGAATATTGTAGAATGGAGTAACAATTCTTTTATGTTGCTCCTCGTAATATGCTTTTTTGGTTTCTTTGTAAGATGTAACATCAGCATTTGTCAGTACATAGTTGTAGTGGTTGCTGTACCCAATATAGGCCAACAAGTGCATTGAACTGCCACTATTTTTTATGTTTTTAATAGAAAAAGTCAACAAATATTAAAATTGTACAATTTTGTTCACCAAAAACTAATGTTTTTTGGTATTAAAAACATGGGAAGTGTCCGGTGAAAAGGTCTTTGAAGTAAATGGTAAAAATCAAGTCTGTACTTTGTCAAATAAATAATACATTAATTTAATGAAAATATTATTAACTGAAATTTTATAATTCAGTGATAATTTGTATAGAAAAAACATTTTTAATACAAATTAAAAAAAAAAAAAAAAAAAAAAAAACATTTCATTAAAAATATGAACTTTTTCATAAAATTTTATTTAAAATATTTTAGAATAAATGAAAAGTGTTATTAATTGTATGCAAATGTTTCATTAAAATAATTGTTTTTTTTTTAATTTTCTAAATATTGTTGAAAACATTGTAAACCTATTATAATTATTATGAAAAATTCATTAAATTACTGAAAGTTGCTGTGGTTAAATTTAAAAAAAAACTGTTATTTCAGTAGATTTATTGATTCTTAGTCCATAAAAATTCCATTAAAATTGTAATATTTTTTACATTTTTTCATTATGAAAATTTTATATAAGTAATTCTAATTTCATACTATTCATAAAAATGTTCGTAATGTTCATCAAATTTGCTTATTACACTGTGCAACAAATTTAGGGTCACCTCAGGATACAAGTGATTCAAATGTATCACGAATGAGACCAAAGGGAAATGAAAATGGACTATCAGTAGAAACTTAGCTCGAATTTAATATGTATGGTGTTTTGAGGTTGGCCGTTTTTCAGACCATTTTTTCAAGTTTTTATGTACCCAATTAAAGAAAATGGTAAATCTCAAATACAAAATCAGATCTCATTTGATATAGACCGATATTTATTCTTATCCAAGTTTATCTCAAAATTAGGGTATCTAGTAATATCCGATTAGATCCCACAAATTTATTACCGGATTAAGTTAGATCAAAATTTGACTCAAAATTGGGAAATCAAAAAATATCTAACTTATGATTTAAATATGTATAAGAAATATTTAAATTAAGCTTCATACTATTCATGAAAAGTTCCATAATGTTTATGAAAACTTTCATTTTATTGATAAGAATATTTTTTTAATAGGTAAAATATGATAATACTATTGGAGTTAAAGAAAAAAAGTAAAGTAAAAAGTTCCATAATATTCATGAAAAGTTTTTTAATGTGTAAGAAAAGTTTCATTATATTAAAACAAGTTCATTGTATTCATACAATGTTAAAAAATATTTATAAAATATGACTCAACTTTTTATAAAAAATTTTCATTAAATAAATGAAACTTTTGATTAAATATATGAACATTTTTCATTAAATATATGAAAGTTTTTCATTCAATTTTTGGTTGCATTAAATATATTAAACTTTTAATACCATGATTTTGTTTTTTACTATTTGGGTAAGCCGTTAAACTTCGTTTAACTACCACATTCAAAGCCCAAACTTCATAGAACATATTTTAAATTTCGGGTTCCAAGCCAAGACGATTTGGTCAGGGCGTTAAAAGAGAGTTTTTTTCTCTTTTATAATCCATTTTTAACCCGGTATCTCTGGAATTTCTAAAAAGAATCTCTAAAGTAAATTAACGAACACATAATTAAATGTCCATTTTTTAGCCAAAGATTTTTAAGCAGGACTCTAGGAGATTTTGCCCGTGTTTGGCCACCCCGTAAAAATTTCTTAAAAGGCTGTCTTAGAGGATGCTGGTTCCGGAAAAGGAATCTATATGACAAATTCAAGTTTCTAGCACCTTATTTCCTTTTAAATTTAGGGCAGACTGTTAAAGAGGAGACTGTTGACTTTTTCAACCCCATTTTTACCAAGTTTCTACCAAAAGTTCAAAAAAGTACCTTTATTAGTAAATTAATTTAAAAATCGGTTAACTTAAATTAATAAAAATTTTATATATTTTTGAATCAAGATTAGTCCATTAAACCATACGCTCACAATAATTCAAGCATAAAAATTTCGAAATTAATGTCAAAACAACGAAGCTTTCGTAAAATAAACAAAATTTTGTTTATTTTACAAAAGTTTTTGTTATTTTGACATTTCGTTTTTTTTATACATTGATATTATAAAATATTTCAATAATTGATCTTTGTAAGTTTGCACTTTCCTTAAGGATACCTTCCCAAGTTTGCCAATTGCTTTTTTTATACTCCTACATTACATATTTGCCGAAAATATTTCATATTTCAACAAAAGAACCAGGCTAATCTTTTATCATGGATATAACAGAATTATATCTACATGCAATTCTTTCACACCATTAATTCCTATTTCAAATTTATTTTTATTATCATTTCTAGAAATCCTAGAAATCCACTTATTTTTCAATTATCAACAACTGTACCAATTTTTTTTGTTAGGTGTGTTTTTATGCTAGTTTTGCCTCTAAATATCAAAAGTTCAAAATGTGATTGAACTTGTTTTTATATATTTTCCATGCAATCTAATGATTCTTAGACTTTTTGCTTCTTCTATTATTTATTTATATTTCTTAAATTATGCACGCTCATGCAAATGATAAACGTATGGAACGTACGTGCACATGCTAAAATTGGACTCGTTCATTTAAAGATTGTTTTCAATTTACGGCCTATTTTAGTGTAAGACTAACACTTACCTTTGGTAAATGTTGTATGCTTCTCATATACAGTAGTGTCAGTATATTTGAAAATTTTCAAAATTTTGAGATTTTAAAAATGTAAAAGAAGCAATGGGACAAGTTTTTCATTAAGGGATCAGTTGATTTACTATAATGTTAACAAATTGAATTAGATTAGATCAGAAGGCACTATGCACCGCGACCAATGTAGGTCTTTTGTGCTGCCTAAAGTCTTCAAGCTACCTATAAAGCCAATTATCCTATTAGGCAAAATGTTCGAGATGTCGGAAGGCGAAATAAAGCGATCACCTAGAAACCTAAGTCTCCTATCACAAAGCCTGGGACATTCGCAGAGAACATGCTCCGAGGTCTCAGACACCATCTCACAAAACCTACACATATCCGTGTCCGATTGACCCTTCTTGTGCAGATGGTATCTGAGATTACAGTGTCCAGTTAAGTACGACGCCAGGGTCCTCAAACCCGCCCCATCTCGCCGCGACCCCCTACTGGAAAAAGAGATCAACCTTCACAGGCATTCCCCTGCACAGACACAGATAATGCATTAAATAATGTCATTTGTGAAAAGTACTTCCATTCTCACTTACGTGGAGGGACAATATATGTGAAATTTCCGCTTTTAATAAAAGAACAGTTAAGTTACTATAATTTTAAGATATTGCACTAGGTAAAGTCATTTGTGAAAATTACTTCCATTCTCACTTACCAGCAGGGACAATATTAAAAACTATTGTTAGTGAGAAATATTAAAAATTAATAATAACTTTTTCGCTTAAATTGTTCATTAAACTAAGCGAGAAAGTAAGTACTTATTTGCTTGTTTACTCTTCGTAATCGTATAATCTCGTATAATCTCGTACTCTTATAATCACATCACAACTATTTGTAAACTTATACAAATTTTTAGCTGTAATTGCTAATTTTTATTCTGTATCTAAATTTTAAAATATTCTTTTCTGTTACCCACTGTAAGTTTGTTAATTTAGCAATCATGGCAAAACATTTATTACCTTTTTTTAAAAAAAAAATAAACCACCACAATTCACGATCTAGCTGTCAATGTTTATTTGTTCATATGTTGAAATGGGTGTTGTGGTTCTCTCTCTCACTCACTTCATATAGTAATTGATCGTAATTTCAAAAGTAATGTGTTACATTTAAGGCACCATTCCACATAGTAAATCAATGAAGTGGATACATACGATAATATACGATGTATAATGGTCTGTTGAAATCTTTACAATGTTCTCATGCCTCATACAATTTACTAACTACTGGTAACATACCACCAGACATAATTTTGCAATTTCAAATCAATACTTTGTTCTGCAACAATTTTTGTGATTTTTTTTTTAAATTATTCTTTGCATGGGTAAAATCTTACAACAGAATAAAAACGATCTCATGCACACGTTTGTTTTAACTTGAGTGTACTAAATGAAATTGTTTGATGGGGATTCTCAAACTATGCAACTAAATTAAATTTTACATGCGCCCTGGTACACTAGTTGGTAGCGTGCTAGCTTATCAGTGCGGGGGTGGTGGGTTCGATTCCCACCAGAGGCATTGGTCTGTTTGCGCTGCAACGAGCCGAAAGACATAGTAGCTAGTGCTCGGTTAGGGTAATAGGATATAATTTGTAATTACCCAGCAAAAAATTTCCAAAAAGGTAAGCGGGTTTGTAATCAAGCATTTTGGGCAGAACGCATTCCTTACTAGATTACCTACTCGATTCTTTTAACAGGGCATGAGACTAAAATAATTGATTCTTTAGAATTGATTATTTTTTTTACCGAAGAACCATTTACTTTATATTTTTAAGAACTACATACATTTTTTAATAAAGAAATAGTTCCATTGTAAAACTACGAAGTACTTACACAAAAAAAATAAATAAATAGTTCCCTAGAAAAAATAAGAAGTACTTACATTTAAAAAAAGAAGTAGTTCAACTTTTACTCACACGTGATTCTCCTAGGTCACTCAAATATAACGATCAAAACTCATACGGAAATAAAATCCTAAAAAGTGAAACAACGAATTGTTATGATAACATAGGTTTGTCATAATTTTGGAGCTATAAACCACGAAAATATAAATTTTTCAAAAAAAAAAGAACAATTCGAAATTGAAAAACAAAAATATGACTCACGCACAATCACCCTCGAAACTTTTTTTACACTCACTCACGATAACGTTAGTAATTTCAACTTCCACTCACAATTTTCTGCTCACGTGCGCTTTAACAAAATTTAGGCAACATGCAATTTCTGTTTTTAGTATTATTTTCCTGCAAATAAAAATTTGTTTGAAAAAATATATGAGAGTACAAAAAGTTACACATATAAGTTAACAACATTGTTATTTTCTTTTAAGTAAATAATTACTTTGTTACTGAGTTCATGCATTCTGGTTTAAATTTAAAGAATTGATTACAATACTACTTGCTTTTTTGACTCTATCGTTGGAATGAGTTTGGTATAGCAGTTACTAAATTTGGCAATGAGATATGTAAGCAAGTGTGGGCATCACCTTCTTTTTGGAATGTGTAATTTTTTCCTGGGTATATGATTATTAATAAATAAAATAAAAAATAAATTTTAAAATGCGGTTATAAAAAACTTCTATAAGGCAATTATTTCAGGTATTCAAATTTCAGCTCAATCGCAGTTTTCACTTGGCAAAGTTTCTTTACACAGTGGCGGAA
The DNA here is from genome assembly GCA_021234595.1 of Delia radicum. Taxonomy (NCBI): domain Eukaryota; kingdom Metazoa; phylum Arthropoda; class Insecta; order Diptera; family Anthomyiidae; genus Delia; species Delia radicum. Next base: position 276,897,842 of record CM037851.1, on the reverse strand, counting down.
ATTATAATAGAATCAATTGGGGTGTTTTCTAATTTTGTACTTACTTGTTGCCTTTATTTTTAAATTGCCGAATAAAAGCTCAACTGGCCAAACAAAATGGTAAAATGTTCAGAAAAAAAAAACATGGATGGTAACCGATTTGAATACTTCCGATTACTTCTCGAATACAACTAATTCGAAAATTCGGTAAGGGTAACGCTATTTTATTTTATTTCGCTAACGGTATTTTAGGTTTAACGATATTTTATTTATTTAGGTAACAGAATTTTAGCAGAAATGGTATTTTATTTATTTCGGTAACGGCATTTTAGCGGTAACGGTATTTTAGTTATTTCGGTAACGTTATTTTAGGGATAACGATTTTTCAGTTAACGGGGTATTTTAAGGGTAACGTCATTTCAATTATTCAGTTAATGTTAATGCACAACCGATATTTTTAGCCCCATTATGCCCCAGTTTTTACGACATGCTAGTTTATAATCAAACTTTGAGAAAATATTCTATTTATAGCAATTTTTTTTCAGATCTTGTTAGATTATTTCGGTAACGGTATTTTAAGGATAACGCTATTTCAATTATTTCGGTAACGGTATTATAGCTATAACGGCATTTTAGTTATTTCGGTAACTGTATTTTAAGGGTATTGATATTTTAATTATATCGGTGTCGGTATTTTAGGGATAAAGGTATTTCAATTATTTCGGTAACGGTAGGTAGTCAGTTGAAAGAGTTTTGAATCGATAACGATATTTTAACGGTTTTGCCTGCCATCACTGAAAAAAACTGTACATATTTTAAATAAACTATTCGTATTTTAAATTGGCCAAATGTTTTTGGGGGTGTGTATTTTTTAAGTAAAATTAGCGATATCGTCCTTTTGTATATTCTCTATTGGTTATCAGATTTATACAAATTATATTAATGGAAAGCTCAGAAAATTAGCTTAAATGTTGCGTTTATTATATATTTAATGCAAAGTCGGATGTTATATGACAGCACCTTAAATATTAAATTGATTTTTTTTGCTTCTTTTACAATTTTTAAAGAGTTTTTCCAGAGTTTCCAAATAATTATTCGAAAAAATAATTTTTTTCCATTTTTTCCATGAGACTTTTTTCAAAAATTAAAACAGAAAAAGTCTAAAGTTTTATGTTTTTTGATTGTTATATTAATCAGAAAATAAGAAAATGTATTTCTCTGCTTAAAATTACTTAATCGAGTGTATATAATTTTAAAAAATCTGACCAATGGGTCCATAATTTTTTCAAATACACAAAGTCGAAAATATTTAAAAATTTATTCCGTTTCACTCAAAACATAAATTGGATAGTTTTTATAAAATACTACTTAAAATGATAATGTCTGGGTTGTCATAGGCCAGTTTAAATAAATCGTAAAAAAACATATTTTTCCAAAAAATTTTAAATCGGTTAACTTAAAAAAATTTTAATTTCATATATTTTTTAAACAAAATGCATCCATCAAATTATAAAAAATATAAATTTTTTAAATATCTACAAGCATCTAGGATATATATTATGTCAAAGTTTTAACTTTGATTGCCAACCTTTCTACTAGAGACCGCTTTAAGGCAAACAACTGAATTTTTCTATATATAACGGCATTTAAATTATTTTGGTAACGGTATTTTAGGAATAATGATAGTCAGCTGAAAGGGGTTTGAATCGATAACGGTATTTTAGCGGTTTTGCCTGCCATCCCTAAAAATTAATGAACATTTTCTTTATATTTAGAAAAAGCCTTATATGTTTAATAAATTTATTTATTAAATGCATGAAACTTTCTTATTAAATGCATTAAGCTAGTTCATTAATTGTTTAGCTTTTTTATTTTTAATGAAAAGTTTTGTTAGCTGAATTCCAGTGAAATTTCATTGAATATGTGAATCAATTTATTTTAATGATTAAAAAAATTCACTCTGCAATCACTGAGAAAATTCTCTACAAGATATTATTAAATATTTACATAGTACACACAGAAAATGAGCAACATATTATGATAGTTTAAGAGCATCATGTTATGATTGCAATGCGTAACAATAAGAATATGAATATTATGACTCTAAATGACGATATAATATGATCTGTCAGAATTATGTACATGATAATTAGGATCATATGATAATTTTGTGTCCATAATCATGTTCAATCATATTTTTTATCTGAGTATAGCAATGAAGTTGCACTGGAACTCGTCTATTGAGAATTTTCATTTAACTAAAGTTTTCATTTTCATAAAGTTTTTTGAAAAAATATGGTTTTATTTATTAAAAGTTTCATTAACTCAATAAAGAAGTTTCATTAAAAAACTAGTTTCATAAAAGTATGAATCTTTTCATTGAGTTCATATAATTTTTCGTTAACTTTGTGAAAAAATTTCATTGTTTCACTAAAAACTTTTCGTCCACTATAATTCTTTCTGCCAGGTAGTTTTTTGTGTGTGTTACTCTATAGTATCACCGTTTGAGATTCCCCTTTATTTAGTACTTGTACGTTTAAAGTGTTAATGCAATGCATATGACATACTCTACGGTGTTTATACTCTGTGTGATAGTGAAGTGAATGAGTACGTGCGTTTGAATATGCGTTTTTTTTTCAACTTGTTCGTAATCTACAATTTCAGCACTCCAGCAGGAACTCGTAAACTATATGAGCTGTAGAGTGTAGGTACTAACTAAACAATTCTACACAATTCATGTTTTTTTTTTTATATTTTTGAAAATATAAAAAAGCATTCATGCAAATCTTCATCTGAAAAGATGTTTTTAAAAACACAAAAAAAAGAAAATCATGCGCTTGTCTTTTGAGATGAATTTTTTTTTTTTTTTGTATTATTGTATCAACTTGTGTACAGTTATGTGTTTTTATTGTATAGTCTCTTTTTTTTCTAAACCAATTTTTTCTTGATTAGCATGTTTTTATTGCTTTATAATCATATTGGATTTTTATATAAAAAAAATTTGTGCAAATATTATGTTCACAATAAACTTGATGATCTTGAAAAATTCAAAATTTTATTTTTCTTATTCACTTTAAGAGGAAATTGTATGTACCCGAGTAAAAATTATATTATATAATCGTATACAAAGTGATCCAGTTATGTTAAATTTAATATGTTAAATTTATGACATAGTATAGTTTATATATGACATGATATAGTAAGATGCAATTTTACTTGCCACTGTTATTTTTTGTAAAATTACATATTTAATTGTATCTTACAATATGTTACACCATACTTTGTTAGACGGGCAATATATAATTGGACTGGCAGAATTAAATGAATATATGGGATTACACAAAGCAATGTATTGCTCCATGTAAGAAAAATACAAAACAAATTTTAAATTGCAAAAAAGTTACGTTTTTCTTTTGAAATCCATAACATCCTTCTCAAAATTTAAATATCAACTCGAAAATTGACATTGAAAATATGTTTTGAAATTATCCTAACTGGACAGACATCACAATTTAAAATATCAAAGTCCAAAAATTTTAGTTTAACATAAAAATGTTGATTGTTAAGCATATAAAATTTAAATTTAACTTTACGTTAAATTTAAATTGGGTCCTTTGACTACGAATGGATGATATTTAGGGTGGAGCAATTGAAGTGTTTCTAATGTAAATGGATATAACTTTTGGAGTCCAAAATACCCCAAAAGAGAGAATTCAAACAGTTTGTCATCCGGAGAGTTTGAAAGCCTTTGGTCTTGCTGCACCCTGTATGTCCCATTTTTTGTTTGTTGTCGTACTACACAGTCCTTTGGATGAGTTTTAATAAAATTTGGGCACTAAACTAATGAAGTTTTTCTCACAATGTGAATGAAAAATTTCTTAAATATCATGAAAAAGCTTCATAGTTTTAATGAAAATATTTTTAAAATGTTTTACTTTTCAATTTTAAAAATTAAAAGCAAAAATTTTTTTTTTCGATCTTTTATCATCAATTACACGGAGTTAAAAATTTAGGAGTTAAAAAGTTAGTTAAAAATGTTTTATTTTTGATTTGAATTAGTTTAATTCTTCCAATTTTGTTTTTTTACTTCTCATTGGGTAAATAACACAATACGGGTAAAGTGTTGATCTTTTTCCTTCAAAATTTAGGTAAAAATATTCTACCCCTTCTACATTGGTTCTTCGATGATTTTCGGTGACGCAAAAGGAAACAGGTAAGGACCTGTCAGTAGATAAAATCTGCTTTAAATTAGCGGATAGAAAACTTTTTTAACTAATAAATAAACATTGCACGGTTTTTTGTTTAACAAAAAACAAATGATCTTGACCTTGAATAATCTTGCTCACATCATAATGAAAATATTTTTAATGAAAATTTTCATAAAATTTTATGAAAAGCTACATTAATTTAATGAAAAGTTACAATGGACGAGTTCCAGGGACAATTCATTGATCTAATACAGAAATTCATTGATATCATGCAGAATAATTCTCTCAGTGTTACTACAATTTCCAAACGATTTTTCCGAGTGCAATGTGTTTCGACAAATAATAAATGTAGCCTTCTTATCATACCAACATCTTGAACCAATATGGCCTCAGACCCGAATTGGGTGACCCCAAAGTAAAAAAAACGTGATTATTTTTTAATCATTTTTGGTACATATTTTCTCGAACGCTATTACACTTAGGAAATTATGTTGGTAAAGACGACAGCAATTGTAGTCAAAAACAAATGAAATTTCATTTAAAAAAAGGACGACTTACATTTCATTAAATTCAACTAACATTGTCATTTGTTTTTTAATGTTCAAAAAATGACTAACAATTGTAGTAAAAATGAACCACATGGTAGTAAAAAATAAACCAAAAATTTTTTTTTTATTTTTTTAAATAACAAAAAACAACTGTAAAAAATGAATGTAAAATCATAAAACAGTCATTTGATGTGAGTTGTTTTTTTAAATGAACTACAAGGTTAGTTAAAAATTTTATTTGTTCTACAAATGACTTACATTTACATTAAAAATAATGAAACTGTATTACAACCCAAACAACTACATATTTTTAAAGCAGAAGTTCCCTGAGTGTATGAATGAAATAGGGGATCAAACTTTCGGTTTCAAGTTTCCAGAAACACTGAGGTATTTGGAATTTATTCATTCCGTTTCCTGCAGGATACTGATACAATATGGGACATATATATCCCATTGGTCGTCAATGATAAAAAAGAGAATGTTGCTGTTCAGTTTTTTTTTATTTTTTGTTCATATAGAAATTTAAGCAATTTTTGTTAGATTTGATGTATAAAAAGTGATATTTATAGATTTTTGTCTCCTGAATGCGAATTTGGTTTCCAAATTTTTCTATCCCCTTACAGTTTTTAAATATCGTACTAAAAGTATGTTTTAGGAACTGCAGCCAAAGCTCGATTTACGACTCAAGCTACACATTTCTTCAGAAATGTTCGGTCGATAAATCTCGTCGTTAAAATTTTAATAGTCGGACCATTCATTATATATCCCCCTGTATTGAATTTAACTGATTTATATTCACTGCATTGAATTGTATCAAACTCAATGTAATATAATCCATTTGTATACAATACGATCCACAATTTTTCGAATCAAATTGTTAATTGGATTGAAAATCTACATATATGAGTAATTTCAAAATTTTTCAACATCTGTGAAAACTGAATTTAGATGACTCTTTTTTTCAAGGTTTTTTAAATTGAGTGAAACGGTGGATATGGTTTGGTAAACTATACTTAAACACTATGATATGCAAAGTATGATATGCAAAGTCTCACTTCGAAAAGTATTTACCTACAGAATTTATGAAAAATGAAAAAAATTACTTGAATTTTCATTTTTTGCTCATAGTTTTTAACTTTCAGATTAAAACCAATAGAAAATATCCATTGAAATTCAGATTTTCCATTTGAGATTCAGAAAATATCAATTGAAATTCAGAAAATATCATTTGATATTCAGAAAATACTAATTGACATTCATAAACACATCAATTGAAATTCAGAATACATCAATTGATTTTTAGAAAATATCAATTAAAATTCAGAAAATATTAATTGAAGTTCAGATAATATCATTTGAAATTCAGAATATATTAAATTTATGCAACTATTTTGAATGAAACTTTTTTTTTTATTAGGCTTTTGAAATTTTTATGAAATTAAATTAAATTTTTCATAACATTTCATGAAAAACTGCATTAATTTAATGAAAAGTTTCAACGTCGGCTAGCCAGCAAGTAGTGCTATGTGTTATTTTTATTTTTTTATTATACTATTTAGCGCACCGCTCTGTAGCAGAGATTAAATTTGGATTTCTTTTAATGCAATATTTTAGTAAATAAGGTAGCGAATCATTAAGGCATATGATGTCAATAAAATATCTTAAAAGTATAATGTAAATCAGTTTTTTCGCTCTCCTGAGAAACACACATGAAAAACACATAGCACTACTTGCAGGCAAGCCTAATGTAACAATTCTTTGATATCGTACAGATAATTCTCTCAGTTTACAATAGAAAACTATTTTTTTTTGCATACGTCCATATTTACACAACTTTTAGTTCAAAATTGTGCGCCCAAGCAATATCTATAGCGAAAGGGTTAAAGATTTTTTTCTGTTTTATGCCATTTTTGAAAAACTTTATAATTTTGATGAAATATATTTTTGGTGTTTTTTTATTTATAACAAATTTTGGTTAATAATGAATGCAGATAATTTTCTAATCTTTCAACAAAATTTCCTTAACAAATTCTTAAATATCTTTAATATTTTCTACAAATAAACTTAATCATATAATTGGCTTGTGGCCAAATTTACAGAAAACTGCTAAAACTTGTATCCTTTTAACCAACACCTTCTCATATACACCGAATGATACTTATGTATCCTTTACTAACATGTCGTAAATTTTTGTTATTACCATTGTCTTCTCTTCAGTCTTTTAATTCCGCAAACCCTTTTTGTCTGCATTTCTCTTAAGATAATAAAAACTAAACATATAAAGAAAAATGTTCTAGACAATAGTTGTCTTGTAAATACTAGAAAGATAAAAGGAAAAAAAAATCCACCGTTATTTCCTCTTAAGTAAACGTTCTTTTTTTTCTTAACATGTTTGGCATAACAACTAGCAACATGATACTGCCACCCAGCCACCTCTAACCCCTTTAAATTAATCCAAACAGCCCACCTATGCGTATACATAATATTAAATATTATCTTGGCAAATGATGTTTCTGGTACGCTTCTTTAGTCATCTTAACTTTAACATACACTCATAGAAATAAACTTGTCAAAATAGCAGGAAAACATACTAAAAATTTTTTAAAAAAGACGTTGCAGAAAAAACCGCTAAAATTAGCAGATTGTTTTTTTTTTTTTTTTTGGCTAAATAGTAATGAACAGCATTAATAAATCTTCACAAAGTTTTCGTTACATTCGATTTGAGTTTTAGTTAATTGAAAATAGCAATTTTCTTTGCTCAAATTAGAAAAGACTTTTAATAAATATTTGAAAGGCTTGGTATAAAAACTTGATAAGCCCCATTTTAGTTTTGCTTCACTTTCGCCTTCTACAGGTTGAACAGATGCAAAAAAATATGACTTTTGCAGGACGTTTATACTCTAGGTACTTGTAACAGGTGTTTAAGCGAGACTTCTATCAAATATTAAACAATGGATGGCTGGAAAACAGCGAAAGTCTATAAAACAATAAATGTGGTTTATCAAGTTTTTACAATAAGCCCTTCATTTGTAGACTAAAAATAGCAAACAAAAACTGTAATATCAACAAAATTTTTGCTAAACCCGGTTAAAAAAGTTCATATATGTTCAAATATATGGTTGCATATTTGATCAAATATGGACATATATGTTTTATAGTGTCCGACCGAAGTCACTTTTTTTGGCCGAAGCCGAAGCCGTAGCCGAACTTCGGCCAAATTTTTAACATTCGGCCGAAGCCGTAGCCGAAGCCGAACTTTTTAATTTTTTTTAGTTTGAATAAAATTTAAATTTTCGTTGATTTTGACTACAAAAAGCATCATTTAAGTATATTAAAAAATATTCAAACATCAATAAATTTGTAAAAAAGCAAATTTAGAATATTTTTTCAAAAATATTATAAAGTCAGTTCAATTATTTTATTGAAGTTTTCAACAAAAATATGGAAATACCTGAACTTTATTATTTTAACTAAAGTATATGACGAATTTAATTGAAAATTTTGTTTTTTACGTGAAATAAATTTGAAAATTTTGTTTTTTACGTGAAATAAATCAAAAATGAACTGTTCTTCTTCAAATATACGGTATTCGGCCAAGTTCGGCCAAAATTTGGCCGAACACCGAACTTGGCCGAACATCACTTTTTGGCCGAACTCCGAAGCCGAAGCCGAACGTTCGGTCGGACACTAATGTTTTATATATGGTCATATATGTTCAAGTGTATGTGATTCCATATATGCAAACGTTTCTCATATATGGTCATTTAAGGACGTATATGCGATTGCATATATCCAAAAGCGTCTCATATATGAACATATATGGAAGTAGTTTTATATATGGTCATATATGTTCAAGTGTATGTGATTCCATATATGCAAACGTTACTCATATATGGTTATTTAAGGACGTATATGCGATTGCATATATCCAAAAGCGTCTCATATATGAACATATATGGAAGTATATATGCGCAAAAGGGAGTCATATATGGACAAACATGGAAGTATATGGAATCCATTATGTGCAAAGAGGAATCATATATAAACTTATATGGAAAAATATGTGACTCCACATATCCTAAAAGGACTCATATATGGACAAATATAATCCCAAACTTGTTTTCAAATACGAATTGTAAATGAATAACTTAAATTCTTAATCCAATTCATATGGACTTAGATTCATATATTTTTTTCGTAGTATGAATATACCTGAATATACCGTATATATTCGGGATTCTCTATTGAGAATAAGTAGATTTTTGTATTACTTTTGTGTTCATTATGACAATAATAACGCATTTAAGTCTTATCTTAAATTTTATTAAGTTCCGAAGTGGTTTCTACCAATTATTTAAACTTGTTGTTTTGGAGAAATGAGTTCATACAAAAGTAAAAAATGTGTTTCAGTAATTATTGTTAACCTCCACAATGTTGTGTACTAATTAATGGTTAAAATTTTGTAAAGCCTGTATGACACTTGCTTTTTGAAACAACGTTTTAAATCGGTTTTCTATAAAATGTTTTAAAAAACACAACGGAATGTCAAAGAATTTGAAGTTTCTGATAGAAAAGCACAGGTAAATCTATTACAAAGAAGCTAGTGTCATATAGGCTTAAACAGGACCTCACAAAAAACAAAAATACGAAATACTCAAAACGTTCAATTAGTATGTTTGCATTTTCAATTAAAATGTTTATGGAGCTAGATCATAATAAAATCTTACTATGAAATAGCTAAATTATAATATTAATATTGTTCACAATGTTTTTATTTAATGTGGTCGTATTACACTTTATTTGAAAGTTGTTTAAAATGTGGCATTATCGGCAAATATTTCGTTTTGATGCGATAATAAACAAAATGTTTGAGCTGATATATATTATACTATACATGTTTTGCCATTTGAAAAAAAAATTTATCACAATTACCTCTTTTAAATAATATTGCTTTTTTTAAAACAGTTTTTTTAAAATAGAAAGTTTTTCTTCAAAATATATTATGTATGAACGTATATGAATGACCATATAAAATAATATATGAACATATATGACCATATTTGTCCATATATGGAAATATAGGTTAATTTTTCTAGTTTGTATTAATATATATGACCATATATGACCATATAAAAATGTATAAAAATCAAAAAAAGAAACTTCTCATTTTTTATGATTTTTTTGTCTACTAATATTTAACAAACTTTTTGCTGACTTTAGCAGTTTAATTTGTTACTTTCAATTAAATAAAATTCCGCTCAAATATAACTAAATATTTGTAGATTCAACAGATTTTTTTTTGCTTTTCTTTCTTACTAATAGTTAGCAAAAAAAAAAAAAACTGCTAATTTAAGCAGTTTTTTCTGTATAGTCATTTCTAACTAATTTTTAGTAGTTTTAGCAATAATTTTACTAATTTTTTTTCTATAAGTGTATAAGAATTTAGTGTTGTTGTCATTTTGTGACAGAAATGTTGCGTCAAAACAAAACTTTATTTTGTTGTTATTTCCTTTATATAAAAATGGCGTTTTTCTTTTTATTTTTTGTTGTTGTTAACCAGCAAAGAAAATATACATAATATATGCTTCTCGTGTCGTTTACGCGTGGCTGTGTATTTTTTTCTTCTGCTGCCATTCTTACAAATTATTGTCAATAAACGGAGTTGCTGTTGTTTTTTCGTCCTTGTTGTTACTCCTCGTGTAGTTGCAGATGTTCTATCACTCCAACAATTTCAAACCAAACTCGTCATCGTTTAATTTTCTCTAAAAGTCTCGGTTGTGCGAATATTTTTTGTAAATGGGAAAAACTTTCTCTTTCATTTTTTAATATTCTGCTTAATGTTTGGGATGATTTCTTTTTAAAGGATATTTATTATATCTATGTCTGCTATTTTTTTTTTGTTTTCCATTTATCTTAAGTTCCTTTTCCTTTTCCATTTTTTGTTTCTTTTTTCGACACAAAAATTACAAAATATATGGCTTTGTTGTTCAAGTGTTAAAATGCGCATTTTCCTGTTTTGATAACAAAAATTATTTGAATTTATCCTTAAAATATTTAAAGCTTTAAAAACTATTTGGTTTAACTCATCAAGGACACTTTATTTAACCGCTGAACATTTTTTATCACACTTTGCAGTTATATAGAAAAATACTTCATTAAGATTTTTGTTATATTTTGTTTGCTTAAAGCGCCCTCTAGTATAAATAAATAGTTAAAAATATTGAGAGGATAGAAGGTTGAAGAAAAGGTGTACATAAATGAAATAAAGTTTAAAAAATTTTAGCTAAAACTACTAAAATTTAGTTCAAAACTACGTTGCAGGAAAAACTGCTACTATTAGCAAATTTTTTCGCTAAATATTAGTAAAACAGGAATACCAAAAATAAATCTGTGGAATCTACAAAATTTAGTAACGTTTGAGCAAAATTTTAGTTAATGGAAGTTAAA